>JAOTRJ010000055.1:2378579-2390433 GCA_028564905.1 Leptodoras praelongus
TGTGTCTGTGTTTAATATCTAAGAAATGTAG
Organism: Leptodoras praelongus; assembly: GCA_028564905.1. NCBI lineage: Eukaryota > Metazoa > Chordata > Actinopteri > Siluriformes > Doradidae > Leptodoras > Leptodoras praelongus. The sequence continues at coordinate 2,378,611 of JAOTRJ010000055.1, forward strand.
AAATCCTCTGATGCGCTCTGAACACCTTTACTGCAGGACTCGCATGTGACTAAAATGCTGAAACTCTGGATACACTTTCATTTCAGGCGATGCAGAAATCTGGCCGTCCGCTCAAATCCATCAAACAGAGGCTGAAGGGAAAAGAAGGCAGAGTGCGAGGAAACCTGATGGGGAAGCGTGTGGACTTCTCTGCCCGAACCGTCATCACACCCGACCCCAACTTACAGATCGACCAAGTGGGCGTGCCCCGCTCCATCGCTGCTAACATGACCTTCCCGGAAATCGTCACGCCGTTTAACATCGACAGGTAACGAGGAATCCGTTTTGGATGGCGGAATTACCACTAGCCTTACACTTCCTGTTTCTAAAAATGGCGTCTGAGCTCACTGTGTGGGGTTGGGTTGGATGGATGGGTAGATTGATTTTCCCACTAGTAAATATGACTTTCTTTGACCATTCATGTGCTCGGAACTCGTAATTATGATATTGAACGTGTGACTGAAAGCATGTTCTGTTATCAGGAAGTTATCCAGCTAACATAAGGATAAGGATAAGCTTTGTCATTTCAACACATGCAAGCACACACTGAAACGAAATGTAGTTCCCCGGGGTGAATGAGTTTGTTTTATTTTACTTAGGGTTAGTGTTATGGATTAAATAGCGTGAAAGTGTGTTATTCATTATAAATGTATTAGTTACTCTTCTCTAAAATCTGAGCAGCCATCTTGCTTTCATGTCAGGATTAAGGAGACCTCCCACGAGTTTTTGTCCCTAACTCGGAGGTCGGAATTCCAGTGTTCTTTTTTTTTTTAAACTGTATGTTCTGTAAATATAGACGTTATGCATCTGGTGTTTAAGCTGAACTAAAAATCAGTTAATTAAAATAGTAAATCATTAATTATTTGGATACTGAATTATTGATATTGACATGATGCGCTCAGAATCGCTTTGATTCCCATTTCAGACTTCAGGAGCTTGTGAGGAGAGGGAACAGTCAGTATCCCGGAGCCAAGTACATCATCCGTGATAACGGAGACCGAATTGACCTCCGGTTCCACCCAAAACCGAGCGATCTTCACCTTCAGATTGGCTACAAGGTAAAGTAATGTAGTCCCTAGCTTTTTTGTTGTTGTTTTTATACGTGTGAATAAATGCTTAAGCTCGTTCTGTGATCGGTGTTTTATCAGGTGGAGCGGCACATGTGCGACGGTGACATCGTCATCTTTAACAGACAGCCGACCTTGCACAAAATGTCTATGATGGGTCACAGGGTTCGAATCCTGCCCTGGTCTACGTTTCGACTGAACCTCAGGTACACACAAGATGTGCATTAGATGTTTAAAAAGAGCAGGTGCTGGTTTAGAGCCCTCTGCTGGCTGAGATAGGAATTGCAACCTAAACAGGATGTTGCTTATGAGATGTGAACAATGCATAAACTTTTTTAAGAAATTAGCCAACTTGAGCTCTTATCGTACTGATTATTGAACACAATAAAATTCCCGTCTCCTTCCGGCTCAGTGTAACGACTCCTTACAACGCCGACTTTGACGGAGACGAGATGAACCTGCACCTGCCCCAGTCGCTCGAGACCCGTGCCGAGATCCAGGAGCTGGCGATGGTGCCGCGTATGATCGTCACACCGCAGTCCAACAGACCCGTCATGGGTATCGTGCAGGACACACTCACCGCCGTGCGCAAGTTCACCAAGAGGGACGTCTTCTTAGACAGGGTGCGACTTATAACGCCCATTCTCAACCATGAGTCTTAGTAAAAGTAATAAAATTCTCAGAAAAGTTTTCACTGAAGGGGTTCTCTCTTTCAATCAGGGTGAAGTGATGAACCTGTTGATGTACCTGTCCTCCTGGGATGGCAAAGTGCCCCAACCTGCCATCTTAAAGCCACGCCCATTGTGGACCGGCAAACAGATCTTCAGCCTGATCATTCCAGGTCACATCAACGTGATCCGTACACACAGCACACACCCGGACGACGAGGACAGCGGCCCGTATAAGCACATCTCTCCTGGAGACACAAAGGTGTGTGGGCTCATTAGTTCCAAGTGTTCTGTACATCAGTGTTGCTCGCAGAACCACTTCTGGACCTGTCTGAGTCTCCACACAATGAAATCTTGAACCATTTTCTTAATCCAAAGAGCTTGTCCGGAGTCTTAACTGGTATGCTGTTAGAACACGGTTCTTTAATGGTTCCTCCTAAAGTGATTCTCTGGGCTTCTTGTTGCAGGTGATCGTGGAGAACGGAGAGCTGATCATGGGGATCCTGTGTAAGAAGTCCCTCGGTACGTCCGCCGGGTCTCTCGTCCACATCTCCTACCTGGAGATGGGTCATGACATCACGCGCCTCTTCTACTCCAACATCCAGACAGTCGTCAACAACTGGCTGCTCATCGAGGGTGAGGTTTTAATCCTGGGTGCTTGGCTCCTGTCGATTTCATGTACAACCTGCTTTTTTGCTTTCTTCTGAGCTTATGGTCATTCTTGTAGGTCACTCCATCGGTATCGGTGACTCCATCGCTGACGCAAAGACGTATCTCGACATTCAGAACACGATCAAGAAGGCCAAGCAAGATGTGATAGAGGTGTGTGGGGTTTCCTGTTATGACTTCTGCAGTCTAGTTTAAATGCAGGGGAAAATAAGAAATTGTAGCCAAGTGTCTTTATATTTGTGTCTAAATATTATAAATATAAAATGAGCTTTAGATTTTCGTATGGTTGGAGATTTTATGGGGACCAGGAGGAGTTTTTGGAGCCCCCTGCTGCTTGTAGGGTGAACTGCAGTTCCAAGGGGGGGCGGAGCTTATTTAGAGATTCTCTTATTGAGCCAGTTTTGGAGCTTTATCCACAACTAAACACTGCTTCACTTTCTAGGTCATCGAGAAAGCTCACAACAACGAGCTGGAGCCAACTCCAGGTAACACTCTGAGGCAGACTTTTGAAAATCGGGTCAACCGTATCCTGAACGACGCTCGAGACAAGACGGGATCTTCGGCTCAGAAGTCTCTGTCGGAGTACAACAACTTCAAGTCCATGGTGGTCGCCGGGTCCAAGGGCTCCAAAATTAACATCTCTCAGGTGAGTGTTTAAGCTAGGTGCATCAGGGAGTCTGTACGACCGGCTCGTTTTGTCTGAACTTCCCTTTTATTTTAAACGCTGTTCTTCTGTAGGTTATCGCTGTGGTGGGGCAGCAGAACGTTGAAGGTAAACGAATCCCTTTCGGCTTCAAGCACCGCACTCTTCCTCACTTCATCAAGGATGACTACGGTCCCGAGAGCAGGGGTTTCGTGGAGAACTCGTATCTTGCCGGTTTGACTCCCACGGAGTTCTTCTTCCACGCCATGGGAGGCAGAGAGGGTCTGATCGATACAGCTGTGAAAACAGCTGAGACAGGTAGACAACAGGAGCATTTAAAAACACTGTATAAAATGGCAAAGCTACACGTTGGCCGTAACGTTCCTCATTTGTGTTTTGTGATGCATCTCAGGTTATATCCAGCGTCGTCTGATCAAGTCTATGGAGTCGGTTATGGTGAAATATGACGGCACGGTGAGGAACTCCATCAACCAGGTGATACAGCTGAGATACGGAGAGGACGGCCTGGCCGGAGAGGCTGTCGAGTTCCAGAACATGGCCACACTTAAACCTTCCCACAAAGCCTTTGAGAAGAAGTGAGTCACTAATCGAACACGTTCAGCAAACCTTATATATATATATATATAGCAGGCTTATAGATTTATCACCTGACCTTGACCTTCAACCTCTGCCCTGTTTAATCCACCAGATTCAAGTTTGACTACGCTAACGAGCGAGCTCTCCGGCGCACGCTACAGGAAGACGTGTTGAAGGAAGTGATGACCAACGCGCACGTTCAGAGCGCTCTGGAGAGGGAGTTTGAGAAAATGAAGGAGGACCGAGAGATCTTAAGAGCCATTTTTCCCACTGGAGACAGCAAGGTGTGGAAAATACTAACGTATTATTAATCTACCAGGGAAACACCCTGGTGTTCTTTTTGGGGAGAGAAATAATTAATCCCAGCACTTTTGACTGAAGGAAATTTGTAAACCGGTTCAAACATTTTGTCTGTAATTATCATGTTTACATTCGGTTATTAAAAGGTAAAGCAGCATCACGGTGTACAACGTACCAGATAACTTGATCAATGAAACGTCTATTAACTGAATGACAAAGGCAATGCAACAATCATTAACTTTATAAGTTAAAACTGAAAGACTGCATTTGTACTGCCATGGAAATAACCCATAGAAGTTACAACAAGGCGTCTAAATATTATAAATAAATAATCACGTATGCACTACAGTTGCTGTGAAAGCATTGCATTCTGTAGCGCAGGTTGTCTCATGGTGGTGTCATTTCTTCTCTTCCTGCAGGTGGTGCTGCCTTGCAATCTGGCCCGAATGATCTGGAACGCGCAAAAGATTTTCCGCATCAACCCACGAACTCCAACCGATCTCAACCCTTTAAGAGTAGTGGAAGGTGTGTAAACTTATCATGGATCAAGAGTGTGCTTTTTTTATGCATTCATATCAATGCCTGGCAAAGGCTTCATAAAAGACATGACTTCTGAAATTCACATCACACACAAAGCCTGGATTGGGTGCTTGTGCTTGACTGGAGTAATGTTTATTCCCGTGTAGGTGTCCAAGAGCTAAGTAAGAAGCTGGTGATCGTGAACGGTGAAGATCCGTTAAGCAGGCAGGCCCAGCAGAACGCCACACTGCTTTTGAACATCCAGCTGCGCTCCACACTCTGCTCCAGACGCATGACCGAAGAGTTTCGTCTCAGCACCGAGGCCTTCGAGTGGCTCCTGGGAGAAATCGAGACGAAGTTCAACCAGTCGATCGTGAGTAAAACAAAACGGTGATGTGGTGTTAAAGGAGTCTGAACTGGATTTGACTAATGTTTCACTTTCTGATCTTGTAGGCTCACCCGGGTGAGATGGTGGGTGCTCTGGCTGCTCAGTCTCTGGGTGAGCCTGCCACTCAGATGACCCTGAACACTTTCCACTACGCCGGTGTGTCGGCTAAGAACGTCACCCTGGGTGTACCTCGACTCAAAGAGCTGATCAACATCTCCAAGCGTCCCAAGACTCCGTCCCTGACCGTGTTCCTGCTGGGCCAGGCAGCCCGTGACGCCGAGTGCGCCAAAGACATCCTGTGCCGCCTGGAGCACACGACGCTCCGCAAGGTCACGGCCAACACGGCCATCTACTACGACCCCAACCCCCAGAGCACGGTGGTAGCGGAGGATCAGGAGTGGGTGAACGTTTACTACGAGATGCCCGACTTCGACGTGACCCGCATCTCGCCTTGGCTGCTCCGCATCGAGCTGGACCGCAAACACATGACCGACCGCAAGCTCTCCATGGAGCAGATCGCTGAGAAGATAAACGCTGGTGAGACGAGAAGACCGTCTCCTTAATTCACCTTACTAAAATCTGTTTTGTGGCCTTGAATAAAAATACTCAATATTACTAACTAACTAAAATACAAGAACCAAGCCTTTATTATGGGACTCTTGTACCAAAGCTGTGAACATACTGAACCCTTGGACCATCAATATATTTAATAAACTCCACACAAAGAAAACACTGGACTTCATAGACTAAAAGCTAAAAGGCCAAATTTAAGTTGTAAACCCTAATTAAGAAAATGTACATGCATCAATGCCATGTGTATATATAGCCTAATCATGCTGTAATGGCAATAAATCATAGCTAACTGCACATTTTACTATTTAATTGATGCACACGAAACAAGACGGTTGGTTTAATCACATTAGCTACTCATTTTTAAGGTAGAATCCATCAAGCTTAAAACCTCCCTTAGATAGGAGCTAGGGTTATAATAATAAGCAGTGTCGATGTTCTCTGTATATAATTTGCACCTTGTTTCCATCTCTCAGGTTTCGGTGACGATCTAAACTGCATCTTCAACGACGATAACGCAGAGAAGCTGGTGCTGCGTATCCGAATCATGAACAGCGACGAGAACAAGTTCCAAGAGGTGCGATGAGATGACTAAAATATTTTAAGAGCATGTTAAAATTCCACCCCACCTTCCTTGTTACATTTATGCACGCGTTTCCTCGGCAGGACGAGGAGGTGGTGGATAAGATGGACGACGACGTGTTCCTGCGGTGCATCGAGTCCAACATGCTGACGGACATGACCCTGCAGGGCATCGAGCAGATCAGCAAGGTGTCCGCTTAGTCACATGATTAAAATCATCCATCTCCTATAGCTTCTGTTTATTTACTCGGGAGACTTGGTGTCTTTCAGGTGTACATGCATCTTCCTCAAACCGAGAACAAGAAAAAGACCATAATCACAGAGGAGGGAGAGTTTAAAGCTCTACAGGAATGGATTCTCGAGACGGACGGCGTCAGTCTTATGAGGGTCCTCAGCGAGAAGGACGTCGACCCGGTCAGGACCACCTCCAACGACATTGTGGAGATCTTCACCGTAAGATTGTTTTCCCACGTCACTGTCTGTGTAGTTAAATGATTTTAGACACCTGCAGTTTTTAATCAGCTTGTTTGATCTTTCTGTGGTAGGTGCTCGGTATTGAGGCAGTGCGTAAGGCTCTGGAGAGAGAGTTGTACCACGTCATCTCCTTCGACGGTTCCTACGTGAACTACCGCCATCTTGCGCTCCTGTGCGACACCATGACCAGCAGAGGCCACCTGATGGCCATCACCCGTCACGGCATCAACAGACAGGACACCGGCCCGCTCATGAAGTGCTCCTTTGAAGAGACGGTAAGGGCAAGGAGAACAGGAATGTAGAGGCTTTTTTTAATATATAAATAATAATAAAATTTATATATATAATAAATAAAATTGTCATTTTAAAACTAAACTAAAGCCAAAAAATTTACAGGAAGAATTCTAATGTTAAGTATATCAGCATGATTTTAATTCACCTTACACGTGTGTGTGTGTGTGTAGGTGGACGTCTTGATGGAAGCGTCGTCTCACGGAGAATGCGATCCCATGAAGGGTGTGTCTGAAAACATCATGCTCGGACAGCTGGCTCCTGCAGGCACCGGCTGCTTTGACCTCCTACTGGATGCTGAGAAATGCAAATACGGCATGGAGATTCCCACCAACATCCCTGGCATCAGTGTGGCTGGATGTAAGTGGCATCCTTAGTGTGTGTGTTTTATTTATTAGAAGAAATGATTTGTCGCTTCATGTGTTTTTTTTTTTTATTTCTCCTTTTTCAGCAACGGGAATGTTCTTTGGCTCCGCCCCCAGCCCAATGAGTGGCATGTCTCCAGCCATGACACCCTGGAACACGGGAGCCACCCCGGCTTACGGCGCATGGTCTCCCAGCGTGGGTGAGTGCAGGCCGTCGCTTTTATTTGATGCTCTCAAGTCCGGTGTTCGTATTTTATGTGCCTCATCCTTGCTCTCGTTCTCTAAACAGGAAGTGGAATGACTCCAGGCGCTGCAGGATTTTCACCCAGCGCTGCCTCAGATGCCAGCGGCTTCTCTCCGGGTTACTCGCCCGCCTGGTCTCCTACACCCGGCTCTCCTGGGTCTCCTGGTCCAGCCAGTCCTTACATTCCGTCTCCAGGTTGGCTTAGGAGCAGTTTTACCTTTTTTTGGATTAACATCAGGGTTCATGTGCATATTGCGTGGTTTAAAAGAAAACTGTGTAGTAATTTCACAAATGTTCCCAGACATTTCTGTATGTTCATGCTATTCTGTATGTCCTTCACTTTCTCTCCTCCAGGTGGAGCCATGTCTCCGAACTATTCCCCAACGTCTCCGGCGTACGAGCCGCGCTCCCCGGGAGGCTACACCCCTCAAAGCCCTGGCTACTCCCCCACATCTCCGTCTTACTCTCCCACCTCTCCTTCCTACTCTCCCACTAGCCCCAACTACAGCCCAACGTCTCCATCTTATTCCCCAACCTCTCCGTCCTACTCTCCAACATCTCCCTCTTATTCCCCAACCTCTCCCAGCTATTCGCCCACATCGCCGTCTTACTCTCCGACGTCCCCGTCTTATTCCCCCACCTCTCCATCTTACTCTCCAACATCTCCGTCGTATTCTCCGACTTCACCCTCTTATTCGCCGACGTCTCCCAGTTACAGCCCAACGTCTCCGTCTTATTCACCCACGTCTCCGTCGTATTCCCCGACCTCTCCTTCGTATTCCCCGACCTCTCCTTCGTATTCCCCGACATCACCCTCGTATTCCCCTACGTCTCCCAGTTACAGCCCGACCTCGCCCAATTACACGCCCACTTCACCCAGCTACTCGCCCACCTCTCCGTCTTACAGCCCCACCTCGCCTTCGTACTCGCCCACGTCTCCGAATTACACGCCCACCAGCCCAAATTATTCTCCAACATCCCCGTCTTACTCCCCCACCTCTCCGTCTTACTCCCCATCCAGCCCTCGGTACACGCCTCAGTCTCCTACGTACTCCCCGAGCTCGCCCTCCTACAGCCCCAGCTCCCCTTCTTACTCCCCCACGTCTCCCAAATACACCCCCACCTCTCCATCATACAGCCCCAGCTCTCCAGAATACACCCCGACTTCACCCAAATACTCTCCCACTTCGCCCAAGTACTCGCCCACTTCTCCCAAATACAGCCCCACGTCTCCGACTTACTCGCCCACCACGCCCAAATACAGCCCCACGTCTCCGACGTACTCTCCGACGTCTCCTACCTACACCCCGACCAGCCCCAAGTACTCGCCCACGTCGCCTACATACTCCCCGACGTCTCCAAAGTACTCCCCAACTTCGCCTACGTACTCGCCTACTAGTCCCAAAGGCTCGACTTACAGCCCGACCTCGCCCGGCTACAGCCCGACGTCTCCGACCTACAGTCCGGCCATCAGCCCCGACGACAGCGACGAGGAAAACTGAAGCAGACGCCGGCTCGATTAGACTCTCCATCACTACGCCGTCTTGTCCTTCGAGTTCCTCCTTGAAAACTCAGCATCAGCATGATGCATTATCATCGTCGCTGGACGTCGCCATCTTTAATCCTGATGGCAGAAAACTGCGGAACCCGGGGTCCTACGTGTGAATTTCTGAAATCTTTGGGATCCCTCGGACAGTTTTAGCATCGTTTCTGCAAACAGGCTCTATTTACTATGATATAGTCATAGATGTGAACCGTAGAACCGGCTGCCTTTCAGCTTTGAGTTTGGACGGATTGACGAGGGGTTTTGCGGTGTTATCTATATAAATAAATATGAAACCCCACCCCTTTTACAACGAGGCATCTCTGATTCAGTGTTTAATATAATAGAAAGCTGAGAGCTTAATTTGCCAAAAGCCTTTTGAAATCAAATGCAAATCGTGGATTATATCTACTGCAGATGGAACTGGAAAAACAATTCTACTAAATGTATCCGACATTGACGCTTGTTTTTATTTTTTCTTGCATTGTGTACATATAAATATGCTGTGCTCAGTTTGTTCATCCATGAAAATGGAAAAAAAGCTGAATGTTGAAAGAGCCAGATTTGTGTGGGGTTTTTTTTTTTTTTTTTTTTTTCCTGTTCAATTTAATCTGACCAGATGGTCATGCGCTAGCAATTAGTATTAGAGCAACAGGTCGTAGTAATGGACAGCCATGTTGAGTCGCTTCTCAACCATCCTTCCTCAGATTTATTATAATTATTATTGGTAGTTTGGTCTTTCACCAGCATCCTGTTCAATTTCCAATAACTACACACAAAAAGAGCGTTCTAGCCAGCAATAGCTTCCCTCTACCTGTAGAGGAATGTGAATTTTTCTGAGACGATTCATTTTTCTTTTATTGATCTTTAGTGTTATAGGAGGACGAGGAGGAAAAAGGCCAGGGAGTTAGTCGTGTATACGCTGGTTTGCTTGTCCTGTCAAGCTGAACCCGTTTCTTTATTGCGTCTTACTTTTATCTCAAAATCTTCCCAAAATGCCCTCCCGTCCCCGTCCACATCTGTATAAATATTTTCCTTTTTAGTTAATGTTATTTAAATAAAGACTCCCAATAAGTTACTGAAGTTACTCTGATTTTGATGGCTTCATAGATGTTTAGATTTGTGTATGGGTTTACTTTTGGATCAAGCGTTTTGGACACTTTCATCTCTGCCTGTGCGTAGTGTATGCAGTTTGCTTGCATAAACAGCAGGGGGTGACAAAGTGGGTTTTTCTTTTTGTTTTTGCTGAATGATAAAACCAGTTTTAAAACGACTTGACTAGGAAGCGGTGCAGCTCGTCATTTCTGTTCATGTTCAACACCGTCCTTGTGTTAATCCAAATGTGACCCGAGATTTCTTACATCAGTAATCGGTGTTTGTCCTGTTTTTTTTCTTTTCCCTTTTTCTAATGTCTGTTCCTGAGGTTTTGGGATGGATGGAGGAAGGGTCAAAACTAAATACTGTACAGTGCTGGAAACCTTTATGCAGAATGTTTTGTGTATAAACAGGTGGAACCAGGGTTCATTCCTGACAAAAGAGGCCTTTGTCTTGCTCTTTAGATGTCTGTCACGGGGGGCTTTGTATAAGCGTTTGCTTTAAGCCTTGGAGCAGGTTCGTCAGCTCGTCAGTCTCTGCCCTTGATTGCCTTCAACAATGTTTTCATAAAGTTCCAGTCACTTATATGCCCAGGCTCCAAGAAGTGTGTGTGTGTGGATGTTTGAATGAGTGTGTGTGTGCGAGAGAGCGTAAATTAAGACAGGGTTTCCTTCATTTGGGCCGGGTTTGAAGAGATAATAAAAGAAGATTTAAACTTAAATTGCCACTGTATAGGAGAGGACTTTTCTCTAATTCTCTGTATCTGTTTGTTTTTGACTTGATCATAAAACAATAAAATGTTTGCCTATAAATCGTTGCTGTGGTTTATTGCTTAAATGTGGAAAGAAATGGGGCGCTCATCTGGAAAACATCTGGATGTACTTTTGTGGTCCATGTAGTAAAGCCATGAGTTGTGGTGACTGAACCTACGAGGTAAATCCGGGCTCAGGATCCTCTCTTCTCATCACTGTGCTGGGAAGAGACACAATATTGCATGATGTGGGCTTGCATCTACTTTTTCATCATAAAGCCTGGTCATTGCATGTTGGATCAATAAGCTCAAACACACGCACACATGAAATCGTTAATGTAGCTATAAATAAGGTGAAAAAATAGCGTTGAACCTTGAAGTTAATTCGGTCCTGGTGTTGAACAACTTTGGATAGATCTGAAATATCTGGCTTGACCTGTTTAAGTCATGTTCATGATCAATGAAGATTTCTAAAGCCAGGTTTAGAAGATTTAAGGTGCAGGTGTGTAGAATTATCCTTGTTTTGTGAGCTGGTGAGATCATTCTGAATTATTACCATTTTATAGGTAAAAAGTTTTTAAGTTCAATTATACGGATGTGCCAGAAAAACTGGTATATATATCCAATGCTGTCGAACTAAAAGCATTTTATTTTGTTAAATCTACTCGTATTGTGAAAATTGCAGGAAATGCTGTATTTGTATGGTTACGTGCATTTAAAGGCTGTTTAAAAACAGATTTATACAGATTTCTTTTGTTAGATATTTTAATAAACAGTTTGTTCTTGTTTTGTTTTTTTTTAAAAGAATTTACTGGCATTTTAAAATACAAGGAAATCAGGATCCACTCATGTCCTTCCTCAAACAGTCAGTTTGTTTCAGGTGCATGGAGATGATGACATCATCAAGGTGACCAGCTTAAAAAAAAAACTACTGAAACTAGAATATTTACATTTACATTTACATTTAGGCATTTAGCAGACGCCCTTATCCAGAGCGACTTACAAAAAGTGCTTCAAG
>JAOTRJ010000055.1:2594693-2605304 GCA_028564905.1 Leptodoras praelongus
CCTATGATGGATTAGCGCCCTGTCTAGGGTTGGTTCCTGCCCTTGCGCTCAGAGTTGCCGGCTGGGCACCGGCTCCCTCGTGACCCCGTAACTGGGAATAAGCGGTACAGAAAATGACTGACTGACTGACAGTCCAGAGCACCAGCTGCCATTTTTCTGCACCCCAGTTCCTATGTTTTGGTGCATAGTTGAGTCGCTTGGCGTTTCCATGTTGGAGGTATGGCTTTTTGGCTGAACTCTTCCATGAAGACCTTTTTTGGACAGTAGATGGGTGTACCATCTTGATGTGTTTGTCATCTGCTGCATTAAGTTTCCTTTGCCGACCTCTGCGTCTACTATCCTCAACATTGCCCGTTGTCCAAATAGCTGGCAGCACAAGTTAGTACACCTCACAGTGAACCAAATTGTGCCCATTGTGTCAATATTTTGTGCGACCACCAATATTTTTTAGCACTGCCTGAACCCTCTTGGGCATGGAATTCACCAGAGCTGTACAGGTTTCTATTGGAATGATCTTGTACTCCTCTATGATGAAATGACCCACAGCACCTCCAGTGCTGGCAGCAGCCCCTGACCATGATGCTACCACCACCATGCTTGACTGTAGGCAAGAACAGTTATCTTGTTACTCCTCACCAGGGCTCCGCCACACATGCTGGCCACCATCTGAGCCAAAGAAGTTTATTTTGGTCTTGTCAGACCACAGGACATGGTGCCAGTAATCCATGCTCTTGGACTGCTCGTCTTTAGCAAACTGTTTGCAGGCTTTCTTGTGCATCAGCTTCAGAAAAGGCTTCCTTCTGGGACGACAGCCATGCAGACTGAATTGGGCACAATTTGGACATGTTCACCGTGAAGTGTACTCACTTTTGTTGGCAGCTATTTGGACATTAATGGTTGTGTGTCAAGTTATTTTCAGAAGACAGTAAATCTATACTGCTATACAAACTGTACACTGACAACTCTAAGTTATATCCAAGTTTCTTTCTATAGTCTTGTCCCATGAAAAGATCTAATAAAAATATTTACAGAAATGTGAGGGGTGTACTCATTTTTGTGAGTGACTGTATGTGTGTGTATATATGCACACATACAGTACTGTGCAGGTAGGTGGTAGGTGTTGTAATGATCCCACACAGACTGGAGTCAATAGCAGACGGTTTATTGTTACGCAGATGAAACAAAGTTCATAAAAGCAGGTTTTAAGTCCAAAAATGCAAAAGGCACAGAGCATGGTAACAAAAACAGGAAAGCAGGGGGCAAACAATAACTCGGTCAAAAGCTCAGAGGATCCAAAACACATGACGAGGGCATAGGCAGGAACACATGACGCTCTGGCATGGGGCATTAAGGGAAACAAGGCCAAGCGACTCAACTATGCATCAAAACATAGGAACTGGGGTGCAGAAAAATAGCAGCTTGTGCTCTGGACTGATGAGTCAAAATGTGAAATATTTGGCTGTAGCAGAACGGAGTTGTCTGCCGAAGGGCTGGAGAGCAGTACAATAATGAATGTCTGCAGGTGACAGTGAAGCATGGTGAAGGTTCCTTGCAAGTTTGGGGGTGCAGAAAACCCCCAAATCTCCAATGGAGTTGGAGATTTGGTCAGGATTAATGGTGTCCTCAATGCTGAGAAATACAGACAGATACTTATCCATCATGCAGTACCACAAGGGAGGCGTATGGATGAAGTGATGAAGAAGTGATGGTATGGTCCCCACAGAGCACTGATCTCAACATCATCCAGTCTGGGATTACATGAAAAGTAACAACCTACCAGCCGAGTTCCTTCAAAAACTGTGTGCAAGTGTACCTAAAGGAATTGATGCAGTTTTGAAGGCAAATGGTGGTCACACCAAATGTTGATTTGATTTAGATTTCTCATCTGTTCATTCACTGCATTTTGTTAATTGATGAAAATAAACACTTAACACTTCTATTTTTGAAAGCATTCTTAGTTTACAGCATTTTTTCACAACTGCCTAAAACTTTTGCACAGTACTGTGTATATTTTAGTAACGAAGCATAGAGATACACACACCAGTGTACTACATAATGTGTGTATGCGAGTCATGAATGTGTGAGGAGGCTGCTACCTCTGCACACTCGTCTCTCTTTGCGCCAAACCGCATTCCTGCAGCAGCTGCCATCACCGCCATCTGCACTGCTGACGCTGTTCCACTCTGCTTGGCCGAAGAATTTATTTAACTTTGCTTTAGAAATATTAGACAGAGAAACACGGACTGAGGTTTGTGTCTGCCTTCCTCCTCTCTGCTCTTTTACATTTTGATCATTATGCTCAATGGTTCGGGGCCTCTGATTTGTGATGTTTTTCTGCCGTTCTTAGCACTCTTGTGGAAAGCTGCGTATGCCCTGGCACGGCCCAAACTGGCTGCCTGAGTTGGACACAAAAGCCAGATTTTTCTAAGCACACATTTCTCTCCAATGCATGGAGAGAGATAGCAGGGATTAAAAACAAAAGAAAAGATGTGACAGAACTACTTGAGGAAAGAGTCAGGACAGCATAAATACACACATCGTTATAAAAACATACCATAGGGACATGCAGGAAAATAAATATTTCAGCCAAACGTAGAACGCATCTAGAACAAGATAGCAATTGATATAATGGAGGCTTTCTAGCCTATAAAAATACATCTCTGATTTTATAACTTGAGGTGATGACTTCTAGCTGGACAGTGACTGGCATGGATGAGGTAAACTCGGGACAGACACATTTCTCATCTATTTTTCCAAAACTCTGAAAAGCATTCTTGCATGAGAGTTATGATTTTTCTGTTTGCCTTGGTCGCAGTACGTCCTTCATTTTCTAATGGACTGAACGGCACCGTCCATCTCTTTGATCAAACCTGGTTGGACAGCGAGTGCTTATCACTCCATCTAAAGAAAGCCATTCCATGTCTACTGTTTGTTTTTTGTCCTCAGATAACCCAGTGTCTAAGAGACCACTCTTGTAACAAAACCTCACAAATGGCAGATGGTCATGGTGATGGGCGGTGTTCACAGTTGTACCCTTTGTTTGAGTGGATTTAGCTTTAAGTAAACTCAAGTATGCCCTCACCATGTGTAAATCTGACAACGACCACGGGTACAACTGCTACATATATTAGAATAACTTGAGAAGTGATTTACTTCCAAGTCCAGCCAACCAGTGACATGATTGGTTAAACTTGCTCTACAGATGAAACGCGGGTAACACCAACGGCTGAATTATTTTTATTCTTTTGTTCTTCTTTTCATATACAAGAAAACAACTTCACCAAACTCTCCAAAATGGTCAATATCAAACATATGTACCATTCCTTTAATATATAACCATTAAATAAATGGAGGCTGCACTCCAGGTCAAGATGTTCCGGCATAGCTCTGATGACCACATCAGTGTTTATGGGTGCAGTAATTGACTACATGCAGTTCCTGATGCAGGAGACTGTTCCTACCACCACTGTCAAGGTTTTCCCTAACCAGAAGCCATGGGCAGATGGATCCATCCTTGTGTTAATGTGCGTATTGCTTCCTACAAACTGTCACAGATTATAAAGGGGAAACCCCTTCTCATGGCTCACACCGACATCTCCGTGGCTAGTAAACTAAATTCATTTTATGCTTGTTTTCAGGCTAATCCCACCACCATTAGCCCACCAAACAGCATGAATGGTGCCCATGCTAGGGAGATAAGCCTGCCTCAAATCCTCTGCTATTATCTCTTTTACAAAAGCCTCCTGCCTGCATTATTGCATGATTGCTGCCTAACATCACTGTCTGCTGTTGCCATGAAGTGCTTTGAGCAGCTAGTCAGAGACCTGCTCATCATTTCCCAGTTTGCTTGACCCACTACAGTTTGCCTACCAGTCTAATGGATTCACAGATGGACAGAATACAGGCCAGGGACTACAACCCCCTCGCCATCAGCAGGGTTTTGCTGGGGAGGGTGAGGAGAGCCTTGGTGTCCAACTCACTGAGGACCTATCATGGACAAATTACATAGACAGCATGACAGTGAAGGCATGGCAGTACCTTCACTTCCTGCACTGCCTTTCCAGGTTCAGGCTCTCCCTACAGATGTTCAGGTATCATCAAGAGCCTAATGATTAGTAACATCACAGCATGATTTGACAATGCCATGGAGCCGAACTGCTGTCTAGGGTGGTGCCCTCAGCTGAATGTTCCACTAAGTGCTCCATCCCTGCCTTGCAGGATATTTACACATGGCAGTACAGAACCTGTGCAGGGAGGATAGTTTAGGTCCCCAGCCAAAGCAGTTTTGTAGGGTGTTCCTGGTGTGCACTCATTAGTAACTTCTAAAAGTGGTCCAAGAACTGGGACAACTGGTTAACTGGGTCCAAGGCTCATTGATGCACATAGGGAGTGAAGACTAGCCCATCTGTTCTGATCCCACAGAAGAGCTACTACAGTGCAAATTGCCCCTCCTCAGAACTTACAGGACTTAAAGGTTCTGCTTGTAGTGTTTTTTTGCCAGATACCTCAGCCTCTTCAGTGGTCTTGTGGAGTCCATGTGGGGTCAGCATTGTTTTGGCAACACAAGGGTGAACTACACAATATTAGGTAGGTGCTTTTAAAGTTCTGGCTGATCTGTATATGTAATTATTTTTATTATTACAGTTACATTGTGTGCTTGTATGATGCATCTTACTAGCTTTGCCCTACTACTGATGATGCACTTTTTAAAAACATTTTGCACTATGTATGTATATTCTCGCACGAATGGGGGAACATAGCAGGTAAAATTTTCATTGCCACTGTCTTGACATTGTGTATGTGATTAATAAAACTTGAAACTTAAACAATGTGAAAGATAAAGGGATGTATCTGTAACCTCTTTCAGCAAAAATAAAGTTGTGTAATCAATCACATATCTGAACAAATTATATATAATCTATCCTGGATCCAGACTCGAGAATTCAGGCCAAGTGAGAAAACGCCCAAAGTTTGCTGTCAAATCTACAGCTTTTCCTGTCAACACTTTCAGTAATTCATTACACTCTGACAATAAAATACATGATGTGAGCACAGTGAGGCAGCAGGGGTGCTTCATCTAAAGTTGAGGAAAGGGCCAGACACTCGGATAGCTCCGGGGACAGGGATGTACAGAGACACGGCTAAAGGAAGAATTACAGTTGAAGTATAGAGACAGAGAGACGGCATGGAAGAGAGTAGATCATCAGACGGAGACCAAAAGAGAGGCAGAAATGGAGTAGAAGGGAAAGATGGAAACAAAACTGGGGAGAGTGGCAGTCAGAGACAAAAGTAGAAGAGAGGGAAACAAAGCAGATGAAGTATAAGAAAAGTGAAATGAAATAAAAAAGAGATGAGAGAGGAATGGAGTAGAAGATAGGAGAGAGACTGACGGAAGCGAGATGGAGACAAAGCACACAGAAAGAGTAGAAGAGGAGTGTGACCAATGGATATGGAGTAGACCAGAAAGACAAAGCTGAGGAGAAACATGCACAGAAATGAATAGAGAGAGAGAGAAAAGCTGAGGAGAGAGACAGAAACGGAAAATGTTGAAGAACGAGATAAAAGAATCTGAGGAGACAGACAGCTGGAACCAGAGTAGAAGAGAGAGAGAGACAGACGATCTGAAAGAATCCCTTTTTTTATATAAAGCACACTGAAGAATTAGCGTTCATGTTGTCCTCTTTTTCCAGGCCATAAATTGCTCTAAACTCCTCCTCTTTGTCTTGTAAAGATTACCATTGCTACAATTGTACAGAGGTCTTGTTTTTGTTTACAAGAGCCTGTTTTCTGTTCACACTGATTGATGTCATAAGAAGAACGTCTTTCTTTAATCACACGTCTATCATTAGAAGACCTTCAGCGTATAATCGGTCTCGGAGAACGCCTGTCAACAAGTAAGCCGATGTTGTAGTACTGAACAGCAGGCATTGCTGTAGTCATAGTTTGGAGATGAAATAGAAAAGGGTAACCACAAAGCAAAAAAAAACCCTACAGAAATCTCTAAAACTTACTAATGTCTTGGTTCAGAGAACCTTAAAAACCACCGATATTGTCACATTGCTAGCACAAAAAAATCCACACAGGACACGTACTTTTGGGAAGTTATGCGCCATTGAAGCGTGAGTAATGTGCAGTTGGTTGCCCATTTAGGACTTTAATATGTACGTCTGTGGAAGTCATTCATTAGGAATGTTAAAATAATACATCAGGCTTATTGTCTGTGACCCAGACGATGGTAGTTTTGCTCCATTGGTCCACATAAAAGATATTACAAGATTTATTAAACAGTCATATTGCTATAAGGTTAGTTTGGGGAAAAAAATCTGTGTGTGTTTGAACGGATCGTCACACGAGCAGCATGAGGTTCTCCATCAGCACGGGTCAGTTTCCTAGACTTTAAGGAAAAATCTCCAGAAATATCGGTATCCATTCAAACATTTTTTTTTTGTTTGCATGGCTCATAATCAACTCTCGGTTTGAGGAATGTGTGTCTCACAAACTGCACATGGTCCGCTGCTAAATAATGACCTGCTGGAGCATCTATGCAAGTCAACTAATTATTCCAATATGGTGCAGCAGGCAGATTTCATCATCACAAAGGAAATACCGACTGGTTCTTTGCTTTCTTTTTGTATGTTTCTTACTGCCGGTAACTAGAACCGAGGTCACAAGACAAATCTGAAGCCTTGTCACATGCTGAGCCAAAGCATCATCTTATGTGCATGATTGTGCTTCCCAACTAGATGACACTGAGCTTTACAGTCGCTCCTCGGCGAACACTATGCTTCAGATCCGAATGAAGAGAAAAGAAAATAGCATGATGGAACTTCACTTAGGCCGTGGTGGAAACATTTACTCCATGTAGATTTTTGCCAGTTCATTTATAGATGATGAAAGAGAGGAAAGAGATTATGGGTTTTGTCATGCAGGATGGTGAAGGTACCCTGTACGATGTCATGATGTCAGGGCGGATGGATCCATACAGGAGAACCAGTTGATTACCATAAATACCTGATATAAACTCGTTTGCAGAGTATACAATTACGCTCTGCTCATTTTGTGTTTTCGATAGAGCTCTGTAAAATACCTGTACAACTTACTTTGTGCTTTGTGAGCACACTCTATATTTCTTCCACACCTCCAGTATATCTATATACGGTACCATCATCCTATCATTGCTCCTGTTGCTTGTCGCTTGTGGCTTTTGGAAAAATATTTCTTTATGAATTACCTGTTAACAAGCAGAACAATGCTTGCAGGACTAAATAGTAATTAGATATAAAATAGTTATATAAATAGTTATTACATAGTAATCAGTGACCATGTGACCATGCTTGCTTTAAACTTGAGATAAAAGTATCTGAAGTACATGTGCATGTGCTCTTACTGAGTTCACTGTATAGTGAAGTTCCCCATTAAACCCCCATTCGACTGCAAGCAAGACATTCACAGCTTTATTTGTTTTGTAGCATCAAGAAAGATGTGTTGTTGCTCAAGACATAATATAGGATACATAATAGGCTAACAAAGAACAATATATTATAAGAAACAACAGTTTCTTTTTGTTGATCTTAGCTTGAGACATTACGTTTCTGACAGACATTTCATTGATCCTAACAGTATATACGTGTATAAGTTGCAATCCATGACAGTGCTGCTTTCCATCAAATTACTGCCAGATGTGGACTGATTAACATCATGTGGACATATGGAAAAAAATAAAATGATTTCAGTAATTGTATACTGGCACCACAAACCAGAAGTTAACTGGCTATTTGAATAACCATGCATGCCCCTAGCTGCTTGTTGGTTGTGATGTCATAATAACAATATGGCAGTCTCTTGAAATTGATTCCATAGAAAGTCGGTGCTTGTAGTCATTGCTGCTTTTACAGCCATTGGTTACAGGACCCTTTGTGGCTACTACTTTGTAAGATGGATTAGTACACCGGATATACAGCAAGGCATTAAGGCTGCTGCCTTCTCTTTGGCACAGTCTCTCTAGGATATTTGGTATGCTCGGGTTTTGTGCAGATTTTGCGGGAAGCCAAGCAGAATGGTAGAATCATTAACTAAAGAGGAAAGGGGGTGGAGGGCAAAAGAGAAGGAGGCAGAAGTTTTGCAACCTAGTGGGTATAGTATATGCAGAGAAGGATGTTGAAGTCAGTCGTGCATGTTGACATTAAATTCTGAAAACGTATGAAAGTGCAAAACACTTCTTGTGTGTTAACACGTCTGAGCTGCTGCTGTCATCAGAGTTCAGTCAGCATGAAAAGCCCTGCTAATTATATCTGCTTTTTAAATAATGTATTACTGAGAAACACAATAGTTGGTTTGGGCTGAAGGAAAAAGGATTTGATTGATTTGTGTGTTTAGCTGGTCAAGTAGTGAAATTTCCTCTGTTCATACTCCATACACTCAGAGTGGAGGCCATATGGACACAACATCTAGCCTTTGTTTTGGATGGAATTAAAAACCTTCTGTTTCCATTATCTGTTTGCTGTGGTTATATTTACAAGGAAGAATAAAATATCAGCATTATTATATTTGCCTGACCATGGTCACTTGGTGCAAATTCAGCATATCCCAATGGTCTTCAGTGGGGTTGAAATCAGGGCTATATACAGGCCAATAAAGATCACACCAGCCTTAGCAAGCCATGGCTTTATGGAGCTTGCTTTGTGCACAGGGGCATTGTAATGCTAGAGCAGGTTTGGGCCTCTTTGTTAAAGTGAAGGGAAATCTTAATGTTACAGCATAGGAAGTTATTTTATACAAAGTTTTTTGGGAATGGTATCCATATACTTTTTGCCATATAGTGTAGTTTGGATGAACATAAATTTACAAACCCCTTTCCCAGAAAAGTTGGGACACTTTCTAAAAATGCAACAAAAACTGCAATCTGTAATTTGTTCATTCACTTGAACCTTTATTTAACAGCCAAAAGACTGAAAAGGTTCTACAAGTAACACTGGAAGGTTGCACAATTAGCAGTTTAACTGGTAACAGATGCAGTCATCAAGTATAAAAGGGGAGCATCCACCTAAGGCTTAGTCCTTGCAAGCATGGATGGGTTGTGGTTCACCACTTTGTGCCAACTTCATAGTTCAAATCCAATGTTTCTTACCACAGGATTGCAGAGATTTTAGATCTTTCACCATCTACAGTTCATAATATCATGAAAAGTTTTAGGGAGTCAGGGGAAATCTCGGTGTGTAAAGGCCAAGGGTGGAAACCGTTGCTGAATGTGCATGACCATTGAGCCCTCAGGCGCTATTGTTTGAGAAACCACCATGCTACTGTGTTGGACATAGCTCAGGAGAACTTTGGGAAATCATTAACACAGTCCACCACTGCATCAAGAAATGCAACCTGAAACTGTATTATACAAAGGGAAAGCCAGATATTAATTTAGTGCAGAAACACCGGCGAGTTCTCTGGGCCTGAAGTTATCTGAGATGGACCAAACGACAGCAGAAACGTGTTCTCTGGTCATACGAGTCTGCGTTTCAGCTTGTTTCTGCAAAAAATGGACATCAGATTTGTGTACCAAAGATGAAAAAGCCATCCAGATAGCAATGAAAAGTGTAAAACCCAGCATCTGTGATGGCCTAGGGGAGCCCTCAGTGCCCATGGTCATTGGGAATCTGCAGATATGTGAAGGTACCATTGATACCTCCACCATTGTGGAGGATTATATTGGTATTTTGGAGAAACATATGCTGCTGTCAAGATAACGTCTTTTCCCAGGAACTCCATATCTATTTCAGCAGGACAATGCCAGGCCTCATTCTGCACCAGTTACAACAGCGTGGCTTACAGGCCTGCCTGCAGTCCAGATCTGTCTCCTATTGGAAATGTATGGAGCATCATGAAGAGGAGAATCAGACAACAGCGACCACGCCGTTTGAGCAGCTCAAGTCTTGTACACAACAAAAATGGCCAAGAATTCCACTTGTAAAAGTGCAACAATTAGTATCTTCAATTCCCAAACCATTAAAAAGTATAATTAAAAGAAAAGGTGATGTGAACCAGTGGTAAACATGCTTCTGTCCTTTGTCCTTTTGTCTGTTAAATAAAAGTTGAAGTGAATTTAAAAATGACAGATTTCAGTTTGTATTGCATTTTAAGGAAGTGTCCCATCTTTTCTGGAAATGAATGATGTCACTAAAAAATATATATATATATATATATATATATCACTGAATTTATCCTTGATCTTCATGGCCATTTTGTAAAACAGTTAAGAAGGCTGGCATAACCCTAAATGCAGGTTTATCATTTTTCAATATAAGTAACAACATTTGATGATCATTGCTGAAATATACAGTATCTTAATTCTACATGATGGTGACATATTAGCCAATGCTTTTATACCCTTTAGATTGAACATTAGCTGTTTTTATAAAATAAGGAGTAGTAGTAGTAGTGTATAGTCCTAATAATAAACAAATGATGTATCTTCAAATGTTTATTCATTGTTCTTTGAAAGTAAACATAGTTCCTGGGGAAAGGGGGAGCAATAGAAAACCAGAGAATAAATGAGATATTATGCATTTGCTCATTGGATAAACATCCAGTCTCTGAAGAAACAAAGGGAAAAAAAAAAAA
>JAOTRJ010000055.1:2605342-2617161 GCA_028564905.1 Leptodoras praelongus
AAGAAAAATTTGGCCATCATCACCAGTTCCTGTTTTTTCATAATAATTTAAAGATGTTCTAAAGTATGAAACCAACAATTGCCTTTTGTCCGTCATCATCTTTTGAAAGCAGATATTGTCCAGGGGAATAATTACAGTACAAAAACTGGCAAATAAAAGGTTCAGGTTTAAAAATGATCCATTCTGTATAATGGATGTCTTCGCTTGCAACATCTTCAACAGCAAGTTCATTGTAGCATCGCAGAATTCCCTCCGGAATAAAAGGCTGGGAGGATGTAGGCTTTCAAATTGTCTTCTGACTCAGAGGTGAGACACTCTTACCAGCAGCAACAGTGAATGGACTTCAATGTTTTATTTTACCATATAAAAGGCATGCATGTGTTTGACTGGATTGTGAGTTTTTGAACACCAGTGGGTGTAGAGTTCCAGTCTGTGAAACGACAAAGTGCATTCTCACCATGAGACTAGTGAGGTCTGTCAAATATAAGGCCAGAAGGCATGACGGAAGAAAATACATGCAACAGTACCACAGGATATAATACATACAACATCTTCATCTTATACTCCTGTCTGTCATAAAACTGTACTGTTTGCATACTTTGCATAAATATGTAAGGAGATTATTCCCATTCAAGGCAGTACTACATGACCTTTAGTTAACAATATCTTTGCTCTAACAGATAAATCACAGCATAAACACACACCAAAAGTTTATACTTTCATTCATTCAGAAACTGAAATAACACTGAAGTGGTGTTTCTTTCAGAAAACATAGATGTCTGTTTCTTACATCTTGTAAACATCAATTTGAGCCTTAATTCCCACCAGCTGCAAGCTCTGTATAATGCAGGCCAAGATTTCTGCTTCTAAGCAGGAACACATGAGAAGACAACACATTTATCACCATGTAATACTGATAACAAGGTAAACGCCCTTTCTGGTCAAAACCCTCACTGATGGATAAATGAAACCACACCAAACATTTCAGTATTGTGGCAAATTTGATATGTGTGGAAATGGGCTTGAGGCATAACTTGGGATTTGTCTGTTCTTGGAACTACTATGCCATTACCTGAGACATGATTTGAGACTTGTTTGTATTATTTGGAACTTCAGATTTGTCTGTCTTAACATGGGACATGGGGATTTGTATGTCTTCTGAGCTTTACCTGATACTGTAATTTGAGACTTGTCTGTCTTTATCCTGCACTTACTTCACTTGAGACTTGTCCATCTCTACTTTGGATTTGACTTGACTTTATCAATCTTTACTCAGGTATAAACTTGAGACTTTCAGTTTTAACTCAGTTTTCCGACATGAGACTTATCCTCCTTTACCTGGGACTTGGCTATGTAATTGTCTGTCTTTACTTGGGAAGTGTCCTAGTACATATCTGTCTTTTATTAATTGAGACTTTACTCAGGACTTTTGAGACTTATACATGAGACTTGTCTGTCTTTACTCTTAGCTTGGCTTTGTGTTTGTACATCTTTACTCTGGGTTTGACTTGAGATTTGTCAAAACTGTCTTGCCTGTCTTCAATTAGGATAAGACTTCCATCTTTACTCAGGATTCGATTTTAGACTTGTACTTCAGACTTACATTTACATTTAGGGAATTTGGCAGACATCCTTATCCAGAGTAACTTACACTTGATCTCATATATATATACAACTGAGCAGTTGAGGGTGAGAAGTGGCTTAGAATCTGTGAGGCCTTGCTCAAGGGCCCAACAGTGGCAGCTTGGTGGTGGTGGGGCTTGAACACCAACCTTCTATTCAGTAACCCAACACCTTAACAACTGAGCCAACCCCTGCCCTTGTCTGGACATAGCTTGAGACTTGTCTGTCTTTACTCAGAACCTCTAAAGAAGTGACTTAGAATCTGTCTTTAATCAGGATATGAATTCTTTTTCTTTACTCAGGACTTGTTTTGAGACTTTTCCATTTGTGCTTTGGGCTTGTGGATTGTCCCTATTTAATTGGTACATGACTTCCGACCTATACTTGAAATTTGTCTGTCCTCAGGACACTTGAGTGTCAAGCCTCAGTTGTTACTTGAAAATGTGCTGTTTCTACCTCACTCATTTAGACTTTTGAGTTTAACATACAACACAGTAGTTTTCATCTTCATTTGTCAGCTAGCGGCTGGAATGGGAGTATACAGCACCAGTAAGAGTAATAAAACTTGGCATGGTGGGCACATGTGAATTTTGAACAATACCATGTGTGTCTGCAAGAATCAGGCTCACATTGCATTAAAGCGCCTCTAAACGGTTGATTCTGACAGAACTTTGCTTGGTGCTGGCAGATGACGGACATATTATCTGTTAAAGAGACAAACCAGCATTATAATTGCAGCCACATGTTATAATTACAGCCTTATGTTTGTATGTACATGTGTAGACATGCGTCTTACTGAGTCATATTATAGCAATTTAACACCATGTGTTTTGTACATTGGTTCTTCATGGTAAGCAGACGAGTGTAAGGTGGATTGTCTTTTTTTTGTTGTTTGTAGAGGCACTTCAGGTGCTCTTGATCTGCACTGTGGAGTGTATGAGAGCCTGGTTTGCCAAATGTGATGTATGTGTGGGTGTAGAAGAGCACAGTGTTGTTACCAAGCATGGACTTGATCTGAATGAGTGATGTGTAGTGCATAAGCAAAACTATATGCTTAAGTATTGCTGGGTATGTTGCTTACCTATTATAACAGTACTTTTCATGCTGAAGTAGATTACGATGTTATTATTTACACATATTATTAGGCACTTCTTATTAAATGCTGAGTCTAAATTTAAAAGCATATCTGGCAAACTAAACTGTTCTGCCCTACTAAAGCAAAAGAAAAATGTCTAACATTTACTTCATTTCCAGCCAATTGAGCAGTAGCTAGGTCATTAGATACAGAGTTACTTCATATTTCCAATCTGTTGAATAACATACCATGGAAAGTAAAACAAAATTTTGACAAAATATGAAAACACAGATACTGCTTTTGCTATAGTAGGGCAGCTCTAGCTAGCCATGTCCGATCTCACAACACAGACAAGCAACACAGTTATGACATATGACCTACTAGTTTAGCAAATTGAACTCTTAGACCTGGTTTATACTTAATGCATGAATTTACATGCAGCAGTTTACATACTCGCTTGTGTATCTTATGTATATCAACATACTTATAGGTGACAGCCATTAGGTCTGTTAGATCCTAGTTGAAGTGTAAAATGTTTAGATATTTTATGCACAGATATGTTAAACTTTCCACCATCATGGTTGCAGTTGAGCTGAATTTTGACTTTACGTTCAAAAGTATTTTCAAATCTGTAAAATTCAGAAGACAAGTATGCAAGATGGACCATTGGGCAGGTTTGAAAGCTACATTAAAGGTATTCAACTCTAAAACAGGTTAGTGTTAGTACTGAATAGTTGTCTAGAATAATTTATGAGTCAGTTGTGGGCAGTGTAAGGTAATATACATAGCTTTGAGGATGCTGTATAAGCAATGCTCCAAATGGCTGCAGGGTACATGCAGCAGCCATCCAGCACAGTTAAAAGCTAGTTCTGGCTTTAGAAAGCACAGACGTTTTCAGTGTGTGTTTATGAAAGCTTGCTTATGCTCTGGGTAGTGGGTAGCTGTGATAACACTTATAGCTGTGATAACTGTGATATTGCTTGACAAATTGATATCAGTTCTTTAAAAAAAAAGCCTTAGGGTTAGTTAAAATGGCGAAGTCATTAACCTATGTAGTTGTGTCTAAGTAGTGCTGAAGTTATAAAAGGAAGAAGTTGTGTAGAATTTGATTGTATTGACAGTGACAAATTACTGACCAGATCCTATCATTAAAATGGTGTAAACATGACACTTCATATGATAATTCTGAACATTGGGAACTGTATAAATATCATGAAGCAAACATGTAGAAACTCCAGGAACTGCACCAGGGAACTAAATGTCATGTAAAAGATGTGCACTTCTTTTTTTCGTTTACATGAAGGCACTTTGGCATGATAGAATAGAAATTTCAGAGTATAAAAAAAGTCATATCAAAATAAGTTAACAATGTAAAAGTGTCTCGTTCTGCAATACTGTCATCATCAACACTTATTATGAAAAGCGCCTGTGCATCAAAAGAAAGGCACAAACCTCAAAACAACAACGAAGTGCTGCATTTCAGGGCACTTGAACAACTCGATTTAAAGTACAAAAAAAAACCCATAGGTCTACTTCATATTCATAAGTACAACAAAATATAAACAAGAACAAATAAGCATATTCCAAAAGTAAATAAAGTCATGTCATGTCATTTTTCCAGACAAGGATGCTGCTAGTACTTGTGCATGATGGGTACTTTGACAGTCTTGATTTCGGCTATATGAGAGGATTTCTGGATGATGCAGCTGGTGGTGCCTGCTGGAGCACCGTCTTTAGGCTTGGCCAGGTTGGTCAGGGCCATGGCTGCATTGATCTCTCGCCAGTACGTCTCATCTTTTCCACGTCCTTTTTCCTTTGGCATGATGCTGCTGTAGACACACACAGTTACACAGACATGTCTATAAGACAGTAAAACACAAGTCATTCTGTAGTATATGGATGTTTGTGTGGATTCTGGTTCTGCACTTCTAGTTCTGGCTGTGCTCTTGGCTCTATTTTGTAGTATATTAGTGATGATATTAATAAGGGCTCTTCAGTGTTATCCACAAAGGGGCGCTGCGGCTGCAGGCTACCATTCCAATCAAGCCACACCTGATTCCACATGTACAATCAGTTCATCTTGTGCTTCAGTCAACTATCAAGTGAGCTTACACCTGGCCGAAATAAAAGCCTGTAGTCACACTGGCTCTTTGAGGATATGATTGATGACCCCTGCTATCATTGATTTAAATCCAGGTGCAGTTTCTCTGCCCTGAAAAAGAATTTACCCCCCCACCCCCCAGAACTTTTTGTAGGTTTTACAAAACGGGGTGAAAACCCCTAAATTAGTCGTTGTGCCACCAGTTTGCCAATTGGTTGAATGGCGTCTACCCTTGGGCAACTGTCATGTGACCTTAGTGTAAATACACTTGATCTTGCAAGAACTTGGAGTTTTGAAGAACAAGGAGCTATTGAAAGAAGTCTGGGGCAACGTTTTAGAAAAGTATCAATCAAGGTTTGGTTATTTAAGAAAGAAATCCCAACTTTAAACCTCCTCCAGACTGACACTAAACCCTAAAGAAAGGCTTATTGAGAGGAGCAATAAAGAGACCAGGGCTAACTCTGAGGGAGCTGAAGAGATCCACAGATCAGACTGGACATTCCACAAAGCTGGGCTTAATGGAAGAAATGCAAAAAGGAAGCAAATATTAAAACACCCATGTTGAAGACTTAACAACCATGTAATGCAAAAGTGAACATTGAATTGTTCATCATCCTGAGATTAGTGAGGCATGGTGGTGGTAGCACCATGTTGTAGGGATGCTTTAAATCATCAGGGACTGGGAAACTTGTCAGGGCTAAGGGCATCATGGATGATGCCAAAGAGTCTTAGAACAAACTATTTACCAGTCTACTTGACACAGTTCCACTTTAAAAGGACAGTGATCCTAAGCATACTGCCAAATCTATACTGGAGTGGTTTGCAACCAAGACCCAGGTTAAAAAAATAGGTTTGTAGGCATGTATAGGCTGAGAGCAGGTTCATGGTCAGCAATTCTATCCTTTTACTTATGAGAGCAGTTGGGCAGTTTGTTTATCATAACCACAGGCAATTTGGAGGAAATGAATGACTACTGCTAAATGTTGGTGCTTATATTATACTAATAGTGCTCTAATTAAAAAAAAGCTTGCTTTGTATTTAATAACACTTTTTTGTGTTAGTCAAGCCTTGCAGTGCATGTGTGTTGCAGTGAAATATACTACTTACTTGTCACATCTAGTTGATCCATGATCCACAGCCTCTGCAAACACAGCATCAGAACAAAGCTAAGTGTTAAGTGCAGTTCACATCAGGTTAATGGTGATGGATTGTGTAATAAAATTCATGTGGATGATGTGTGAAAGGGAAAGAGGGAGGAAAAGCTGTCAATGTAAAGAGGGGAATAAAAGGTGATTTTTCAAACTTTGAGCCTTAGAAGTTCATCATATGAGACACGATATGGATTCATCTTCCTCTCCATGGACCAGTTATAACGGCTGACCCACTAAGACTGACCAATACAAGGGCTTAGAGCTGGCATGTATTTAATTTGTATAATTTTCCATAGCTTGCTCAGTAGAGGACCCAGAAGTGCAAGGATGTGCGGCCCCAAGTCTACAACGTCTGATGAAAAACCTGAACGTGTCCTCTTGGGAGAACTCAGTTCTCGTTTTCTCATTCATCCCTTCTCTTTTCTTCTGTCTTGGATCAGGATTGCAGCACGGAGCATTCAAACCCTGGCCAGACTCTGGAATAGCCAAACAGCACCTAATCATCCCCAAAGCCTGGCTTGCACTGCAGCTAATCTTGTTCTTCTCCCAGTTTTTCTCCTCCACAAAGTCGGCACATGTGCAGAGTCTATGTCTGCGCACACATCGATACCAGGCCAAGTCTGCCTCAGGTCAATATGAGGCTGATTACCAAATATCCTGTTGTTCCCTGTGCCTTAGAGGTCATGGTTTTATAGCACTGGAAAATGCTGTTGTAGCCAAAACACCTCCTAAATACCCTCTCGAAATATCTCTAACAAATATCTTGAAAACGTGTGAGATTTTTTTCGTTGCTCATGAAGTGAAGACCTGTGCATTCCCCTGAAATCCTTGTTGAGATTTTGTGCTGCCTGGATGGAAATCTTTATTTCTCTTTCACCCCATCTTATCCATCTTCTTCGGCTCGCCATGCATCTGTCAGTAGGTGGCTTAGTGACCGATCTCGCGTTCAAGTTCCAGTTTACATGCTCTGAGCCCAAGGATTGTTAACAACGATCATCATTAGCCATTCTGTCTCCAACATGTCGGAGATTTTCTGAATCATTTTCAACTCCTAGATAATCCGAACCACATTTTGCTAAATAAAAAACTTGCAAAGTGATAAAAATAATACTTTGCAAACAGTAATTAGTATGAGTTCTTTCTGAATAAAGACACTTCTGGTGTTCTGGTTCTGGAGTGGGTGGGTGTCTGTAACACATACTAACGCACACCCTCCAGCAGTCTCAACTCATCTCCTTTCAAAAATGTCTTCAACACCATGTTAGATCAACATGCATAATGGACCCAATGATAAATGTGTAAACATTTCTTTATTCTAACACTTTAGCCTTTCATCAGCATACAAACCCTTTTTCAACAAATGCACACCATGAGGGTTTGTATTAAGAAAGTGGCCATGCTCTAAATCAATGATTTGTTTCAGTGGGAAGAAAACCTCCCTTCTTATGTTTCACCATAGAAGAGGAAGCCTAGAGTCATTTTGTGCAGAGATGTTCATACTTGAACATGAAAGAAAACCAAAGACTGAGGGTAAAGAAAGCTACTGACTCATTCCCCAAGGACAGCCTGTTTATGTTCTCTCACTGCTGAAACTGACAGATTCAATATGCAGCCACTAACATAATTTACAGCATGTGGCATATGCCCCTATCCAGAGCCATTTACAGAAGGGTCTTGTAGTTTCCATCAACACCATGTCCTCATGCTAGGACAATCCAATCAAGACCTAAGAATAATCCCATGCTCCAACCCTGTTAGGAGCTTTTGTACTGACAAGAGATTCCATGTTAGTTTTATTATCCCAATCCCAAATCCATTGGTTTCAGAGTGATGCTGATTATACCAGACAGGTAGTTCTGTCTACCAGTTGAAAAGCAATTTGCTATTTGCTAGCTTTCACAGTCATTACGAAGATGCTTTTAACACTCCTAACATCCTGTACATGCAAATTCACTCTTTGCTTCTCAGTCACAGTGTCTTGACAAAATAAACAACAGATCTTAGTCTTTCTGATGATACTACTTGTTTCTCTACTCAAAGAGTTGCTGAATAATGGCCAAGAGAAAAACTTCATGTTTCTATATCAATGTTCAGACAAATCCTGCCTTCTGTGTTGTGATTGGCTACCAACCATACTTACACATGGCAGTCAGCCAATCCTAGTCCAGAACATGGATACTCCTCAGCAATTGTCGCACAGCAGGCGGGATTTGACAGAAAATGCGCGGAAAGATGATAAAACGGCAAAATCGGAATCAGTTGCTACAAATCATCTGACATTTTGCTCTAATCTGAGCAATAATACCAAATCTATCCTGCTCATACACCAATGCTGCTAAAAACATTTTAATCATTCTGTCCAGGCTTTGAATTAAAAATGCTACCTCTAATAAAAGGCAGGTAGAACATCTAATCGATGGCAATGTGCTATTAACCATGCATTACGGGCAATGTACTACGCTACTGACACCTGACAAGGTGTCAGTAAAATGGAAGGAAAATGTTCCTTCTCAACAAAAACAAGAGGTTGTTTCAGTACAGTCAACAGATCTGAATCTTTGCTTTGTTATTTTTTTATAGTCAGTATATAAGAGTTATGTATCCAAAATGAATAGTTATGGGGGAACCCGCTTTAACAAGGAGGTGATTTCTTGTCATTTTGTTTCTTTAAAAATAAAGGCATCCCCTCGTAAATCGAACCCAGGTCAGCTCTCACAAATTGAGATTTGCAGCTCTTATACCCCACAGCCAAAATAAATTCAGTTGTTTCTCTTTCACTGCACCTCAGAGAAACTGGACATCCAAAACCTGTTCACTTCACAGTTTCACAGGCCATTTACAGCCCTGAAAATACTCTCCATGATCATTTCTTTTTGTCTGTTTTTTTTTTTAAGTCATGCTTTCCAAGCAGCCTTTTGAATGAGTAGATTTGTTTTCTGTATTAACAAAGGCAATATCATTTTTCAGCTATAAATAACAAAATACAGTTTAAATACATATTAATTGATTTATTCTGCAGCCTGTAACAGTGCCAAGTAGTAATAAGCCCTTTATTAGGTCATGACTCATACAGTGTGATGCGATCATTATGATTTTCTCCACTGAACCCCTGCTCCTGTATCAGGAACGAAGACTCTAATTAATCTTACAGTCAGTGCCAAGTTTGCTGTAATTCATTAATCAAAGGTTGCTTTTATCAAGGCAAAATAATTACCCTGAACATTAAATAAAAAGAAGCACTGATACGCCATTCTGCGCCAATGAGCCTGTCCTTCACAACCTGTACTTCCAAAGTTTAGAATTTTGGATATTTTTCCACATATAATAGCCATTATTTAATTAATAGCCATTTATTAATATAAATACTGCCTCTGCCTTCTTACTATCTTAAATATTCTAGCATGTGGATTTGCACTCATCATGCATGTAAACAGTAACTAATTACATTAGCATTTTAATCATTTTTTTGGTGAAAGTTCAACCAATTCTCAATAAACAACTAGAGCATGTGTATACTCCAACATGTATATTACAAACCCCATTTCCAGAAAAGTTGGGACACTTTCTAAAAATGCAATAAACACTAAACGATTTTGGGATTTTTTTAATTGCTTGAAGAAACCATTTTAACCTTAACTGTGTTTTTGTAAATATTAAAAAGCATGCTCAAAAAGGAAAAATACTGAAAAGGTTCTACAACACTGTCTGGAAGGTTCCACAATGATCAGTGTACCTGGTAACAGGTGAGGTCATCAAGACTGAGCATAAAAGGAGCCTCCACCAAAGGCTTAGTCTCTGTAAGCGAGGAGGGGTCATGGTTCACCACTTTGTGCCAAACTTCATGAGACAATTGTCAGTCATACAATGTTTCTCAGCACAAGATTGCAAAGAATTTCTGTCTTTCACCCTCTACAGTTCATAATATCATGAAAAGATTCAGAGGGTCAGGGGAAATCTCGCTGTGTAAAGGCCAAGGGAGGAAACCACTGCTGAATGTGCGTGACAATCGAGCCCTCAGGCGGTACAGTATGAGAAACCGGCATGCTACCGTGATGGACATAGCCACATGGGCTCGGGAGGACTTTGGAAAATCATTGTCACTTAACACAGTCCACCACTGCATCAAGAAATGCAACCTGAACCTGTATTACACAAGGATAATTAATTGATATTAAAGACAGTGGAAATGTGTTCTGTGGTCAGATGAGCATGGGGGAGCATCAGTGCCCACATCTGCATGTATGTGAACGTACCATGTTACAGGTGTCAATTCCTTTATATTCATTTATATTTAACAAACAAAATAAAGTTTATAATTGAAAACACCAAAAATATTTTCTTTTTCCTTTTGTCTGTTAAGTAAAGTTTGAAGTGAATTAACAAATTACAGATTTTAGTTTTAGTACATTTAGAAAGTCCCAATTTTTCTGGAAATGGGGTTTGTATTACATTTATAAAACTAATTTGTAGTATATTTGAGCAGTTATTTTTTCACTCTGGTGAGTAAAATAAAAAGAAAGGTGGTCTTAAAGGGGCATGTCCCCATCAACACACTCATTTCTAACTTTGCCATCCCATCAGGCAGCAAAAAACGGACAGAAAAATTGAATACAGACCCTCTGAGCAATTTCCAAGCCCTGTTGCCTAAAACATCTAAAACTCAGATTTTTCAAAACAGCAGCCCTGCCAAGGAAATTACAAACCCATCATAAATCACCTTATTCTGTGTTTTACTATTGTGCTGGTTCCGTCTTTCTTCTTTTCTTCAGCTTGTTCTTTGCTACTGGCTGCGAGTGCGTGTCAGTGCTCGGCTGCGTTATACAGACGCTGGGGGATTTGGAAGCTGCTCTGTAAACCTGCCGAGCAGGAGAAGAGAGACCGATCTTGGTTTTTCAATAAAGCAGGTCCAAAATGCTCCTGCACACTTACCATCGCCACCGGAGAGACCGAAAGAGAGAGAGAGAGAGAGAGAGAGCAAATGAATGAGTGAACAAAACTAATTTTAATACTAGAGGGACAATAACGTACATCTGTGAACTCTCGTCACTGACAGCAGGGAATACCAAAATAACAATCTGCTCTGAATTAAGCACCTAAACGAACAGCCAAACAGCCACACTTTCAACTTAGTAATACTGAAACAGACTGCACACATTAAAACACTTTAGGAAAGAAAAGTAAATATAACCACCAGCAACGAACATCTGGGAACAACACCAATGGCATTTCTGAGGTTTCTACATCTGTAAAACCAAACTGAAAACTACAATTCTGTGTATTTTCATCAGACCATGTGACTCGAGCCCATGATGTTGGGATTAGGATCCTGATTGGAATAAACACAATGTACAATGTACAAAAAAAACACACTGTGGGGGAACATTATTCATTCCAAATGTATGTCCATAAGCATTTTTCAGACTACACTTCAACCATGTGACTCCTTGTAGCTGTTTAAACCCGGTCTTGACCCCTGTAGCACCACCATGATGAAGTGATGTGAAGCTTAAGCGTAAGAGCTGAGTCAGTGATTACTCAAACATGGAAAATGGACCCATGGCTTATTCATACAGCTTCTACTCTTCTAAACCATTAAACAAAAACAGATTTGAGAGCGTTGCTGCCGAAAAATAGACTGAATCGTCCATGCATCATCCATTCAATCCATGTCTGTTTTTAAATAGACACATTGTTTTCTATTTAAGTGGACAGTCTAGATTCAGTCTAGAATATGTGAAGTTGGGTCTATATCCTGAGTTGCATTGTATATTTTGTATATACAGTTTGTCTGTGGGCGGCATGGTGGCGCAGTGGATAGCGCTGTCGCCTCACAGCAAGAAGGACCCGGGTTCGATCCCCGGGTGGGGCG
>JAOTRJ010000055.1:3920610-3931428 GCA_028564905.1 Leptodoras praelongus
GGCTATTTTGAAGAAACTAGAATATAAAACGTTTTCAGTTATTTCACCTTTTTTTGTTAAGTACATAACTCCACGTGTTCATTCATAGTTTTGGAATGGATTCATAGGAAATGCATGGATACACTATTTGTGCAGTATGTATTGCTCCACAGTGATTGTCTCATGTAATTCAAATGTTAATGCTTGAGTATTTTTATAGCATTTCTTTTGCTAGAGTACCATAATACTTTATTCATAGAATTGGACAGTTTCATGTTAATGTTTCACCACTGAAAAAAAAACATTCCTATGCAGGCTTCTTACATTCCACATGAGAGTTTTCATAGGTCTGGAAACTGTTTAATACATCCTAGCTATAGACACCAATTACAAGCCAGGTGGTGCATTAAATGTCTCAAAACTGTTGTAAAACCCATAGATATGAATATAAAACGTATATTAAAATAGCACAGAGTACTGTATCATTTTGTGTTCATAAGGTTCTTTAGCTTATTTTTCAAGGTACGAAAGCAAGATGTAAAGCTCACATGAGAGAATGAATTGGGCAGATCTTCAGATGAGAAGAATTTTTTTTTTTTTTTATGCTGCTATTCCATGTTGCTGTGTAATTAATCATTTGGCACATGGCATGAAGTGGCATGTGAATGAAAGGAATGCCCAAATTCTGAAACTGATCTGTTTTGGCAGCTGAATGCCCATTTACCTTGGCTTTCACCATGTTTTCTCTTTTGTTGTCAGTAGACTTTTTTGTTTGAGTCTGTGGATCAAGAGGTCGTTTTTCCATGGCGTAAAATTAGCAGCAAATTGAGGCCCAGTTAATTGATTAAAAAAACGACTCCCTTTGCACAAGAGTCATTACCTTTTTTTAAACTCAGGAATTTTATTCTTCAAATGCCATAACAATCCAGACCTTGTTTGGGGGATATATACTCATTTTCTGCATGTTTACTGGGCATACTGTAATTCTCTGTCACTTATATGGCCGCCAGAGGTCGCCAGATTCGCCCTGTGGGAGAACTCATTGACCGAACTGCATCTCCCACAGGGCATTGCAAATTGGGCGCACCTGCTGGCGGCCATGTTTCATTGTTCATCTAGCTGCCCTGAGGAGTATAAAAAGGGCTCGTTTTAGCTCCTAAGGGCAGATCAACAAACATGCTACTCTCTTCACGTCAGTTGCGCCACGATGCTCCTAGATCCGTCTAAAGTTACCTATTCCTGCCCTGCTTGTCTGCTTTAGTTTCATCTTTGTTTTTGGTTCTGTGGTTTCACTTAGTGATTGGTTTTTGTTTCAGAATCCCCTTCACTAGAGCATGGAGTGTTCCTGCCATCACCTGTTTATGCTTGGAAACTTCTGTGCTTTGGACTATTTTGTGTTTTGTTTACTCCCTCCATGCACCAGTTGTTTTCCATTTTTGGACTATCCTTTTGGACTGGTTTTTGGACTGTCCTTCTGCTTTTTGTTTTGCACCCATTTCAAGAACTGTGTACCTGTTTTTAGCACTGCATTAAATAAATACTCTGCACTTCACTCCTCTTATGGGTGGGTTCATTACAGGTTGATCCGCTATCATGGAGTCAGCAGAAACACAAAAATACAGCAAGCTATTTTTCACGGAGGAGATCCATGCTATCATGTGCAACTGTAAAGCCACCCACCAGCATTTGGAAGCTGTTCCCACTTTGACAACCAGCGTTGTCAGTGCTCTCCCAGAGAGCTATGATGGCAAGCCTGAAGGTTGTAAGGGGTTTCTACTCCAGTGTGACCTGTTTTTCATGCACCTGTTCTTATCCTAGATTTATAGAGCTATTCTGACAAGTATTTGAGAATAGCACGGATGACCGCTGAGCCGGAGAGCATCTATTCTCTCTATACTAGGGCGAATGGGGAGCCACGGACTATGCGTTGGAATTCCAGACATTAGCAGCCGAAAGCGGATGGAACAATGCAGCCCTCAAAGTCTCGTTCTGGAAGGGCCTGAACCTGAAGGTGCAGAGGGAGTTAGCATGCCGATACGTGGATATGTCCCTCGAGACATTAATCGCGACTGCCATCCCCTAAACAACTTGCTACAGAGCCATCTCTCTAGAGCCCAGCCGAAGACCCAGTTCGAGGAACCAGAGCCCATGATCCAGTCAGGGGTTCCATCAGAGGAGCCAGAGCCCATGATCCTGGGTCCACTGCATCTCTCCACCCAGGAGAAAAGGAGACGGACCACACTTCACCTCTGTTACTACTGTGGTGGGACCAGTCATACCATAGCCATGTGTCCAATCAGGCTTTCTTACGCTACTCGCACTAGGGGTGCCTCTAGGGTTGACACCCCAGTGTGCTCGGTGAGTAGCACTGCTCCTAGCCCTTCTGATGAACTGACATTATCTGTAAAGATCCTCTGCCCAAAATTCTCTTGCTCTCTTTCAGCCCTCGTTGACTTAGGAGCAGCGTTAAGTTTCATAGATTGAGCCACTGTCGATGCCCAAGACATCCTGGTCCTAACATCGAACATATCCTTCCAGATTTGATGGGGAATGGCTGCCCCATTGGTGATGGCAATGTTACTTCCCAGACCATTCCATTAAAATTGAAGATTCATTTCCCCTTATAAAGATATCCTTCTTGGTCATTGAATCCCCTAAACACCCCATCATCCTCGGTATGGATTGGCTTCATATCCATGAGCCGGTCATTTCCGGGAGGGAGAGCAAGATTTTTAAATGGTCCCTGCATTGTTGTCAAATCTTGTCCTGTGTGTATCACTAAGGTGGATAGTCCTAGTTACAGACACCCTCTCTCGGAGATTTGAGCCAGACTCCTCTGTCTCAGAACCCAAATGTATCGTCCTCGAAGAAAAGTCTCTCCACACCATCATATGGGAGCTAGATCAGAGGATTTGTTTGTTTCAGCCCATATGGGGGAAGATCCACTGTCCCTCAGGTAAACTCTTTGTCCCATCCTCTCTATGCAGCTCCCTCATCGCATGGGCCCATGTCACACCTGGGGGCAGGCCACCCAGGTACTAGACGGACTGTTGGACTAATCCAGTCCAAATACTGGTGGCCCAACATGTCTAAGAAGATTTGAGAGTTTGTCTTGTCATGTTCAGAGTGCGTACAAGCTAACAACCTTGCACTCAGCCTGTAGGCTTGCCCAAAGCCTGGGAAAAGAAGAAGGCCATTGCCCACAAAGCAGACTGCAGATAGAAGACGCAGTGCGACCCCCCTGTATCAACCAGGGAACCAAGTTGTCCAGATGCCAAGCCACAGCCATACTTATCCTACGTTCCATGTTTCTGCAATAAAGCCAGTCCATCCCGGGCCCCTGAACCACGAGGAACCTCCTGTTCAGTTTCTTTCAGACCCTCCAGCCCAGCCCCAAGAGTTCCAATGCTCACGGCCAGCCACCTACACAGTCATGGACCACCCCCCCACCCCCCACCTCAAGGGGCTAAATTCGGGAGCCCTTCTTCTCTTGGAGAGCATCCCAGGCTTGCGTGGTCCTGGTCTGTGGAGGGTATCTGGCCTGATATTCTTGGAGAAGGAGAGGGTCCAAGATGTTATTGGCAGTGACCCAGGAGTCCTCTTCTGGGCCAGATACCAGATACTTCTGGGCCAGATACCAGATATCTGATACCAGATATTTTAGCCCTCCCACTCGCCTTCTGGAGTTCAAGATCTCTCAGACTGTGTAGGTGGCTGGCTGTGAGCATTGGAACTCTTGGGGCTGGGCTGCAGGGTCTGAAAGAAACTGAACAGGAGCCTCCTCGTGGTTCAGGGGCCCGGGATGGACTGGCTTTAGTGCAGAAACATGGAACGTAGGATAAGTATGGCTGTGGCTTGGCATCTGGACAACTTGGTTCCCTGGTTGATACAGGGGGGTCGCACTGCTTCTTCTATCTGCAGTCTGCTGTGTGGCCTTCTTCTTTTCCCAGGCTTTGGGCAAGCCTACAGGCTGAGTGCTTAGCTTGGACGCACTCTGAACATGACAAGACAAACTCCCAGATCTTCTTAGACATGTTGGGCCACCAGTATTTGGACTGGATCAATCCAACAGTCCGTCTAATACCTGGGTGGCTTGCCCCCCAGCGTGACATGGGCCCATGCGACGAGGGAGCTGCATAGAGAGTCCACCTTAGTGATACGCACAGGACAAGACGTGACAACAATGCAGGGACCATTTAAAAATCTTGCTCTCCCTCCCGGAAATGACCGGCTCATGGATATGAAGCCAATCCATACCGAGGATGATGGGGTGTTTAGGGGATTCAATGACCAAGAAGGATATCTTTATAAGGGGAAAATGAATCTTCAATTTTAATGCAATGGTCTGGAAAGTAACATTGCCATCACCAATGGGGCAGCCATCCCCATGAAATCTGGAAGGATATGTTCGATGTTAGGACCAGGATGGTTTGGGCCTCGACAGTGGCTCGATCTATGAAATTTGCCGCTGCTCCTGAGTCAAAGAGGGCTGAAAGAGAGCTCACCGAGGACACTGGGGTGTCAACCCTAGGGGCACCCCTAGTGCGAGTAGCGTAAGAAGACCTGATTGGACACATGGCTATGGCATGACTGGTCCCACCACAGTAGTAACAGAGGTGAAGTGTGGTCCGTCTCCTTCTCTCCTGGGTGGAAAGATGCAGATCATGGGCTCTGTCTCCTCTGATGGAACCCCTGACTGGATCATGGGCTCTGGTTTCTCGAACTGGGTCTCCGGCTGGGCTCTAGAGGGATGGCTCTGTAGGAAGTTGTTTAGGGCGATGGCAGTCGCGATTAATGTCTTGAGGGACATATCCATGTCAATGGAACAATTCTGTTCAAGCCCAAAATGAAATAACAATTCAGATATCACAGAGGAAGCTATGATAGCCACTGCACATTACATGATCATGTCACATGTCACTGAGCACTCTTTAGCTGTGTCCCAATTCAGAGGCTGCATCCTTTGAGGGCTGCATTTGAAGACTGATTGCTTCATAGCGATGTGATTAGGTTGTCCCATTTTGAAGGTTCCTTCAAATGCAACCAAGAAACACAGCCTTAACAGTTAACAGTTGTTAACTGCCTAATGTTAACATTGCTAAACTGTATGCAGCTTAAACATGAACCTCTCTCATCTCTCTCACACATCACATGTCGACAGTGAAGCATCCCCAGCTCTAATAAATGAAAAATATGAAAACACTAAAATCAATGTTTCTGTCTCCATCTTTAAAGAACTTCACACTTACTAGATTATGTTTCAGGGAATATCGGTAGGAACAGTGATGCTGTGAGGCGAACTGTCTTATTTCAGTTCAGAAATTGCGGTCTACCCAGCCTTCAAAGGAAACACCTTTGTAGACTGCATAGACCGCATGATTCGAAGGATGTAGCCCCTCAATTGGGACACAGCTTTTGTCTTTTAGTCATTGTTGTAATTGTTATTACTACGGAGTCATGTCTTGCTCTCGCCATCCTTTGCATGTGTTTTGCTTTGCCTTGATTACTCATTTGTGTTCAGGTACTTTGGTGTGATTTAGTACACCAATTCATGACAATGTCTTTCTTGGTCCCCTTTCCAAGCTTGAGCCAGTCTACCACAAATATGCATATTGGCTATTACTAATTTTCCAGTAGCTGCAATTGTGTGCATAGTACGCAGGAACAGTATGTTGCTGCCTTGTGTTCAGTGCATAATGGCCAGGCCTAGGAGTCTTGGGTGTCCACTTGGAACTGGTACATCCATCCAGCGACCCTAACCCCAATTTCACCCAAGCAAACATAACAAGATTAGCTGAAAACAGACCTTAATACTAAATCTGAACAGAGCCTATGTTGTTTCACCTTTACATAACCTGACTGGGAAAGGACCTGTATACCAGTGTTCCCAGGGTGTGGTATTATGACTTTCACACCAGGATCTTGCACTTCAATAGTACTAACTTGGTTGGAGATGCATGCTTCAAGATAGCTAGGGTGGGATCAGTTGCTGTTGTGACTGCTCTGCTCAGTCTGTGCTCCCTTTTTAAACATTTACATAGTTTTCTTGCTTTCTTTCACCACCCTGTCATTGGCAATAATAACATATGACTTCAGTAAACTTTTGGAAGTTAGAACCAGATCCACTTACCTTTTCTCTGAGGTTTTATGAGAAAATTCCACCTGGCTGATGGAGATCCTCAGAAACGCAGATCCTAACAATGGCAACGAGCCTCCTTTGAGAAAGAGTAAGGAGAAACATTGGGGTCTGAAACAGACACGAGAGTACACATTGCCCTCCTCTAACTAGTGTCCTAGTGCCAATATACAATCTCTGGACAATAAGCTAGATGAAAGGTGGAGGTGTGTGTTTAATGACCAACAACTGGTGCAACCAAAGGAATGCCTCTGTTCTAGTGCATTCCTGCTCAACCAACACAGAACACTTGGCTATTCTTTGTTGTCCTTTCAACCTGCCTCAGGAATTCACCATAGCATTTTATATTCCATTACAAACAGACACAGGCATTGCTCTTGCCACACTTCATGATACAGCAAAATCTCCACCAAATATCTGGAAGCAGCCCTTATGGTGGCTGGAGAAGGCAAACCTCAGAAAAGTTATGCCTAATTTCCACCAACATATAAACTGTCCAACTAGGGGCATAAATACTCTCGACCACTTTTACACCCCATTCAAGAATGCTTACAAGCTACCTCTCTCCCAGCTTTTTCCAAACTGATCATGCCACCATTTTCCTTATGCCGGCATATAAACAAAAGCTGAAACAGGAAGCGCCAGCAACGAGATAGGTCAAACACTGGCCTGCCCAATCAGAAGCCAGCCTGCAAGATGCAATGAGTGACGTTTACTGGGATATGCTTCGGGTGAGCTCTGATGAGGCTGAT
Source organism: Leptodoras praelongus (assembly GCA_028564905.1). NCBI lineage: Eukaryota > Metazoa > Chordata > Actinopteri > Siluriformes > Doradidae > Leptodoras > Leptodoras praelongus. The sequence goes on from JAOTRJ010000055.1 coordinate 3,927,478, forward strand.
GAGTTTATGGAAGTAGTTACAAGCTTTATAACCAAAGTGACTGATTATAATGTTCCCATAGTGACTGTTAAGGTCTTTCAAGACCAGAAACCGTGGGACAATAGAACAATCTGTGAAGCCATTAAAGCAAATACTGCTGCATACAACACAGCACTAAGCTCTAGGGACATAACTCTGAGTCATACAGCGTAAGAAAAACAGTGAAGATGGCTAAATGGAGGTACAGGAATAAAATATATGCTCATCTATGTGACTGTGATAGCAGGCAAGTGTGGCATGGCCTCAGGATGATCACAGACTTTCAGAAACAAACTGACACCTCAAATAAGGTCAAATAAGGACCCCTCATTGGTTGAAGATTTGAACACCTTCTACGCATGCTTTGAGGACTTTTCTGTTCATCAATCGTAGTAATAAGAGCTCTGAAGATGCTATGTCAAACGTCCTTAACACCACCTTCTCACATCTGGATATCGGGAAGGGGAACTATGCACGCCTGCTGTTTGTTGACTACAGTTTGGTGTTTAACACAGTTGTTCCCACCAGACTTTTCACAAAGCTTGGAGAGCTGTGGATAAGACTCTCTGGGTCCTGAGCTTCCTGACCAGCCTCAAGTGGTTAAGATGGGTAACTTCATATCCTGTCCCTTAAACCTCAATACTGGTGCCCCTCAAGGTTGTGTCCTGATTGAGGGAGTGAGCAATTACATGTAACTCGGGGTCTACATTTACATTTACATTTACATTTACGGCATTTGGCAGACGCCTTTATCCAGAGCGACTTACATTTATCTTATTTACACAACTGAGCAGTTGAAGGTTAAGGGCCTTGCTCAGGGGCCAACAGTGACAGCTTGTCTGTGGTGGGATTCAAACTTATGACCTTTGGGTCAGTAGTCCAGGGTCTATATCTCAGAGGAACTGACATGGACCACACAAATTTCCACTTTGGTGAAGAAGGCAAGGCAGTGCTTATATCATCTCAGGAGACTGAGAAAGTGCAGAATCTCCACATCATTGCAGAAACTCTTCTTCATTGCCACAATAGGGTCTATTCTTTCTGGGACTATCACTACCTGGTTCAGAAACTGTAGCTCCCAGGATAAGAAAGACCTCCAAAGAGTGATTGCAATGCCCAGACTTGAAGACATCTACTCCAGGTGGTGCAGATAATCAGGCAATCAGATCATCAAGTACATTCACTACCCAAACCACAATCTTTTTCAGTGGTTACCCTCTGGAAAACGAAAGGAAGGATGTGAAGGAGCTTTTTCCCACAGGCTATGTGTGGGGTACAAAATAATGCCCATAATCTGTCACAGTAGTTGTAAGTTAGCTTTGATGGACAAACAGTAAACATATCCTTCTAACCTCTGAAGACATGATGCAGTGGAAATGTAAAATGTGTAGGAAGCAGTGGGAAGCTCTGCAGAGCTGGGACTGCAATAACCCTATCATGATATTCCCAATTGGAGCAGTCTGTCAATGTTTCTCAATTCTTCTTACAGTCCTAGTCCTAGGGTCTGGTTATCAGGAAACATGTTGCTTTTTTATAGACATAAGTGTATTGAGCAGAGAAGAGATTCTCAGACAGGCTACAGGCCAGCTCAATAATTTAACAACTCTAAGGTTATTGATCAATAAGTTTAAACCAAATGAAAGAGGAAATACTTTGAATGAAATTGAAAATGGTTGTTTGTTCACACTGCTACTCAGAGGAAACAAATGTAAGCATGTGTCATAACAAACATATTGACATCAGAAATACTCTAAGGAACATCATTCTATTAACTCTGCACTTGTATTTGTTTTCTTGCATGGTCATCAGATGAATGAGTCATTTTGGTAGCCAAACACATTGTTTGTGAGCTTGTTGGTATGGACCCTAACAGTGGATGGCTTGAATTAGACCACACAACAGTCTGTGATTCAGGATTAGTCAGGAGTGCACACCCTCCATGCTTGCTTCTTATTTGTTCCACAAACTGTTTTCTTCATCTGTACACAAATAATGCATGCATGGCTTTTGCTCAGACAGCTTGTCATAATTTGACAGTTCTGTCCACAGATGTTTGTAAGATTCAAGGCCAAACCAAACTTAAGTCCTTAAACTCTTGGCGTATTAAAACAAACAACAACAAAACAAAAAACATACATAGAGCAAGAACTCTTGACCTCAGAATAACCATGTCGGCATGCTAACTCCTTTGTGTCACACCTTTCCTAATCCTCTACAGCTGAAAGCAGTCACAATCTCCACACATAGTGTTGATGTCCCAGAAAAACAAGTGGTCTCCTTCCAGAGCTAAAAATATCTGCCCGGGACAAATCCAGGCCTGATACTAGTGAGCAAAAGCCACATTCCTGTGCCTCAAGGCTATCTGTTTTTAATCACAGTAATTAAACTGACGTATGAAGAAGAGCTCTTGACCTTATTTTTGTTCTTCCTTTTTTTCTGCCTACCGCTCTCACTTTATCTGTGTAATTTCCTTTTTTTTCCTGTCAGGATGTGTGCCATGCAACTGCCTGAACCCATCTCTGAACATCTGATGAGTGTGAAAGTGTGTGTTAGCACTCAGGAGGTGAGTAAAAGGTTGGAGTTGCCTTTATATTTACTGGAAAGGGAAAAAGGGAGAAGAACCAGAGAAAGGAGAAATATCTTATTACGCAGTCTGTGTCTGAAGGACCTTTTATTTCCTTTACACCAAAACTGCACGTTGAATACAGTCCAACTGTAAAATAATAAGAATACTGCTGTTTAAAAGAACATTTGGAAAGAGAAGTCAAAAGTAGGAGAAAATGGCAAAAGCTGTACTTTTCCATTCAGCCATCATACCTGATTTATCTGAAATATTCCTGGAAAGCTGGAAAGGCGGCCACCAGCACTGTGTGCAGCCTAACAGCCAAAACCTGGGCCTGAAGCTCTTAATCATAGAGCTCACAAACACTTATGAAGGGTCTGTGGCTTCAGGACCGTATTTCCAGATATTAACATAACCACAAGATGAAACATTTACAATGTGACACGGCAGACATGGCAGTCACAGCAAGAGATTTGTATGCAGGCACTACCTACAAACGGGCAACAAGTTAAAGGAAAAAGTAGCCATGGTTATTCCATGAGGACATTTGTTTATTCATTTTGCGGGCATGGTTTGAAACTAGCTGTCCCCTTAGAATGAAAAGACACAGCATATTATTACATATTACTTCTGACTGATCACACTTATCCCATGATGAAACGGCAGTGATCTCTTCCAGGATGACTCTGTACCCATCCACAGGACTCGAAACTTCACTGAATTGGTTGATGAGAATGAGAATGATGTAAATCATATGCTATGACCTGCACACTCAACAGATCCTAACCCAGTTGAACATCTGTGGAATAGTTTGGTGCTAGACAGCGCTCTCCCATGATCATTATCATTATCACTTTCTGTGCAGATGCTCTCACACCTGCCTGCTGCCATTCCTGAGCAAGCTCTGCACTGGTGGTGACCTGATCCCGTAGCGAAATCCTCTTCAGGAGACATTCCTGGCACTTTCTTGGGCCACCTGAAGCCTTCTTCACAGCAATTGAACCTTGAAGTTCTTGATGATCTTATAAATGGTTGATTTAGGTGCAATCTTACAAGCAGCAATGTCTTTGCCTGTGAAGCCCTTTTGATTTAAAGCATTGATGACTGCACACGTTTCCTTGGAGGTAACCATGGTTAATAGAAAAAGACAACGATTTCATGCACTAGCCCTCCTTTAAAGCAACCCGTCTGCTCTTCTAATTCAATCAGCATCACAGAGTGAGGTCAGCTGCCTTGTCCTTGTTAACACTTTCTCCTGAGCTAACGAGATCACTGAAAAGATGTTCACGGGTCACCTGGCCACTATCCTGCAAGAAGAATGGCTTCAAATCCCTCTGACTACTGTGCAGGACTTGTAGATGTCATTCCCA
>JAOTRJ010000055.1:4919951-4930797 GCA_028564905.1 Leptodoras praelongus
AAGGTTGTTATAAAATATAGACATCTCAGCCCTTTAATATGAGAAATTTCCAGTTACATAAGATTTCAGCTACCATGACTGGGTAGCAACAACGGTGGCATTGTAACGCTTAACCATTAAAGAACTCATTTAATCGTTATAAAGTAATGAAAATCGGAAGCGATAGCGTTTAGGTTCACAGCCGTGCCTGATGAGTCAGAACCACAGAATAAAGAGGAGAAAGAAGACATTAAATTGGATGTGGGAAGACGAGTCACTTCTGGGAGTCAGCAACAAAAACAGCATTCAAGCCATATGGCCAAAGAGAGTAAATAAAGCGTTTGTTGAATAGTGTTTTAACGTCATCTCGGCATCAGCGGCACAAGCTTTTCTTCGGTACACAAGTTCAACATGTCCAATTCACATAACTTACCAGAGCAAAGCAGAGCATGCTGAGTAAACCCACATGGACACAGGGAGGACATGCAGTTGAAAGCATGAACTTTATATATGCATATGCATGCCGCTCGCTTTGGAGGAAAATCCTTTCATGCAAAATGGCCTAACTTTTCATTTGAGCACACCGAGGGTTTTAGCCCATCCCTCTCTCATTGCCCCATCATCACCCCGGTCCTTACACTTCCCAAGGCCAAGTTATGAACCACATGCTATTTACTGTACATCTAGAATACATTTTCCTGTGTGGACATTTCACATGCCCAACCCTGACACACGCACACAATAATAATAAGCACTTTTATTCTAAGGCTAATATTACTTACTCTAATGTTAGAATAGATACACCAAATCATCCTGGTGCATGTGTGTATACGTGTTATAAACCCCACTTACGAACACAAAGCAACATTTCTAAGCACAACAAACCAGCAGGTTTGAGTAAAGACAGACTGCCAGGCTGCTTGTAGAAACTCGGTTAGACTTCACATCAGAAATATGGATCTTATAAATCCTGTTTACCCTCGCAGTACCCAGAGTCTGCCCACGGTCCTGCAGCTATCTGAGCATCAGCAGATAAAGCAGAGGAAACTCGCTTGCTACCACCCAGAATGGACCAGACACGGTCACGGCTTCTACGCACATCACAGCCTGGACAAGCGCTCAGATGACGCACGGAGAGGAGCGTGGCCGTACTTGGTAAACGCAACATGAAATAAAAAATAAAAAATAAACAAAAACAGCAAAGAACACAAGCTTTTCTTTCTTCTTTGACCCCCATCATGACTGCACATGGCCATCAAAGACATTTAGAGGTCAAAACAACTGAAATCACCCGAATTCCTTGGTCCTGAATGATTTCAAGTGAATAATTAATAAATAATTGCAAAACGCAGAACTTCAGGGCAGCCATTGTGATCTCTTATGCTACATCAAAGCCATGCCCCCCCGAACCCCCCCCTCTCTCTCCGTATAAACAGCACTATTTAGCAAACACACGTTTTAACCATTCACAGATTTCCTACGCGAGACACTTGACCAATCACGACTGTTCCTAATAAGCGCTCGGCAGCGATGCGTCTAACCGGCTGTGCCGATACTCAGCCTGTGTTTATCATTCGTTTACCCTGCTGGTGTTTATAGTCTGTTTTAGGACCCATTATGCCCAGTGGCATTTATTACTGGATGTAAATGCTGACCTGATATTTATAGTCCGTGTACCGTTTGTATCCAGCTGTGAAGATGATGAGTCTCTGCGCATGGCGTCAGGCTTAGTGTGTGTTTGTTTATAAGTCGTAGCACTCACCGTGTTGGATGTCCTTCATGTCGAGGTGGAGGCTGGACATGAGAATCCCCACAGCCTGAGAGCGCTTGTTGTTCAACAGCTTCACCACCTACAGCCCCACAAACACACACACACACACACACACACACAGTTAAATGAACAGTCAGAAGATGCTTTATTTTTCTCAATAAAGAATACTGTGTTTTTACTAGTTTTAATCACCAAGCAATATCACCATTCATTCAGTAACCACAACTCACAGCACAAGAACGCACCCACACACACACACACACACACACACGCACACGATGCCAGAGGGCTGTGTACGAATCCAATCCTGTATTCCTAACACAGTCCCTAATCCACAGTCCACAATCCCTTTAATTCCTTTGTACAAGATGACTTTGTGGAAATACAAGGATCACATTTGTACCTTGTGGTGAAATACACTCGGGATCAAGACTTGAATATCTACAAAGCAATGACTGCTAGATACCTAAAACTGAACTGAACAAAGTCATTCTTATTGTCTTATTGCCCATAGCTATTCTAATGCCACATTGGACACGCGGGTTCTTGCCCCTATAGGAGCATTCGATTTCTTTTGCTGTGGCTTTCTCCGGCGATTATACGACTACTGTTTCGAATTTGGCCAAATTCCACAATGACAATGCCATTGTAACATCTGAGACTTGTTTATGCACTTAAAGGGAATAATGGTTCTAAAGAAAACGGGCATTACATTATAAGGACGGACAGTTCATTTCAACAATCAACTCTGATTAAAACAAAAGAAAGGCCACAAAATACTACACGCAGGAACGCAGCATGAATCGGCCATCATTCAATAAAGAGAAGAAGTCGCCCTTCGTTGAACCGTTTCCGTTCGTTCCTCTGTCCGACCTCCTGTTCCCACGACAACCAATTCCAGCCGATTAGAGGAACGGGGGGAAAATTATGAGTGACGGAGAGAGAAGAGAAGAATCTAAGGGCAAGATCAAAAATTAATAGTGTCCATTTGCCATTAGCCAGAGGCACAGTTTCTTTGATTAAATAATTGCAGGAGAGTCAGAGAGAGGGAGAGAGCAAGAGAAAGCGAGCACATAAGGAGAAAAAGGAAAAGAAAGGGGGGGGGGGAGAAGGAAGTGGGGTCTGGGTCAAGGTCAAGGTCACCACTTGACTGCTGAAATGATATGCACAAAGCTCAATAGCTCAATTCTTCGGACGATGCAGATTTTCAGCAACGTTTGAGACAACAGTGAGGTTAAAAGCTGCAACCAGTGTAACGAACAATAAAAAAGAGAGAGTAAACTAGTTTCCTGAACAATGTTCAAGTGTGTGTCTTAAGAAACCGATGGTGTACAAGGACACCAAAGGCAGAGCGTCACCTGTCGCTACCGAGCTCAAGATCACCACTTCACAGTTTACACCACTCTCACGCGCATTCTCCGACTGACATTTGCATTCCTGGTTTACATTCCCAGAACTGTGCTATGAGACCAAATTCCACTACAACACAACATCTCTCTGAAACCGGTCTGGTATATCCCATGACACTCTGCAACAACTTGAACAAGCAAATCTGGACATGCTCACCAGAAACACCCTATTCCAAATGACCTCTTCAGATTGTAAATAAAAAGTTAAGACTCCGAAAAAAACAACAACAACAACAAAAAAACGGCGTCACACAACCAAACTGAGTATTTTCAAAAAGAAGTGTAACTAAACGAGAGATTTTCTTATATGGTAGTTAAATATTTATTAGTGTGGAAAAGGCTGGCGTCTTCATAAAAAAAAAATATATATATATATGCACTTTAATGATTCCTAATGTTTTTTTCCTCTTACTAGAGCTCATTACGAGTGTCTGCTGCTTTGTGTTCTCTGCTGCCAAAATGCAACCACAAACATTAAACAATGAGAGAGAGAAACAGAATCGTGCCGTCCTCCCAAGGCCTTTCATTCCAGCTAAGAGCAATCTGTTAGAGATGAGGGGAAAAAAAAGGTTTGATGTTATACAATCCTGCAATTCAATGCGTGTGTGTATGGAATAGAAAGCAGCTACGCCCCCTGCAATTACACAAAAGAAAACAATATAAAAAAAAACAAAACTTTTTTCTACAAACGTCTGGAGGAAAAGAATCCAATTATTTCAATCAGCATGCCATTTGAGAGAACTTCTTAAACATGGGAATCGGATGCCATTCTTTACCAAGCTCTTTGTCTGAGATCAAGTGAAACAGAACATTAACTAAGGGGAAAATCACAGGCCTTATCAATTATTAATGGAATGAACGGTCCAATGTCTGAAATTATACCAAATCAACCAACACTTAAAAAGGATATAATGCATAAATGAATCCAGTGAAGGCAACCAAACTGACAGGAATATAGGCCACACCCTCCACACTGGGACTGCCAATCAACACATCTGTTCCCCATTCCATTGCCTTCAATCAACACATAGGCCACGCCTTCTTTACTTGCACTATTCAGAACATGGGCTAAATCTGTAGGTAGGAGAGACACAAGAGGCCTCAGGGCTGTTGAGAAGCCACACCCAACTCCATTAGGACGGACGAGAGATCACATCTACTTTCTCTGGGCCCCAGAGGCAGACGAGCCACAGCTACTTAACTCGAGCCGAGCGGCTCAGAGAAGGCACGTCCTCTTTAGCTGATGCCAACAGGCAGAGAGGTCATAGCCACTTCACTGGGGCAGAGCACCACCAAGTCCATGGTATCCTTCACAGGACACAGATGCTACATTTGTCCACCATGGGTGACAGACTGACACAGACACCACACTCTTCTTCAACATGACTGACCAGTACACAGGCCATGCCTTTTTGTTTAGGTAGAAAGAGCACACCATGCTATTCTGGAACTCAACAGTAGCAGACAGCGTCTCCTTCACCTTGCTGACTGGCACATCGGCTATACCTTCTTTCCTGAGCTGGTCGAGAAGCACAGTAAAGGTAAGCGGATGAAGACAAGAAGCCATCTAGAAGTCTCAGACAGCGCTCTGATACACGCTGAGCTCCCCGCTGGCTATAGAAATACTCAAGTGACAGTTACATCATCAAAATCTGAAACCGTTTCACTATTAAACTGAAAAGAGCCAAGCTTCCTGGTTGTACACACCAGTCTCCAAATCCCAACTACAGGCTCACGTCCGAATCATTCCTCACTTCCTGAAATCCACATCCAGGCCCCTGAAAGGCAAAACGTAATTCTGGAAAAGCCCTCTTCAGAATTGTTTGAGCTTCAAATCCATACAAAAAATTATTAAAGGTCCAACCTGAGACACAATTGTTTTTTAATTGTGCATGTGTTTGCACAGCGCTGTTAGTCCTACAGTCCATCCACAGCCCAAGGGGACACAGTCTGAGGTGTGTAAAGTTCTGGGTACGTGGACTGGGAGAGTTAGATTGATCGAGTTAAACTGGGTCACCCTAATACACACTGCTTGGAATGGAAACAGCTGCATCATAACTAAAGAGACTGATGAAGCTAATCTTTTCTGTGCTGAACCACAGATTTCTAAAATAACAGTTTAATAGTACTATTAATGGTGCGTCTTGTGCCACAAAAAAATAATAATCTATGTGCACCAACAGAATTTGATTAGGAGTAACTGGGAGTTCGCAGCGTTCCTGCCTTTCCCACTGTGGGAGCAGGAGCGGAGTCTCTATTACACAGCAGACGCAAGAACCTTCCTGAACAAAGCAGCCACAGACGCCACAGCATTTCAGGCTGCGACACAAAAACACACCACCGCTCAGAACTGTGTGACCGAGGAACACCCTCCTCTCCTTTATTAAACCGCAGACTCACCGCGGCCACATCTGCGCAGAGTTCGACGGTCGGAAGCTCCCAGACGAAAAACAAGGCGGCTGATCCGCAAACGTTACAGATCAATCGGTGCTAGGTGAAATCCTAGATCCGTATGCTTCCAGGGAAACGTCTGATCCTTATGAGCACAGCTCCAGAGCAATACTAAACAAGATGGCTGACCTTTCTAACTGCATTTAGATTTTATTATAGTCGATGATGACAGCTGCTTAAATTCATGACGGGGCTACAAAACTAAATCATAGTTTTATATCTTGATTATTGAATTCGGTCTCATAATACAGCTGAGGTTTTGGTAATGGTGCCAACACGGTGCCCACAATACTTTCAGAAAAGTGTGTTCTGTAGTAACCACCAACCTCTGGCAACAAGATTGTAAGCCTCCGACACATTCCCTGTGCTTTTGAGGCAAAAATCAAAAGCCAAGTTGTGAGACTGCCAGATTGGAGGCTTGACAACAGGCTGATGCATTGTGGTCTAATGAAAAGCTAAGCTGCACCACTGCCACGCTGCTCCATTATGGCTCCAAATCAAACGCGTTTCAGCGTACACGAGTCAGAGTGATGTGTGTGAATATACATGTCCAGCTTTTAATGTATCAAGGTTTTTATTAATTTTATTTATTTATTTTTTTTATTTAGGGTAGTCTCAGTAAGACACTACTGTGAATTCGCATTACTAATATCACAATGTGTGCACCAATGCGGAGAGGTCATGTTGAACATCACTGGCCAGACATCGGAGGATCATCAAAAGGGCAAAGCCAAACCGGCCACAAAGCCCAACAACCAGCGCTGTGCATTTCAGCCAGCCATCTAGATAACGTCAGCGTGCATCTGTATGCAGAGCCTCAGATAGCACTCTGATCCACGGCGAGCTCCCCACTGGCCATGGAAGCGCTCTTATTAGTTTGCAAATATTCTCGAGCATCAGCTGCGTCATCTGGACCCGATACGGTTTCACAATTAACCCGAGATGAGACGAGCTCCCCGTTTGCACGCACCGCACTCAAATTCCAACTGTAGGCTTGGATCTGAAACATGCTTTCCTTCCTGAAATCCACTTTCTTGCCTCTGTTGCTTCAGGTAAAGTGGAAATTTTAGGAACGAGAGTGTCTAAGGCAAAAACTGATCCTGGAAAAGTAACTATAAATTGTTTGAGCTTCAAATCTACAAAGAACATATCTAATTGTATGCATGTTTTCACAGTGCCATGACCGGTGCATTATGACTCTTAAGGTCCATCCACAGCCCAAGGGGACACCGCAAGTTCCTGGAATGCAAACTGGGAGAGTTTGATGGGTCACCGTGCCCACTAACGGGTGAGTGAAGCTCTCCAGACACCATCTGCAAACCAACCCGATTGTAACAGCTATACATATTCATCCTGGCTCGAGGCAAAAGGCTAGGGAGGAAAGTACTTCACGGTTAGCACTGACGCGTACAGATACTGTCTACAAACAGATGGCTGAGTGATGTGGACGCTTTATCAGTACGACTTGACTTGGTTGGTTGACGGGTTGTATAACTGGATAATGACAACAAAAAGATGTTTTTATCACAAATCAATGCCTTTTTGCATTTGTTGAATATTATCTCCAAACAGATGGTGCGTGATGTGGACACTTTGACCATCAGTGAGTTTGTTTATTTAATGATCAAGGAGCCTGCGATGCTGGACGCCATCTGGGCGTCGAGTTATTTCTTCAAGGAGTGCACATGGCTTGAGAAGCCAGAGACATGGAAAAAATGCCTTCTTGTAAGGCCGCAGATGCAAGAAGCTAAGCTCGCATGTTAATATCAAAGAAAACACAATCCAGGACAGCAGTGACAGGCTGAGAAGAGTTTGAGGGTACAAGTAGGCTGGGGCGCAGATACTATACTATACTGATTAGGTAAATATGCAAAGTTTGTGGTGCAAGTATGAATAGGTTGCTCCCAATATAGTTGCTCCCGTGATTGTGCAGCACTACTATACATGGGGACTACACATTTGTACTTCACAGCATTAAGGTCATGGAAGAGCTTTTCACATGATCTCTGAAAGTACAGAGAATTTCATCGCTATGTCTGAACCAAATATTGCTACGCTGAACCGCTACATCACATTGTACATGTACATTATTCAATCATTCCAGTAGGTTCACTAGTACATGCTCACCTGTTTGGTCTTAGACCTGGTGATAGTGTCTGAGAGGGGCTTTTTCTTCTCCTTCACTGCAGTTTTAGAGAAAAGCTCCACAAACTCCTGAAAATCCACAGAGGGCTCTTCAATGTTCTCCCAAACCAGAGGGTTTACTTCTCTACCAGGACAAGAAGGAAAAAATATGGATACAGTGCAACAATTATAAGCAAAGAGAGAAAAAAAAAAACAGCTCTATAATAGAAAGCATTAATTAATTAATGCCAGAGAAGTTGTTCTTTACAAGTACATTTTTATTTTCACTCTGCCTATGGTTCTATATAGACAAGGTCCATAAGCTAATGGATAAGAATCATTTTAAATCAAATCTTGCACGTCACTTCATCAAAGGCACTACTAAGAAAATGACATAGCAACATGCTGCTGTTTTGTGTTCAAGTGCCAGCATTAGTTTGATCTAGGCAAGGAATCACCTCATTAATTTCTGCTTGGCTATACAGAGCAGCTGAGTAAGTATACAGTATACTTTCTACAAAACACAAAACAAGGTAGTTTGAGGGTTACTTTCTAGCATGGAGCTGGATGCGGGTCCAGTAGAGGGGCTTCATCGGGTGTGGTGGCTCCACCAGACCTTTTCGAGGAGTCTTCTCCTGGGCTGATGCTAGAGCATATAGTCCAAGAGGAAGTGGTGGAGGCAGAGATCCCAAACTGCTGAGCAGAGGGAGGCCACGGGCATCTGGGAGGAATGGGGGAGCTGGAGGGCCAGCAAGTCCTGGAGGGGGTGGTGGTGCAGGGGGAGCACCTGCTCCAGGTAATGGTGGAGGAGGTGGTGGAGCAGGTGCTCCAGGTAAAGGCGGAGGAGGTGGTGGAGCAGCTGCTCCGGGTAAAGGTGGAGGAGGTGGTGGAGCAGCGGCTCCGGGTAAAGGCGGAGGAGGTGGTGGAACAGCTGCTCCGGGTAGAGGCGGAGGAGGTGGTGGAACAGCTGCTCCAGGTAGAGGCGGAGGAGGTGGTGGAATAGCTGCTCCAGGTAAAGGCGGAGGAGGTGGTGGAACAGCTGCTCCAGGTAAAGGCGGAGGAGGTGGTGGAGCAGGTCCTCCAGGTAAGGGTGGAGGTGGTGGGGGTGGCGGCATTACTGCTTGCCCAGGCAGAGGTGGAGGGGGTGGTGGAGGCGGAACATCTGACCCTGGTAGAGGTGGTGGTGGATGTATGGTTTGGCCAGGTAATGGTGGAGGTGGTGGTGCTGGAGGTAGCATTGTAGCAGGTAGGAGGTTGGGAATAGAGAACTCTGATAGTGGAGGGAGAGGTGGAGGTGGTGGGGGGCCTCCAGGTAAAGGTGGGGCAAGGGGCAGGTCAGGTAAACCAGGCAATGGGGGTGGAGGAGGTGGTGGAGGCCATTGTTGCTGTTGACACACGCACACAAATTGTCCTGCTTTAGGAGATCCAGTCCCTGCTGGCTGAGATTGTGTTGCGGTTGCTAATGACGTCTCGCTCAGTGTGGGCAGGGGCTGCTCAGAGCTGCTCTGCCCTGAAGAAGGCACTTTGAATGTAAAGCTCTCATTTGTGGGGGAGGTCTGCACCGATTTAACCTCTAAAGCAAGGAGAGCACAGGTCTCCGTCTGCAGGTCCACATGACACACGTCCGGCAAGAAACTCTCATCATCTCCGCACTCCTGCTCTTGTGTACTGGCATCATGGCTCTGCAGGGGGTGCTGCTGCCTCTCCAGCTCAGCAATCTTGCTGCGTAGATCCTCGATTGTCTGCTCCAGCTGCTGAATCACAGTCACGTGCTCCTGCTTCAGGCGCACTCTGTTCAGCATGGACTCTTCCTGAAGAGAGAGAAGAATCAGAAGTTGTAGCACTAGCACTATAACTATGGATTCCTGCTGGGTTAAAGACCACTATACAGCACATAGGACACAATTGGCATAACCACTTGTTGAGCAAGATCCACTAGTAATTTGTCATCCTGGCTCTTGCAGCGAGAAAGTTTATGAGAAACAGAGACTCTGGGAAGGAATCTGTAATTCTTCAATTTCCACTCCAGCTAAACAATTCAAAGCGAAAATCAGTACCATACCAGTGATGTCCAGTCAACGCAATGCTAAAAAATGTTCTCTAGTGAGGCACTTGCATGCAATACTGTCAACATGGTGGCTAAATGTTTTGATGAGGCTCATTTGGGGCCACTCTCTCAGAGAAAGGCAGAGAAAAAAAAAACAAAAGCAGTTGCCCAGTATGTCCTTGAAGAGCAACAGGACTAATTCTGCCCAAAGGGCCTGCAAACACTGGATACCGCAAACTTCTAGCTGGGCCTCAGCCTGCTAATCATCTCCTGAACAAATACCGCACATCAGAGGAGGGCGCCATTTATTTGTGTGAGAAGTGTATGCATTGAGAATATGACCTGAAGGGGAAGCTGATTATGAAGACATTAGTGTCTTCTGAGAGGGATCAGGGTGAGAAATCTATGCGGCTGCCTGTTTGTGTAATGACTGATGGCCTCTAGCGCTTGTATAAACGTACATTTATATTTAGTAGTTATATTTGGCAGTTTGTGGTATGGAGAGACTCCATGAAGAAATTGACAGCAGCAAAGTAATAAAGCACATTGAGCTGGATGTTTCATAAGCAAAAAGACATGTCGGTCTTATGCCAAGCTGATACATGGTTCGGTGAAATACTTAACTGTGATTGGTCCAAGGCATTCAGAGATATTGTGTAAAAATTAACACCCAACCAAGCATTACAATGATGACTGAAGCAAAGGACAAGCTGTGTGGTCACATAAGCTGTAATTTATAATGCACTCCCAGCATTTAAACAAAAACTATGCTTTTCATAATGTATATTCAGCGTTTTCTTAAATAAGAAAAGCAGATGGTGGAAGGAAGAAGAGTCAATGTAATTAGACTCCATTAATTAAACTCCAGTAATTTATTTAGCGGGCGACACAGTGGCGCAGTGGATAGCGCTGTCGCCTCACAACAAGAAGGACCCGGGTTCGATCCCTGGGTGGGGCGACCTGGGAAATTTCTGTGTGGAGTTTGCATGTGGGCGGCACGGTGGCGCAGTGGATAGCGCTGTTGCCTCACAGCAAGAAGGACCCGGGTTCGATCCCCGTGTGGGG
>JAOTRJ010000055.1:5301681-5312773 GCA_028564905.1 Leptodoras praelongus
GTCGCCCCACCCGGGGATCGAACCCGGGTCCTTCTTGCTGTGAGGCGACAGCGCTATCCACTACGCCACCATGCCGCCTGGCTGTTTACATTTAGATTCACATAAATTTCAAGTGTAATAAAAAGAATTATATATTGTATTTAAGTGAAGAAACGTTAAGACGTTTGCATAAATAACGTTTGTGAATCGGAATAATATTTAAAATGATTTTACACATCAACTGTAGAAAATGTTCACTGTCTGAATGCGAAAGTCAAACGAACTCTGCATTTAGCCTGACGCCCTATCTCATGCGCATACTGATGAGAGACTCCTCTTAGATACCGCTCTAAAAATGAATCATCATCATCATCATCGAACAATTTCTGTCATTTCTTCTTAGAGAACAAAATAATTAGTGTTAATTGATTCACTCAAAGCTTCAGAAAGGTTTTAGCTTTTGTGTTGGGAGGTGAAGTGAGGTGGTGATGTGCTATGAGACAAATAACCTTCCAGCTTCAGAGTGATTACTGATTATGTAAAATAACAGGAATTTGAAGTGAACTTCATGAAACCTGCTGTACTTTGAGACTCCATAAAGCAATTCAAAGGCGGCAGTGGTTCTTATTTCTATAAAGCGTCAGTTCATCCAAATTAAAAGCCAAATAAAAAGTTTATGCCTTACACATTGCAGTATTTAGGGCAGACATGAATAGATGGCTTGTTCTCTATTGATTTGATGATATGGCTGTATATTTTATAGGTACCTGTTTATAATAAGTTAATAGTTGATAATAACTCAATATTATTATTCTATGTGTAGATGGATGGATATAGGAAACCTGTTTGTAAAAGCATCATCTCCTCCAAAGGCCAGTCAGGTGAGAGGAATTTCACATGTTAAATAAAACAATAAATAAAGTTAAATAAAGTTTAATTGGTGCTTGATAAAAAGACTTTTTATCAAGGGAAAAGGAAAGGAGAGGGAGGAAGAAAGAGGAAGGAGGCTGTGACCTTGATTGGACTGAAGCAGGTTTGATGAAGGTTAGTGATCAAGAAGAAAGAAATTTAGTGGGCTATGTTTAAGCCAGATAGTGAATTTGATTCTATAGGTTTGTTACTGATTCTAGGCATAAACTAATCATTTTCTCATAATGAAAGTTTTTTTTATGTATTTACTATATTATAAAGCTATTGTGGCTGGTACTGACGCTTTTGGTTTATTCCTTTTTGTTGGGGTTTGTAGTGCACTTTCATTTGTTCATATTTCCTTGTGTGAAAAGAAATAAAAATGAAATTTAGAAACGAATTATTCTGATGACACATTGTCCTAAAAATTCAGTCATCCGCGTTATTAAACATGAATGCAAATACAGACCAGATGCACACTGTACTAGTCTGTATTCTCAGTATTTGAGTTGTGTATTTAGGACCTGCTACTGCAAGTACCATTGATTCTGTTTTTGCTGATCTGTACCTCTTGTTAGTGGATGGATAGTAGTTAAGGTATAAGATCTGTGCCTAATACACACTCTCAATGACATCTCTCTTCTTGTTTCTATCTGCTACTATTGTACATATGTATATTTAGCTCTACCTTGTCCTTCACTACTTGATTCAGTACTGCCGTTTTCTACCTCCGAGCGACTCTGAGCCAATGCAAGGTTATCTCGTTCTTATATGCACTGTGTGGTGTAAATTTGAATGACAATAAAGTCTAAGTTCAAAGAAATCTGCTGCTATTTGGCAATCTCTCCAAATAGTTGTAGGTTTTTCATTTTATGCCAGTTTCATAATGATGATGTTTTTGGGTCATTTTTAAAAAATTCTCCTAGGGGGCTTACATCTCGACCCCCCTAGTCACAGCTTAGTCCCCTGTTCACAAATCTCTAGTGACGCCCCTGGGTTAGCCTCTACTATCAATTGCGCTGTGGCGCTGTAGCCTCATCAAAGCAACACATCTTGATGATGATGATGATGATGATGATTATTATTATTATTATTAGGGAAAACTGAGTGAAATCAGAAAATAAAGTGGATCTCAGCATTGGTTTTTAATGTAACTTAATGTTTTACACTTTGTTGTACACGTATCTGTTATGCTTTTAAGTTTTTTATTTTACCTGGAAATACTCACACACTCACTAACTCATTACCATGTCTCCTTGTGAGAAACAAAACAATAATATGTAATGATGTGTTAAAATAATAAATAGCTGACTCATTTTTTTGAGAACATGCTACCTCTCCTTCCCATTCCTTTACTCACAACAAACTGCTTTAATGTCACAGATGCAGTGGAATGGGACTGGTAAATAAACTCAATAAACATTTCTTGATGATTGGATGAATTCTCAGGAAGAGAGAACAAGAAGAGAGAGAGGGAGAGAGAGAGAGAGAGAGAGAGAGAGAGACAGACAGAGAGAGAGCATGAACTAAGAGATGAAAGATGATGCAGGAGAGGAGCCCCATAGACCACACACCCCTCCACACACATGTAAATAACTAAAAGAAAAAGATCTGATTTATTTAATACAGTCATATGAATAAAACTATTGAAAATCAATAGAAATGATACAGGTAATTACTTGTAAAAGCAAAACTGAAATATAAATTACTCCCTCACCTCTGCATACAGCAGAGACTAGTTGCTAGGAGATGATCACGTCATTCTAGAAATATAAAGAGTCGACAAGCTCAGTACTTTACTAATTGTGATCTGGTTCTGTTTCAGCCAACTCTTTCTCCCAACTTGAGCTACAGCAAAAGCATGAAGTCTTCACAGAGGGCACAAGTGGACTGCAAAAATGTTTCATCTCCCTCATTCAATGAGACACATTTGGATTCTGAAATGACATTATGTCTCTTCTGGAGCGTTGTTCACAATGAGGCTTTGCTAAATATCTCAAAGGTTTTAAATATCGTGTTTGTTAGCTTCTCTTTGTTGGTTAATTGTCCTCTGTTCCTGGGACTGAAACATTCTGAAGATTTTTCCTGGAATCCACGCTACATGCTGTGGAAGAACCTGATTGTAAGTGATTTGGTGCTTACACTGAGCATCGGTTCTCCAGCTCTTTACTTATTGTTTAACTATAAAACTCTGACCTTCAGCTTCCCATGCGTAGCTCAGTACTTCGTAGTGACGGTGGCTTTGCTTAATTCACTTCTGACGGTTACATCCATGGCTTTTGAGCGCTTTGTGTACATATGCCATGGAATCCATTACCCACGACATACGACCAATATGAGAGTGTACTGTTTTTTGATTTGCCTCTGGGTGCTGGCTATAACAGGCGCTGGGATATCTACTGCCCTGGTTCTGATGTACAGAGGAACATATGGTCACATCATCGCAGGGTTCGTGTGTGAGCCAGAAGTTGTGCAAGCTCAGCTCGAACACTCAAAGTATTTTGAGAGATTCAACCAAATATTTGTTGGGTCCGTGCTTGTTCTCTGCCTCCTTGTCTTCATGTTCTCCTACGGCCGTATGTATCAGGAAGCCCGGAAGGTGCAGCAACCATTCCAACAGGACAACGCCCGTGCCAGATGCACCATTTCTTTCTACTTTGCCATCTTTCTGCTCCAGTCACAATTAAATTAATTACTTTGTGTGGCCAGGATGTGGACAATCAGATCTACATGGTAATGTTAGTATTGGTTCCACCGGCTGTCAATCCAGTGGCATACAGTATCAGAAATATGGAGGTGCGTCAGGCACTGGGGCGCCTTTGTAGGTGGGTGAGGCTTAAAGACATATTTTGTCATGTATTTTTACATGACAATTAACTGTCCATGTTTATTGGCACCCTTTCTGCCTGTACCATATATGTGCAGTCAACTGTGAAGTCAGTTATATATCTGTGACTGAGTCTTGTGGGCTGTGTACGTTGTGATAACCTTTTCTGACATTTCATAAGTAATGCGTATAGTGAATATTAACTGCACTAAAAGTTGGTTCCATCACAGCTTCAAGCATTCTGTGAAACTGACTGGAAGACTGAAAGCGCAGGACTATCACAGAGCCACTGCTGGACCGTCATTTAAGGCTCTCAGCTTCAAACTACTCAGTTTTATGCCTGGACAAGATTCTGCCTAACCACTCAGCCGTTTCAAGTAAAATGTGTCTAATATTCTAATGTCTAAAATGTAATAAGCCTTTTCATGAAAGTGATGCCTTTCTGTGCATTAACAGAACAGTTGAGCCAGTGCAAAATTGTCACCTTCTCTCAGCCCAAATGTAGTCCACAAACTACTGATTAAAGCTGTTTAAACTTTCTCAGCATCAACATTTTCAGTAAGCCACACTACTTCATAAAATAACACAATAACTCTGTATTGTTTTAATACACAGTTTAGACATGTACATTATAATCCGAACCATTTCTAACATTAAAATCCTCATTTAAACATAATGAACGAGCCAAACCTCATGTCTGAATCTGAAACTGATGCTGGCACAGACAGTACAGGTATGATAAGAAACAGAGAGAGTGTTTCCTAATTTCACTTTTTCCTTCCAGTGTTTGCTCTCTCTGTGTTGTTCCTCACTCACCAAGCTAGCTGGAAAATTAAATGTACAGAAAACATCTTTTGTTTTTCACATAGTATAAAGTTTAAGGTGAGTGTGATTTAGTCATGCAGTTTGCTTTGTATGTGTTTAATGGTGTCAGTGAGGCTTCTTTATTGTATTGTATTGTATTGTATTGTATAGCTTTATTGTATTGTATAGTTTATTATATTAGTCCCATAGCTTCTGTGTGAAACTGGTCAAGGAAAATATCTCCTGGTTGATGGACTACATGATAGACTACTATTTTAATGTAAACAAATATAAACGACTGCATTTTTTTTTTCCTAAATTGAGCTATAGATGCTGACACTCGTGATGTCTTAAAGATAAATGACGGTTTTCTCTGTTTTATTGTTCATTCTTTACTGTCTTAATGAAATGAATTCTATTCAAATAAACTAAAAAAAAATACAGACAAATAAACAGTATTGAAATAAAACAGTGCTGGAACCTTTTTAAGCAGATATTTGAGCTGCACCTTCCCATCTGCTCACTATGTTAATGATGTCTGTTATACACAGGACAAAAAAGCAAACCCATCTGTCATATTATAACACCCACATGGACTAACCTTTAATAATGTGTACCATAGCATGGGCGAGGTCTCAAATCTGTGTTATTTTTCTATAACAGCATGGCTTGGAATAGTAGGTTTATATTAATGAGCTCATTCTAATCTTATTGGACAGAGAGAAACAGATACTTGACATTTTAGCATTGCTTATTGCAGCTGTTTGTGAGATAAATACATTTTACAGTCACCATCATCAAGGGCTAAAAATTATATAGATAAATTATGTTAAATAATTCAGCTTAGATCATTGTGCTAAAAATACAAATCAAGGAATAAACTAATACAAATGTAAGAAGTAAAGTCATTAAAATAAAGTCTGTGCAAAGTGCAATTCCCTGTCAACAATGCAACACAGCACTCCTCTACAGCACCAAACTCCTTCTTTGTGTTTTCTTATAAAAGAGAAAATCAATTAAAGTCCTGTACTTTTTCATGCCTTTGGCCACCATTATTAAATCACGGCTTCCCTTTTGTTCAACTTTGTTTTTCCTGTTTATATAGATGGCCATTTTTGTTTGACCCAGGATACAATTCAAAGGTTTAGATTCAGCCTGCTTATTCTGTACATATTTTAAATCCAGGATAAAGGTTTGTATTGAAAACAATAAAACACTGTGTGTAAGAACCTAAAACGTGGTTTGAATCTGGAGCACTGTATAAACACTGCATACTGCAGTGTGAGTTCAGGGAAAGCATCCTCTGCAGTAATTGTTGTATGATCCGTATAGATCTCAGTCCCAGACATGCATGTGTTCTAGAGATTGGGTCCTGGCAGGTCCACGAGATGGCCCAGAGTGGTGATACTGGCTGGGTATTGATTCATTCTCTTCCCTAGTAGTCCTCGCTGCTCCAATCAGTACCAGAGATTCTGCCTTGCCCATGCCAGCTGCCTCAGTGCTCTGTGCCTTTCCAATGATGTCCCGAAATGACACACCACATTTAACACTTTCATTCTTTTCCCCACTCTCACTTTTTGAATTCTGTGGGCACCGTTCTTCAGGTGCCCTGTTTTTCTGCAGCCAGAGCACTTCATTGAGTCAAATTATATGTAGATCATGTAGTCAAAGTCGTCTATTCTGAAACTTAAAGTGTGCTCTAGCTCCATGTTGTTGTTGTTCAGGCTCATGTAGGTGAATCTCCTAAAGACACTACATGCTTCAGCAGGTCAGACTTACTTCCGATTAAGATCTTTTTAATCGTCTGCCATAGCGCAAGCGCTCTCTCACCAGCGTTTCATTGCTAATGAAAGAGGGAACATTTGAAAGTGTAACTTTTTTGGAAGGAGTGGAGCGAGGGAGCACACGGGTGAGTGATCCCCCAATTACCACACCCTGCTCCACCAGCTCTGTCGCCCTTTCTACAGTGTTCAGGAAAAGAAGCACTGCACCTGACGCTGCCAGGATATTTTTATTTCTGACCACTTGTCCCGCAGCCAGGCTGCACTCCTCCACGCTCACGCCAGTCACTGCTTTCACTCCATGTGACCATGTTAGTGAGTTAAACACACTACTACCCTGGGCCTACCCTTGTGCTGACACCCAGACACTGTCCTCTAACACTCAGGGGACTAGATGTACACAAATATAGAATAAAGAAAGCAAACGCCTTCTAAAACAAGACCTTAAGCAGCCCTATCACTACAATCAGTTCAATAATATGAGGTGGAAACTTAAAACCAAAATGAATTGTAACTGTGGAATGCAAGATTTCACACAAAAAGAGTTGTAGGATTACATAAAAGCAGCAGGGACAACAGCTATAAAGAATAATAATCAAAGAACTGTTCCTCATTTTGAACAATATTCTCATGTCAAACGAAACAGTAAATAGACCTCTGGCAATAATTTAGTTTTGTTATATTTGGACAAAGAAGGGTCGTGTGTATGATCCAAAGAACACCATATGCACATGGTACTGGGGCATTACACATCATTGAAGGAATTGTGAATAGTAGAAAATAATTTAATGTCATTGGATATTAAAGTGAATCTAGGGAGAAGATGAATGTTTCATCAAAACAACGACCCCAAACATTAGGCCAAAATAATACTTTCTTCCCTATCAGATTTTTATGATTTTATGATTTTTTAGATTTTATGCTTATCTGGTGGCAAAAATCGTTTGAGAGGTCCTTGCTAGAGGAATTAAATTATGTAGTTTTATTCAATTAAATCTCTTGCTTATAAGGAATCTTTTCTGGCTTTGCACTGATGCATCATAATAAATACTACATTCTTAAACCCATTCTCTACTTTTTGAAACCACCCAAGATGTGGGTCAACTCTCAAGAATCTGACTATGTAAATTAAAAAAATTATTAAAGTTGTCCTGTATCATTCATTTTTGTTCTAATTGCAGTTATATTTTATATCTATTTATTTATACCATTTTATATCTAACTTTTGTTCAATTCAAGCACTTGTAGAAGCAAGCAAAATAAAACAAAACTTGAAATAAGTATTAAAGTGTTACATTTACTATGTAATAACTGTACCTGAAAGCTTCTCCAGTCCATCAGGTTAAGGTTAAAAATCCAAAAACAAGGTCCAAAAGCACAGAAGATATCCTAAAGGCACAGGAACAGGGCAAGAGAACACCACTCTCTGGAGCAGGGGAACTAAGGAAACAAGGAACAAGACTCAGGGGCAAATAGTGTACAGGAGATCAAAGTGAACTAAAATTCAAGATGCAAATCATGAGATATACTTAACTTGGGAGAGTTGGGGTGTCAAACTCAATCCACAAAGGGCCGGAGTGGGTGCACATTTTCCTTCCAACCAAGCATGAGCCACACCTCATTCCTCCTGTTTTTAATTAATGGATCTAATCAGTGGATCTTGACTTTCAGTAGTGTGTGGCTTCTGCTCGGTTGGAAAGAAAACCTGCATCTACAACAGTCCTTCATGGATTTAGTTTGAAGATTGGCATAAACAACGTGAAACAGAGCATCCGCCTTGTGTTGATCCATGCTGGGGAGGGCTTGAGCAGTCCTTTTAACTTCCTAGCGTGTGCTACACAATCAACCAAAATGGCTGCCAACAGGTGCGCCCAATTAACCCGGCCCTGTGGGAGTTGTAGTCCTGTCCGTTTGTAGATGTAAACAGGGAGTTTTCTATGCATACTAATTTAAAATTTGGTTATCATTTGGTATCAACTGTCCTAGTCTCACTAATGAGGCCTTAAAGCTAAATTATCAGAACTGAAAATTAATGGTCTAACCTGGATTTGACTTTTCAAAGCATTTCATTCCATTAGCTGAGCTCAAGTGTGAACCAGGAACCCTGGAGCTCTGAGGCAGCAATACACCACTGTGGAAGTGGACTCCTATAAAAGGAATATAATTCTATCAGATAATAAGCATATAGTTAATTAAATAGCCTTTTTCTCCAGACAAGCCTTGGAACAGATGACCCACTCAGTACAGTCTGTTTCTTTCACCATGCTCTACATGTATCCCTCCTGGTCAGTGCTCCAGATAAAGAGGGAGCTGTCCTATCACACAGTCAACAGAAACTGATTTTCAGGTTTGACAACTGTAATAAAGATAAAACACTGCTGCTTTGGAAACAAAACATTACAGCCTGGGAAAAGATGAGGAATTGGAAAGCTTTAAAAGCAATATGCATCAGTTAGGATGAAGCACATGCCGACAAGGACAAAATGTACATATTGTGTTATTTATCACTCCTGTTGCTGTTATTTTTGTATATCAGGATGCTTTTTTGGTCATTATAATGTATATTTATATGCTAGGGGGGCATGGCTGTGTAGTTCTCCTGCCAGAGGAGAACTCCAGCTCCTAGCAGATCCCGGGCTAATTTGGCACAGCGAGAGACACCGGTGCCTTGGCCCTGTGCTTTCAACACATCTTCGGACCATTTTTCCGGTAATGCTACGGCGTGAGGTATCGGTCTCTCTTTTGTAGAGAAGAGATCACGGGGTAGGTTTGAAGTAATCCAGTAGGGATCCTTTTATTTCTTCCTCTGTTTGTTAATCTGAGCGCTGCGCTCTCTGCTGCTCTGGCAGCTTTAATCTTTCAAATGCTACAGTGTCTAACTAATTGATTTCACTTTCATAGAGGGCTTAGAGTCTGAGGTAATCTGTAAGGGATTCTTTCCAGTCTCTTCCCCTGCTTACTACTAATCTGAGCAGAACTGAAATGCAGCACCAGCTAGAGGGCAGAAGAAGTCATCTTTCCCAAAATTCCCCAAAATTCATCACTGGGAAATTGACAATTTGCCAAGAGGAATGAGCCAAAATTGATTCACAATGCAGCAAAAGCCTTTTCCTCTATAGGAATGTGGATGTTTTGGAGAATTGCAGCACTTCAACATGTGCCTTGTCTTAATCTTAGATATAAAATATCATACAGGAACTCCTTTTCCGAAAGGAAGGAATAAAATTCTGTAAGAACTCATTTCAAATTTTTTGGGATGAATATGGATGATCATTCTGTAAGAGTGATACTCCCTAAAGGAACTTTGGGGAAAAGAAAAGGAGCAATGTGCTTTTTGATATGACAATTTGGTATGGACCTTATAAGCAGTGCATAGATCCTTAAAAGACTGTAATGATTTCATTTTTAAGCCATCATTTTGGTCTACAGCTGTATGTGCATTGGACTGGCAAAAACGTAAAACCTGTCTATAAAGCCTGCATCTGTAAGACTATGATACTGGAGCAGCAGTGTCAACAGAGCCATGTTGCATGTACATGTAGCTGTTAATTATAACAAATATCTAGACTTCCAATATGAGTGCACAAGGTTTGAGAGCAGCAGATATAGTGTGGTAATGACACTAGTCTAGCAGATCTCAATTTCAGCACAGTGAAAGGTACATCTGGGGTCCTGGTTTTACAGATAAACATTCCATTTTCTTAGTGCTATTCCTATTTTGGTTGAAACTGTGTGGTGGAAGCCAAATTCTGGAGTGGAGAAGACAAAGCATGGCATGGAGGCCTGGAATGGACCTGCAATATGGGCAGAAACATTAACAAAAATACATAGGACATAACATGATACAAAGGTTGTACCATTTATGAAAAAAAAACATTCTACAAGAACTTGCTAAAGAATATGAAATTATTCTATACTTATAAGGGTATTCTAATTCAAATGTTATGGGGGAAACTTTTAATATTCTATATTGTTGCACACTATGTTTCATTGAGACTTGATTTCAATATCTTCATTGCATTCTCTCAACAATACAATGCGTATAAATGGCTGTGAGGTCATTGTCATAGGATTAAGGTAGGCTTCAGCTCAGTGTTAGCATACACAGAACACAGCTACAGAAGAAAGAACAGCAGGTAACTCACCTTGCCTCATATATCTGTCATCTAGAACCTTCCAGGCTCCCATTTCATGTTCAAGAAATGGCCATATCCATTACCAAGCCAATGCATTACTAAAATGCTTCTGAAAAATAATTTTCCCTACTCTATACTGTCCCTGATGTACTTTAGCCCTGCAATAGTTTGTCATCTAATGGCTATTCTCTGAAGCTTTTTTGAATGACATAATAAACATGCCATAAAAATACAGATGTATTTGATGAAATGCTGTTTTGAAGATACCTTTTTTGATTAACTTCCTATGTGCCTTATTCTTTGGCAATCTGAGACCTCTAATTGAATCAAGAGATCCCTCCATAAGCAGAAAGTAACTCGCAATCCTCACCCCCTTTTCTTATTTGACATCCTTTTCCAAGAAGCATGCACCTAGTCATTAGTTCAAAGACCCAATTAACCTGGCTTTTTGTGACATGTCTTCCCTGAGATCTATTTAATAAGGGTGACCAACATGGGAACAGTAAGATCCAAGTGACCCTCATGATTTGAGTATCACGATCAAGTGACAGTCAAGGAGGAGCGCAGCAGCCGGAGGGGAACATACGCTTTTAGCAGAAGATGCAGGTAGGAGGGAGCCTGTCCCGATAGCACATTGTAGGCCATTGTAAGTGCTT
>JAOTRJ010000055.1:5601519-5611611 GCA_028564905.1 Leptodoras praelongus
CCCTACACCATACTAATAAATTATTGTGGTCTAAAATGACAGGTGTTTCAGTTTCATTGTCTAACCCCTGTACATATGCACACACCTAACCTAATCCTTGGTTGAAGACCACTCAGTCTTTTTGGGTAGGAGACTCTCAGTGTGGTGCGTCTTGCCTTGGCTAGATTTTCCTACACTTTCTCTCAAAAACATTGTAGATCTGTCAAACTGTCAGGGCATCTCCTGGGCTCAGCCCACAGATTTCTAGTGGATTCAGGTCTGGGCTCTGGCTAGGCCATTCTGATCTTGTTTTGGTTAAGCCATTCCTTAGTGGATTTGGATGTGTGCTTTAGGTCATTGTTGTGCTGAAAGCTGAAATTCTTTAGGGTGCTAGCAGACACCTGAAAATTTCTATTCTAGAATCATGAAGCTATTCATGATTCATGATGTAGCTACTTTTGTGTTTTGTGTTTATATTACATTACAGAGTATTTACCCCCTTTTTCCCACCTGCCCAGTTTCTTCCATTTCTGCTAATGTGTCACATTGAAGTGGTTCAGATCATCCAACTCATTTTAATATAAGATAAAGACAACACGAGAAAGCACAAAATGCCTGTAACACCCATGTGAAAAAGTAATTGCCCCCCAAAACCTAATATCTGGTTGTGCCACTCTCTGCAATCAAATGTTTGTGATAACTTGACTGATGAGTGTTTTACATTACTGTGGAGGAATTTTAGCCCACTCTTCTCTGCTGAATTGTTTTAATTCGGCTACACTGGAGGGTTTGTGAGCATGAGCTGCCTGTTTAAGGTCTTTCCACAGCATCTCAATGGGATTCAGGTCAGAACTTTGACTCGGCTACTCCAAAACCTTCATTTTGTTTCTTTTGAGCCGTTCAGAGAGTGTTCTTCAGATCATTGTCCTGCTGTAGAACCCAACTCTGCTTGAGCTTTAGGTCATAAACTGACAGGTGGACATTCTCCTTCAGGATTTTCTGATAGAGAGCAGAATTCATGGTTCCATCAATTATGAGAAGTTGTCCAGGTCCTGCAGAAGCAAAGCAGCCCCAGAACATAACATTACCACCACCATGATTGACTGTAGGTATGATGTACTTATGGTGGAATGCAGTGTTAGCTTTACATCAGATGTAAAATGTAAAAGTTCAGTCTTTGACTCATCAGTCCAGAGAATATTATCTCAAAAGTCTTGTTGTTCATCTAGATGTTTTGGCAGATGTGTCACGAGCCTTTGTGCTATTTTTGGACAGCAGTGTTTTGAGTGTTGCGGCACTCCCATGCATGGCATTTTTGGCCCGTGGAATCATGGAATCGTGTACATTGACTTGAATGTGGCTTGCAGGTGTTCAGATGTTCGTTTGGGTTCTTTTGTGGCCTCCTGAATGAGTTATTAATGGGCTCTGGGTGATATTTTGGTACACCAGCCACTCCTGAGAAGATTCACCACTGTTCAAATTGTCTCTATTTGTGGATAACAGCTCTCACTGTGGTTCATTGGAGTCCCAGAGCCTCAGCAATGGCTTTGTATCACTTTCCAGACTGGTAGATTTCAGCGACTTTGTTTCATGTCAGTATTTGAATCTCTTTAGAACGTGGCATCATGTGTTTATGTTTGAAACATTCTTTCCTCCTTCACGTTGCCAGACAGGTTTTATTTAAGTGATGTTTAGATTCAGCAGGTCTGGCACTAATCATGCCTGGGTGCGGCTAGTGGAACTGAAACCAACAGTCGATTGAATTTAGTTAACTGATATGGTAGCTAAGGGAGCAATTACTTTTTCAGAGTGGGTGATATAGGTTTTGAAGAAATCTTTATCCTGACTAAATGGAATGATCATTTAAAAGGTGCATTTAGTGTTTACTCATGTCGTCTTTATCTTATATTAAAATTAGTTTGATGATAGGAAACATTTAAATGTAACAAATTAGCAGAAATAGAAGAAATTGGGAAGAGCCATATAATACCATATAATATAATACCTAATAGAAACAATTAACTAACAATGAGTTCAAGTTCTTGTTGATGGATGGATGGATGGATGGATGGGTAATGAATGACACTGCCAGCAATCTTGCATAAAGCTTTTGGGGTTGCCATTCTGCCCACCCACCTTTCATGTGACAAACCTATATAACCATAGCCAAAGGTCTACCCTGTGATGACTAAGTGGCCCAGTAATCAATATTTATGAGCAGAGTGAAATTCTTTATGGATAAGAGATTTTGACCACCTCTTTAGGAAAAATGAATTTCAGCTCGGGTTAATGTTGTTGTGGTCTCTACTCCTAATGCAGATGATCTCATGATGGATGTCCATGCGATGAATGAGATGCTTGCTTCGTTAGCCACAACTCCCCAGTAAGCACCGAAAGCTGGAAGTTGCTGATATCAGTTGTTATAGAAACACGATCTGGATATATAGCCTGTCCCTCTGTGACCTTTAATTCAGAAAGGAAGATGCTTGTGTGCCATTGTGTTACAGCAGCACATCATCTTTGTTACTGTGACCTTAAAACTTGTGCCATTCTTATGATACCTATCAACTTTGAAATCCCGGTTTAGTGTAGAAATGGACACACTACCAAAGATGGTCAGTATTTCATCTTCATGCTTTTGTCACCTTATTGCCATTGCCATTTCATGTGTGATTCAAAGTCTGACATGTCTAATCTTCTGTACACTGTTGTCTGCTGACTAAATTATTTAAGACCATGTGTAGTCATTGCTGTGTGTGTGTGTCTTAAATGCCACCCTGTGATCAGGAGATTTGGCCTTATGTTTGATTGGAACAAGCATACAGTATAAGCAAGAAAGGGGGGGGGTATCTCCTTTTCTATATAATGTAAAGGTATAGTTATGTTGGGATTGGAATGATTTTGCTCATCATAGTCCATGACCACTGCAGCCAAGCCACCCACAATCATCATGTCTACAGCACCACAGAGCAGTGCTGTAAAGGCCACAAAGTGCTGAGAGTCACATGACGCACCAATATAACAGGTGCTTAGGAGGCAGCTCAGACAGTGTTACTAGCCTGAGTGCATCAGAATGTGAGGATCTGGTTACACATAGATTCTGCTTGTTAAAGGACTTGCACAAATCAGATTTGTTAGTCTGTCCCCATTAAATCAGCAGATATACAAAGCAGCTCTATAAGCTATGCTTAGTAGCAATTAGGTTTAAATTCTGGGACTATAACACCAATATAACATCTTTATTCAGTGCAGCAGTATACATTTTATTGTTTACAGGGTGCCAAGCCTGACTGTGTGCATATGCCGAGCAGTCGAGAGCCATGGTTCTCATGGAGCGTCCACTGCACATATTGATCAGTTGAATCAGGTGCTATTGTCGTGTGATGGACAGAACTCAAACCATTAGTTTGTATTATTCCCCTCTGGGCATGTGGTGTGGAATAGCTCAGAGTTCGGTCACAGTATACTAAAAAGAGATGACTAGTGTCATGAATGCAGATATTCAACTTTTTCATTAATACATGAATCCTGATTTGAATCTTTCACAGTATTTCCTGGCCAAATTCGATGCTCAAAAACTATTACCATTTGTCATACATACTATGTGTTATCCATTAGATTTGTTAGGAAATATCACTGGCAGGAAATAGAAATATTCTATTTTCTGATAAATAGAAAAAATAACTCTGTGGCAGAGTTTAAAAACAAAAAACATGCATCTTGGTTTGAGACAGACTATGAACTTGGGTAATGTAGGTATGGTTAAGGAGCTGTCAGGATTCACAGACCATGCTGACAGCATTGGCTTTTTTTTCCCATATGTTTTTTTCCAGTGTTTTGGGAGGCATGTTTAATCAAAAAGCAAATAAAACTTATTATTTATAGCACACTCACTTATTGTTTAAATCCAAATACACATACAGGTATTTAAAGCACTAAAAGGATAATGGCATTGTGTCTTGATGTATTTCTTGTTAAGCATGTTTTTGCGTGCATGGTGTAACTTCAATTTTACTCAAAGTATTCTCTTTCTTGTTCATTGTCTCTCTTTCAGAATATGGATGGATTCCATATCTGTAGAATATGGATTTGATTAATGCAGCAGGCTCAGAATTATGTGCAAATGGATTAACACTAGGGGGGAGAAAGAATCACATGATCTGTAAGTCTAATACCATGCCTTGAAGTAGAGGTAAAAGTAGTCTGCAAGTAGACTGCATGATGGCACCTGAATTGACCAAGATTGACCCTTTGAGACTTTGACCAAACTATCACAGGAGGTAGCATTGGATCTCAGCTCTGTGACCTGAGCCATGCAGAGGTGCTTCACATCCAGTCCACCACCCAAAGCCCTCCATCCACAGCCTACACATCAGCAACTATCTCCACGATCCACACCTACCCACAGGCTCCCTCCAGAGCAACTGAACCAGGGTGTGAGCCCTGCTCTCAGTCATAGCATGGCCTGTAAAAAATCAAAACAGCACAGCTCATCCTGTTCCTCAGCTCCAGTGCCAGTCTCTGGCCCAGGGACTCCTTCTCGAGGCTCCCAGCAACCTCATGGTTCCACTCTGCCATTAGACCATGGTCAAACATCTGTAGTTACCTTCAGTTTCATTGAGAAGGCAAGTGTCAAGCAATTGGAGAGTCCAAACAACTTCATGAGGATGCAAAGAGAGGCCACTCAGCCACATAAGAATGATCTGGCCTTGTCTGTTCCCTCAGGCTCCTGCAGCAATAATAATCTTTTTCACCAGCAGACGGGCTCACTCTCTCTCAGCCGAGTCACTGTGGACTGTGGAGTCACAGTTGGTCGAGCAGCCACCCAAAGGGCCCTAGAGGACCTTGGATCACCCCAAATAAGGTCTAAATTTGCCCATGTGTCAGACGAGAGTCCAGGGCAAAAACACAACCAGCAAGTGCAATGTGAGTCATGGGCAGGATCTCCTGATCATGATACTTATTCACACAACTATGATGCAGACAGGCCAAGTGCTTCATATGGCCCGACAAGCATCCTAGCCTCACACTGTTTGTCATCCCATGCAGGACACTCCAGCCTCCCATTAGAGCAAAACTCTAGTCCCAGGGTCCAGCAAGACCTAAACCTACACCAGCTAACCCATGAAGGCACATCCAGTGGAGTGGATGGCAGTCCTCTCTCAGGTCAGAAAGGCAATTTGTTGAACACCAATGCACATTCTGAAGGTTTAAACCAGCTCAGTGGCAGCAATACATCCTCAGCACTGAACAGTCCAGAAGTAGCACGTAGGCTTGCAGAGGAAGCCACCAAAATCTCGGTTATTTTTGATAATCTCCGAAAGTCCCCTGCACACAATGCCTTTGGAGTAGAGAGTGAGCTAGGCAGCCCTAAATCATCTCAAAACTGCCCCTCCCAACATCGAGGCCCACCTATGAAAATGAACATCCCTTTAAATGGGATACATTCTGATCTCCCAGTAACAAATGGGGCTACTCTTTACTCAAAAGCAGCAGAGCCTTTGGTCAATCATAGCCCTGAAAGGGGTGAGCAAATCAACTACTTCTGCAGCCCAATCCCCTTAGGACAGACCTCTGACTCCCCAGCTCTCCCCTCTTATACAGGCCGCCCATGGCTGTCTAAAGGGGACAAGGAGTCACCCTTACGGGACCCTCGTGTACTTTGTGGTAACTTGTCAAGCACAGACAGTCCTACACTGCACAGGAGAAAACTTCCACAGTACACAGGGGAAGTCTGGCATCATCATCATGATGCCTGGGATCTGTACCCACAGGGGCACAGTGAGACTAAGGATGAACCTGCATCTGACAGTGTGGAGATCTCCAGGAGGCTTCTTATTGGGCAGCATATTGAGGAAGGACCAGTCAGCTGGACCTTCATGCAGAGGTGGCAGGAGCACAGTGGGAATGAAATGGAGATGCTCAACCAAGTTCAGAGATCAGGAGAGAGTGACACAGGAGCAGTGAAGGACCAAGGTGCAGCAGTGGCCATAGACCTGCCGACAGGGCACGAGGCGGTCACTCTGACACAAGAACAGAAGCAGGCAGAATGGAAACGTAGGCAGGCTTTGCTGCTTGGCCCTGTTGTACTAGATGAAGAGAATGAGGAGAGGGCAGAAGTGGAGCAGAACGGTGTGCCAACTTCGTCTCCGTGCTCCAGTGGGGTTACAGGAAGTTTGGGAGATCGGGAGTGTCTCTCAC
This sequence comes from Leptodoras praelongus, assembly GCA_028564905.1. Taxonomy (NCBI): domain Eukaryota; kingdom Metazoa; phylum Chordata; class Actinopteri; order Siluriformes; family Doradidae; genus Leptodoras; species Leptodoras praelongus. The sequence continues at coordinate 5,607,700 of JAOTRJ010000055.1, forward strand.
CTGAATCCAGCAGTAATAGTAACCAGACGGAACATGCAAGCTCGGGTATACAGGTGAGACAAGGCTCTCGTTTGCACAGTACTTCAGTCTAAGATACACCATTAGGGAATAATGTTCTTTGGATGGTAATGGGTTCTAAATTTCTAAAGGGCGCATGGGAAAGCCTCTGCTGTAGGGTTCTACATAGAAACGGCAATAAACCCAAGAAACTTGTAGAGTAATAGATTTTTTCCTATAAAACTGTAGGACCACCTGAGCAAATTTTGTTATTTGGTTACCGTTTGACTACAGTTTGAACGCCATTTGAATTTTCATAACATTTAAATACTCATACATTTAAATATTTAACATCTCATCTCAGAGTTTCCCACACATCTGAAGCTGATCAGGTAGGGTTGGGTTCAGCTGCCTCACAAACTGGCTGCTGGAACCAATACCATTTAAATGTTTGTGTATTTCCTGTCTTGGACAAACGCCAGAACTAGAATAGTTTGATGAAAGCACAAATAGTGTTGGATGATGTGGAAAAGGTGGGAGTTCATGATTAGAAAAAACAAGTATGCAAAGATGACTTGTGTGTGTCGCAGTCTGATAGTGGCTCGGCTGTACTGAGGCCATCGCTGCACTCGCAGAAGATTGCTCGAGCCAAGTGGGAGTTCTTGTTCGGCACCACGAAAGATACCGTCTCCAGTGAACAAGAGAAGCGTGAGTGAGCTGTCCATTTTTATTCCCTAGTAGTCACTTCATATCAGTAAATGTCATTTTGTTTCCACAGTCTTTGTAAAGACTTTTGCAATATACACAGCAACACCACCTATTTACATCTGCCAGTGTGTATCTAAAGCAATAGACATCTAGAAGCATCTGGAAGCATCTAGAGCTGTTTCTGCCATGAGAATGGCAATTTATCACGATTTTAATGTTGTTTAATTATTCGAGTAAAGTGTAGATTTTCACACATGAGCATTTCAAGAATTCCGGCAAAACTTCTGGGTGAACTTGACCAGCATCAGCTGGCAAGAATCATTTCGCGCGATAGGCGTGCAACACTGCCTCAAGTAACATCAGCCTTCAATGCTGGGGCCTCATCAAACATCATCATGAGGACTGTGCAACGTTCCCTCCAAGACTCCGTGTACCAAGAATTAACTGGTCTACCAGTTTTTCTGGTACTTCAGTGTATACAGAGTGTATACTTCAGTGTGTACATTTGGATTTCTAAAAATGCATTTTTACACATTTTTGAAAATAGTTTCAACAGTAATATTTTGAACCTGTATTGTACAGTACATTTTTCAGCAGTATTCTGGTTTCATTGAAGCAGAGTATGACTCTCTTTAGTGAATCAGTTCATTTACTCAGATACTCAGTTTAATTGAATCACGCTTTGCAAGATTTGGTTCAGGATAGCTTTCAGAAATTGATCTAGCTGCAATAAACCACATTTATCGTGTTATTTGATCTGTAGATGGCTTCATTTTATGTCTATATAAACTCTCTTTCTAGTGCATGGGACTCATGTTTCTGGGCCTGTCTAGCTTTTTGTATGCGCCAAAATCACTCTCAATCCATATATTGGCAGGAGCAGGTTTTCCCTAACCTTTTTCACTTTATGTAACAATAGGTTTCATTTGTGGCAAGTACAATTATCTACTAAAAGAGTGTGTGATGCCATCACTAGCATGTAGATCACAGTTTAGCTATGAGTGGCAACATGTATTTAACGGCAGATGAATCAATTTTACTTGAGGCACTTAAAAAGAAAGAATCACCTCTCACTGGGGTGCTGGGATTCTTTGGAGATGTATTCATGCCTTTCTTTTACCTGCATATCCCAGATATGTTCACTGCACCTTCTACCTGCCACTCCACCCCAACTCCACCCAACTACCTACCCCTTGAGGAAGTTACTCTCCGAGCTAATCATGATGTGCAGCGTGTCGAGGTGGAACTTGTGACCCCTCCCCCTGCTGCTCCAGGCTCCTCACCCAAAACAGGCATAATTCGGCGGACTCTGAAGTACTCTGAGACGGATCTAGATGCAGTTCCGTTGCGGTGTTACTGGGAGACTGACATTGACGAAGTGCTGCTGGCTGACAAGGATGACTCTGATTCAGCTTTCGGGAGCAACCGTAGCGTGATGGGCACCTCCGGTACAGGGAGCAGCCCACTGGGAGATACAGCATACAAGAGAACAGATGGAGAGGAGGAGGTGGAGGAGGAAGAGGAGGATGTGGCCAGCTGGGCGAGTGTTCGCACACAGTGTGATATGAGGCGGCAGCAGGCCAGTCAAGAGCAGGATGAGGAGGAGATACTTAGCATGCTGTTCAAGAGGTGTCATTAAAGTTTACTCTATTATTAGAGCATGTATGAACAAACATGACAGCAACAAGTACCATAAAAATGTTGTATAATTTTCTTCTCTTCTTATCATTTTCCTGTCTTTCCTTTCTAGTCCCTGTTTAAATAACACTCACCCAGCCCTGAAATCACCTGTTCTAGTACGAGGTCCATCCCAAACTCCGGGTGACAACATGGACACGTTTAGTCACCATTTTGAGAGCATCCTGGAGTCCCAGCGAGCTAAAGGCACCTCCTACAACAGCCTGGACAGCCTGGAGCTCCTGACCTCCAGTTCTCAGACCATGCTGACGTTTAACTTCCCAACCCTGACCCCACAGGTGAAGGCTCAGATGTATCACAGTGCACGGCAGATCGTGGAGCTGAGTTTTGCTCCCCTTGCACATGCCGAGTTGCCCACTGTGTCTGAGTCGGGTCTGACCATTACGGGGGACACGGATGCCACCAGAGCGCCATCCAGCGAACGCCTCAGCAGTGGCTCGGACGACAGGTCAGCTGGACACAGCTGGACCAGTGACAATGTGTTCATACTAACCAGGTAAGAGAAATGCACACACACACTCGTTTAAAACCGAAAAGTCTTACACTGAAGTACCAGAAAAACTGGACACATAATACACCTATGCACATCATTTATTTTGTATATAAAGCCATAGACGTCTATGGAAGCTTCTAGAGCTATTTCCGCTGTGAGAATGAAAGACAAACATCAGCATGCAATGTTCCCTCCAAGATCCTCTGGGGGAACTACCAAGAATTAACTGGTATACCAGTTTTTCTGGTACTTCAGTGTATAAATACATAGTGAGACACAGAACAGTCCTGCACAGCACTGCAGCTGTATACATAAAACAAATGAAAAATCCACCCGGTCATGTTTGTTCCAACTGTTAGGAAACTGTACGTACCACATAGCAGTGCATAATATGGCCTCAGAATACAGTGAAAGAAAGTGTAAGAATGATGTGATATGAGAGGACGCTGGAATCAAGGGCAACACACAGCTAAGGACACAAACCTTATCTTCCCCCTGGAATTTACCTCAGGGGATCAATAAAGTATCTATCTATCTATCTATCTATCTGTCTATCTAGCAATCTGTTTACCTGTCTGTTTGTCTGTCTGTCTATCTATATATCTGTCCATTTGTCTGTCTATCTATCTATCTATCTATCTATCTATCTATCTATCTATCTATCTATCTATTTACCTATCTATCTATCTATCTATTTACCTATCTATCTATCTATCTATCTATCTAGCAATCTATTTACCTCTCTATCTGTCTGTCAGTTTGTCTGTCTGTCTATCTATCTATATATCTATCAATTTGTCTGTCTATCTATCTATCTATCTATCTATCTATCTATCTATCTATCTAGCAATCTATTTACCTCTCTATCTGTCTGTCAGTTTGTCTGTCTGTCTATCTATCTATATATCTATCAATTTGTCTGTCTATCTATCTATCTATCTATCTATCTATCTATCTATCTATCTAGCAATCTATTTACCTCTCTATCTGTCTGTCAGTTTGTCTGTCTGTCTATC
>JAOTRJ010000055.1:6327495-6337924 GCA_028564905.1 Leptodoras praelongus
CATTATGGGTGACATACCAGAGTTCAAAAGAGGACAAATTGTTGGTGCACGTCTTGCTGGCACATCTGTGACCAAGATAGCATGTCTTTGTAATGTATCAAGAGCCACGGTATCCAGAGTATGGAGGAGCGAGTCAGGAAACATTTTCCCCCACCAGCATCACGTAGTGACTTGGCCACTATCCTGCAAAATCCCTCTGACCACTGTGCAGGACTTGTACATGTCATTCCCAAGACGAATTGACACTGTATTGGCCACAAAAGGTGGCCCTACACAATACTAATAAATTATTGTGGTCTAAAATGACAGGTGTTTCAGTTTCATTGTCTAACTCCTGTATGTACTATATGCACATTTTTGTATAAACTAGCTCATTTTGGCTATGGAAGGACTTCCAACACGTACAACGCAAAAATGTTATTTGGTTACAAGACAATATCCACCATATTCCTTGATCAAAAAAAAGAATTTAGTACATTAGAACTTTCCTCAAACCCATTTCTGGGTCTGGTGAATTCTATTTATTAGGTCTGGTTTGTAGATAATCTGAAATTTGGGATGAATACAGAAATGACTGCCCTAAAAGTCAGTTAGGGCCATGAACCAATCATGAAACCACATCACAAATTAATTATTAAAGTTATTATTCTTTTCATTGTGATACAAACACATAAGGTAAAAAAATGGGGTTGTAGCAGGCACTCATCTTTATCCATGCTAGATAACGGAACTGGAATATATCCCAAGAACAATGTGCACAATACAGGAAGGTCGTCAGACACTTACACGTTACGCAGTTAAAATGTAAAAGTTATCTTGAGTAAACTAAAAGACTGTAAACTAGACGTACTGCATATTGGAACATAATATGACCGACGCATAAAGTGAGAGAAAGAGCACGAATGTAGTGAAATGAAATGTGTCAGCCGCAGCGCCCTCTATGGATGAAATTTGGTGTGTATCTAAAAAATGTCGTAGTGTTGCATGGTGTGAAATTTCATGAAGCTTGAGCATTTACTTCATAAGATATTGACTAATGAAGGGCTTGATTTTTGGTAACATTACTCACTAGGTGGTGCTATGCCATGAATGAGCAAGGGTAATGAACCTACCCCGCTTCAGGGGGCACTAGCACAAAGGGAAACACGCACCCAAGGACACAAACCTTATATTCTGTATCATACATATGTAGCTGCAACCATTCCAAGCTTTATGTGGATAGGTGAAGTCTAAGCATAAGATATTGTCAACCAAAAAAGGTGTAAAAAATGGAAGAAGAAAAAGTAGTAGAAGAAGAAGAAGTAGTAGAAGAAGAAGAAGAACTTGGCAACTATATGATCAGTAGGCTGCAACAGTCATAATCTAGGAACTAGAAACATTCAGTTATGAAATAGAATTAATAACATTTGCAAGTGGGGTTACATTCAAGCCTAAAATGATGTTTGGAACAACTCTCTCTCTCTCTCTCTCTCTATGTCTATGTCTATGTCTCTCAGTGACCAGCCTGTGTGTATTAGTCAGACTACATGAGGGATCTCAGCCTCTGCCAGTGCTTCTAAAATCTCATTCACGACTGACTTGTACAAACTGCTAATGATAATACTAACTGCTGGCACCTGAATCTGCCCACTCCTCTCCTCTGTGTCCCGCTTTCCAGCAGAAAACAACAAAAAATAAAAGAAATAGCTGCCTTTTGCAGAGTGGAGTAGACGTCCATCTCTCTCTGGGTGATGAGGTATTAAAAGCACCCAAGCCTGGCATGTCTGAATCGGCAGTTTGGGCTTTTACGTTGGATGACTTTTTCCACTTGTGTGCATTTTTGCGGACTTGATTTCGCCACAAGAGATGGACTTTTCTGCCAATCTTGCTACAAATACAGGGGTCCTATCGGGCCTATAGGTGAACAGGACAGTGGCCAAAGCAGTTGTGTACTGAGTAGATGGATCATCAGTGTGCCATCCTGGCCTGGCTGTGTACTTACACCAGTTCTGTTAATTTGTTGCTATATGCAGATGGGGAGTTCTGTGGACTAAATGGAGAGTTGCATGTGGTTTTGGAAGGTGGACAGTGAATGAAAAAGTCTGTTATTTCCCCTTCTGCTTTGCAAAACAGGGTAAGTTAAAGTTACCTTGTGTCCTCTTAAATGAAGCAGTCTGATGCTACCCCCTGCTGCTCCAGTGTCCCTTAAGTGCTAATTCTCTAAGCCTGACTTTGATATTTTTGAAGAAATAAGCCTTTCTACTTGAGCTAGAAAATACCTGATACCATAATCTGTTGGTATGTTCTCATTTTGTTCACTCTCACGTTGGAGAAAAAAGTTGCTTGTGCAAAATGTAATGCTATTATATACTTTCATTATGTCTGTGTGGGAGATGCAGATGCATCGGGCTGAAAGCAGATCTTACTGGATGTTCATGTCTCAAATGAGATGCAATTATTCTTTAGTTTGGATTGGGGATATATATATATATATATATATATAAGTTCGTTCAAGAAGAATGTGTCAAAGCCATCTGAGGTCCGTGGTCTGATCAGCATTGCATATATGTAACAGATACTGAATCCCAATCCACGCTTTCGACATCTGTGATTTATCATACGACCCACTTTGCTTCAGCAAGTGAATCTGATACGGTAAAATTGCATAGCTTATTGCAGTCACCAGAGCAAATGAGCAAAAGATTTGCAATTTGAAGTCGGCTTTAAAAATGCTCCGGCTTATGAAAGAAAAATGAGGGTCACTTTAACCTTATCTATATTTGGACTCCTCATTTGCTTTCGTGTAAGGTTAAGTGGTAATTTGAGTAGGAGTCTATAATGCAGTGAAGCTCTCATCTATAAAGCACTGTCATTACACAGAGAGAGCTGGCACTGCTACGAAAGCCCATGGTGCAACCTTAAACTGCCACGACTTCCACTTTTGTTATTAATCTAATAAGTGAAGTTTAGGTGCTAAAAGGGGGCCAGGTGTGCATGTGTGTGGCAGTGTGGCCTTAGGGGCACTGTGTGTCATGTGTTTGTTTGTGTGTGTGTGTGTGTGTGCGTACATGAGTATGTGTGTGCATCAGGTGGGCTTGAACTGCCTCATTTGACACAGCCAGCATGTGTTCTGGACGTGTCGTAACCTGAGCAGCAGGACTGTGCTGCCTAATGATGAAAAACTGGCGTCTGCCACCCAAATTATCATCATCAGCTTACCCTCCGTACACCCCCTCATCACCACTGCGCCTTTGCAATCTCCTCACACTCCCTACTGTCACACACCGAGAACACCAAGTAACACTCTCACACCATGATAGCATCTGAATAGTCAGATAAAGTAAGAACCACGATGTGGATAGAATCCCAATTTCTTTACAATGTAAAGAAAAGGAGTGTCGATTACCCATTTAATGCCTTGTTCAACAATTTCAACCTGGATTTTTTTGTTAAATTTGTGGCTCAGAATCCATAATATGACCGGCAGCAAAGGCAAAGTCCGTTATATGAAACTCTCAGCGCTTATTTTGAGAATTGTCTTCTTACTGACTTCCTTAACCCTCTCAAGGCAGACATTGAAGATTTTTCCTGCTACTGAAACCTAATTTGAGCTTGAGAGGGTTAATTGTCTTTAAATGGAGCTTTAAGTAAGATTATTTTGGGGGGGAAATGGTCGGTAATTGTTAACCTGAATTGAAAAAAAATTCAAATGAAATTTTATTCATAGAGCCTACCCCATTTTAACTCATGTACATGAAGCTCCACCCCCAAAACTTATAGTGGGCCAACTAGATTTAGATAAAATACTGACAAAGGGGTCAATTAAAATACAGTCATACATTCAGGATCAATAATAATAATAATAATAATAATAATAATAATAATAATTATTATTATTATTATCATCATCATCATCATCATTATTATCAATTATTTCTATAGAATTCTCATAATACCTGTCATACTTGCATTTTATATTATTAATATCCTATTATCAACAGTCTATCTATCTATCTATCTATCTATCTATCTATCTATCTATCTATCCACTCTATAATAATAATAATAATTATTATTATTATTACTATTATTATTATTAACTCTTTCTATAGAATTCTCTTAATACCCGTCACAAATTTGCATTTTATATTACTATTTATATCATATTATCAACAGTTTATTATCTATCTATCTATCTGCCTATCTACTCTTAAGAATATGAGATTTGATGTGTCATTGACATTTTTTCCAAATCTTTGGTGCAAAATGCAAAACTGTTTTCTGCAGCACTGAAGGTTCATTTGTTTATTTCACCCTGGGGTATTTAGACCTATCATTTCAGGACACATGCAGTTTTACATGTTGCATGCATGACATCTCACCTGAAAGACAGACAACTATATATTTCTTTCTCTTAACAGGGAATGTGTGTTAACTAAAATAATTAGTACAACATAGTTTAATTACTGAATCAGAAGGTGTTGGTTAAATGTCTATAAAAAGGTGGCTCAGACAACCTACACGACACTTACATTAATTAACAGGTTTATATTAACATGCTTCTAATATGCTATTGTTTCTACAGTAACAGCTCATAACAGCTTAAACGTCTATAAGCTATAACGCACAATAACATCATCTATAATAACAAAAAAGCGTATAATTGCTGATATCGTGAAGTTTTCTTTTAGAAGTTTAATTAACATTTTATGAGGCTCAAGCGTCAGCACATTGCATACTTTAGTAAGTTTCCTATCACGGACATTACTTCCTGTTGTTATGCTCCGGACAATGCAGAGACCACAAACTCCTGTGTCCTGAAGACTCAAGTCTTGTGGATGTTCCTTTAACTTTTTGTAATTATGCAGTGCAATGTGTTGATTATTAAATATAAATTTGCAAAAACAATCACTTTAGTATGCTACAAGCAGAAAATGGATTTAATGTGATTTCAATGATATCAATATTAATGTTACTAAGCATATTTGTTTATTTACATGCTATTCATTTGGCATTTGAAGCTGCATTTTCAGAAAGAAATCCTGAAAGTTGGGTGTGCTTCAGCAACCTCAGCACCCCTACGACCCCTATCCGTATATGCATGTTTAAAATAAAAGCATAACTTTACTCTAACCTAAAGATAGCTTTTACATGTATATAAAACAAATATCTTAGCAGTTCAGAAGAAATGTCATATGGATGCAGGGATTCTGGAAGACAGGCAGAGGTGATGGTGCCATGTGTGCCATGCTGGCTTGCATCTCTGTGGCGAGAGCCAGCGTCTTCACCCGCCCTGAGAAATAATAAATAATGGCCCCGTTTTGTTCTCGGCTGTGGCCTGCAGCCTGTGCCATAAGACATTAGAGGCAATTTGCAGTCAGCACGCAGACCTGCTTCATCTAAAATATTATCAATGAGCTTGTCAAACCCGGCCCTAACCTCCTTTTGTTATTTTCAGCAGTAGCCTCTGTAGGATCGGCGGGCTCAGTCCAGCTTCATACCCCTGCTTCCCCTGTAGACTAGCAACAGGATGTCATACACCTGTTTTGCTTAAGGCTGGCACGCTATGCGCCCTCTGTCTACACTGGCATTGGCCCGTACGCTCACCCGGCTGGCCATATATGTCAGGATGTGAAATGATGGTTGTTGTAGGTGCAGCTGTTGCATAAGAAGAGTGCCAGGGGCTCAAGCTTCCCACCGTGAGCTTTAATTTGCTCCCACTCTCTCTCTGTCTCTCTCGGCCCCTCACCTTCTCTAGGCCTCTGCAGATGTAGCAAGGCCAGCGCCCTCACACAGATGGGTCTCTGCCTAAGGCAGTTTGTGTGTTTGTGTGAGTGTGTGTGTCTTTGTGTTTGTGTGTGTGTGGGGGGACAAAGGCCTGAACCTGAAAGAAGCACACTATACTGCATCATCTAGCTTCTGGCAGTGGGAATTCCTGTCTGTTTTTTTGCTGTAGCACATACTGTAACATTCGCTGGACTGTACAGTATAAATAATGACAGCTCAGAGAAGACATACTGACTAAATTATTAAAGTATTTCTGGATCCCTGAATCAAAAGAATGTGATTTTTTTACCCTTTTTTTGTCCAGCTGCCTCTAATATATACTGTACAATAGTTTTTGTTCATGTATATTATATTTACGTAATTATTATAATTGAAGATGACATGGCATTGAAAATGTTTGCAGTTAAATGTGCATCTGAAACTAGCTATCTAGTCTTTAATAAAATGCAAAAAATCAAACCCCAGATACAGAAATCCTACATGTCTACCTGACAAACGTGAGCTAGTTCAATACCTATAAGGAAAAACGAAACATTTAAATTATGTTTAGCGTCTGTTAAATAAAATGCAAACTGAAGTGGAAATCCTTCTCATGTCTACTGCAAGGAAAAGTGATTTACTTTTTTGCAGCCTGGGACCCTTTAACCTGTAAAATAATAAATAATTCCACAGACCTCCTTAACACAGATTAATTCTATGGATATAATCTAAACATTTTAATACTCAGCTTGTTACTTACATTTGTGCAATAATATCGTGGCTATTTATTGGAGCCAGTCGTTTTCGCTCCTGAAATTTCCATCACTAACACACGTTCAAATTGAAATTGTTTATAGGCATATTGGTTTGTGGGTTTCCATAAATTGAGTTCAAATGAACAGATAAATAGGTTAATACATAAATATGCCATAATACATAACAAGCAGAATACACACCCCTCTTTCCCTTGTTTCAAAGATGTGAACTTGGTTGCAGGGCATTTAGCATTTGTTATTCAAGCCATTTTCCGACTCTTATAAATGTTATTGTTGAGTGTGTCTCACATCAATAGCCAGCACTGCCGTGTTCTTGGCCTAATCAGAAGGCTGAGCTGACTTGCTGGGGAGCGTTTAAGATCGTGTGCATTGTGGTATACCCTTGGCATTATTTCATTGGGAGCCCTTGATAGGAGGCCTTTTTGTAAAGTTTGCTTCCTCCCAGACAATCAATAGCTTTTGTTGTGCTCCCAGAATGCAGTGGGAGAAGCCACGTGTGCTGATGTTTGGCAGCGGGAAATGTTTGGGAAACACGCCTACGCAATCGCTTATATCCACACCACTTCAACTGTACTAGGCACGCACACACACACACACACACACACACACACACACACACATTTATAGTAATATTGACTAATTGCACATAGGTTTTGAACATTAGAATGAAGATCCAGCATCCAGCATATGCAATGGAGGATACATGTTAGAACGTAGCAAATTATTCTTTCAACCTTGTTTTTTTCAACATAGTCAATATCAATAATACAACTTCTGTTTTGTTCTGTGCAACCGTCTAAAGGTCGACTGTATCACGCAAACTTCATTACCACTTTATTAGCATTTTACCATAAATCCTAAAATGATCACATGACTTACGTTTATGCGATCAGGAACATGCTGTTTATTAACAAACAGAAACAAAAGACTCCTCTCTCCCTTTTCAGACATCAGTGTCACACTATGGCCTCTACCCACCAGCAAAGTAAGTCAAAGTCTATTCTCATTGCACATTTACACATCATGAAAAAAAAAAAAAAAAAAGCAAGAAAACAATTGTCTCATTTCAGGAGCAAGCTCGAGTGCTCTGCTTTTGATGTGAGCTATGAAGATGCGCTGTGGAAAGGAGCTGACAGATAAAACACAGAATGCTGCCACCATCACTCTCACACCCCACGTAATAGGGGTGGGGGGACAAGAGAGCGAGGAAGACAGCAGCCCCCTCGAATTATTACCCCGTGTTTGTTTTCTGACACGGCAGCCGTGCAGAGATTTCCATACTGATCTTCCGTACACTGAAAAGCGAGTGAGGGCAGACCTTTGATCAGCATGTTTGCTGTGGTCGGAAATGTAACATCGCCTCGCTCTTGTCTTAACAAGCAGCAATGACGCCCAAAAGCAGCGGAAATGGTTTGAAGGCTTAGAGTGTTGGAATAATGTTTTTATCATCAAGTCATGGCATAGAACCAGCTCAAACTAATGATTTAAAAAGTCTCCTGTTCCAGGAACAAATTTTGAATCCTGTTTGTAAAGCACGATGCTTTAGGTATGAAGTATTAGGCATTTGCATAAATCTTTATCTATCTTGTGTAATATGTCATTTTTCTCAAGCCGGAGTGAAGTTATTAATTCCTTTGCATGTGTTCAAAGCTATAAAGCCAAGCAGCTGTATTCTCTGGCCCAGTCTAGCATTAGGGTGCGCCTGCTGACTCCGTAGCTTGACGACGGGGCTAAACAGCAAAGGCGTTATTGCCCCCTGGATAGGTCATTTGGTGGCTGTAGCCAAGAGCTAAACTGAAAGAGGGCTTTTAAAGAGCGGGAACAGGTGCGACTCACTGTAGGGGTTGGATGAGGCGCAAACACCGCAGCGAGCCGCTCGTCATCGCCGAACATTCTCTCGCTGCCTCGTAATTAGGCCATGGCTTCAATGGAAACTAACTCAGGCCATATGGGCTAATGTAGCCACAATGGAGACCCCCCACACAGGTAACAGTCTGTCGACACTGAGGCCAGCTCCCAGTAAACTAAACACCGCCGCTGCCAGATAACCTACCGCTTAAGACAGGCAGGAGTGTGAAAGGGAGAAAAACACACTGTGCTTTTTAAGTTTTCTAAGCAGTTGAAGGTCAGAGAACGGAAATGCTCTAGATGCTTCTAGAAAATAAGGAAGATATGTTCGCATAAAAAAAGAATGGAAAAAAATGTATAAATTTCACGCGATCATGTGAGTTCTATGTAAATTTTATGTGTATAAGCATATGAGGGTGCATTTTATCATGTTATGCCCTGGAATTGCACATGGGAACTCGGGTATCCATGTGACATCATATGAAAAATATAATATCACATACTCTGTGAAAAACAATTATTACAATTGGATAAAAAAATAATAAAATAAAATCACATGAGAAATATTCACGTTAAAATGTGTGAAATGTAACAATCTGCCATATGTGCTCAAATGGGTTGAAATCTGGTGAATGTGAAGGCCATAGCATATGATTCTCATCATTTACATCCCCATCAAACCATTCAGTGACCCCTCATGCCCTGTGTAGGGGGGCGGAGTCCTGCTGGAAGAGACCACGCCCATCAGGATGGCCATGTTACATTATAGGATAAAAGTGATCAGTCAGAAAAAAAAACTGTATTGCAATTAAACCCCCACTGTTTTTTCCTTTAATTTGTCACCCATCTGTGTATCAAGTGTGGCTTTTAGAAAATACATCTGACATCTTTGCTTGTAATAAGTTAGCGTGCTTGTTCTAAGACAGAATGAAATGTTCCTATACACTTAGCTGGCCTAATTATTAGTTTTAATCTCTCTTTGTCTCTTTCTCTCATTTGCCAGCTGTGTTATGAGCAGCACTGGTTCTTTCCTGCATCTGGCATGTCACCCTGGGACGCCATCACTCCCACCCAGATTTACAACAAAAGCGTGCAGCTATTTTTGACACGGCTCTGGTCATCGAGACTCCTGCATCCATCTCTTGCATGTTTTTGGTTTGAGTTTTTAAGTGGAAATATTTAGACATTCAGAGCTCCATATGTCAATGAAGTTAGTAGAGGCTTTATCATTTTAAATGGTGAGGGACTCGTTGTGATAACAGCCTCAAGCCAGATGAGGTGGCTGAAAACAAAGAAGCAGGCGTCCAATCTGTCTGCATCAGGGGAAGGAATTATGAGAGCTTGTGGGAGCCAACATCTGTTGTGGCGAGAATGCGATGCAACACGACCAAATGATGTGTGTGTGTGTGTATGTGTATGTGTCTGTGTGTGTGTGTGTGGGAGCTCACTAATGTGCGACTTCAAGCCCAAGCAAAGCGTCTGACAGATCCTCCGATGAGAGATATGTTGTGTTTGTTTCACAGTTTGCGGAGATCATGTCAATAAATGTTTTGGATCAAAAATGCTTTTCAAAACGCGATAATTGATTCGGTGTGAAAAAGCGTGGGCTGATAATTACGGATGCAGGAAAAATACACGGTGGCAGAATTTTTATCAGATGTCTCGGCTGATACTGCCGAGCTGTGGAGGAGTTTAATGAATTTGTCATAAGGCAGAATCCAGCCATCTGATATTAGCTTAGAAGGCCTGCCGTGCAGAAGAGCCCCGTTTACTACCAAAGGAGGCTGTCAGGATTTTATACCTCATGCATGTTAACGCACATTTTAATTCAGCTTTATTTTGTTTCAGATTATTTTGAGGGAAGATGTATACAAGCTGCCTACTTGGCTAAATGTTGGCCATTTGGGTAATGATTTTAAACTAATAATGACAAATGCACTGCAGGTAAAGGATTATATATTACATTATATTATATTATATTATATTATATTCAGTCAGTCAGTCAGTCATTTTCTGTACCGCTTATTCCCAGTTACGGGGTCACGGGGGAGCCGGTGCCC
>JAOTRJ010000055.1:6355315-6365442 GCA_028564905.1 Leptodoras praelongus
TGTGTGTGTCTGTCTGTCTGTCTGTGTGTGTGTCTGTGTGTCTGTGTGTGTGTGCGTGTGTGTGTGTGTGTGTGTGTGTGTGTTAAATGAAAGCCTACACTGTATGTATGTGTATGTGTGTGTGGTCATAAAATGTAAAAGCTATAATAGTTACAATTAAAAAAAAAAAAAAAATCCAACAAAGTTGTAAAAATCAGAATAACCACGATCTACCCTGTGCTCCTGAGACACACTGTGTGTTCCTTCCTCTGCAGGACAAAAAAAAAAAATATTCCCCAGACTTTTGCCTTACATACAGAAAGTGCAGTAAAAAGTTCAGTACATCCTACTGTTAGAGGGAGAGAAAACTGGTGTGTGTGAATACTCCTGTTTGCAACACATCCTCCTTGTCATTCTCTCTCTCTCTCTAGCTTTCATCCCTTCTTTTTACTTTCCTCCTGTAATGTTTTATTCCTCTGCATTGTCGTGGAAATACATGTGTGGAAGATATTTTGTTTAATCCAAACTTCAGTAGCTGAATGGCAACGGAGAAGAAAATGAATATTAGCTGAACCTTACTGGACTTTTTTCTTTTTTTTTTATTGCTTTTATAGCTGGATAAAAGTCATGAGTGCATGTAGAGAGAGAGAGAGAGAGACAGAGACAGAGAGAGAGAGAGCATGATTTCTGTACGAGATGGGATATTGCTTGACATTTGCAATCTAAGAAGAAGAGTTTGAAGGAAGAAGCGAAAAAAGGGAGATAAAAAGTGACAAAAAGCCACACTGTTGACTATCCTTTCAATTACAGATTTAAAAGTAAGCTAGACTCCGTTTTAAAGGCAGAATGAATGTTTCATACATAAAAATGTATTTCTTTTAGCACGCACAGAGACAATCAGAATAAAGCAGGTCACACAGCATATTTTATCGGTTTATATCTTAAAAAAAAAGATTTCACTTCATCTCTGCTGTCTTTCAGCTACAGGATACATTGTTCTTTTCTCTCATTTCAACCATAACTAGAAGGGATAGATGTAGTTCATATGTTCTGAGATGTCTATAATACAGAATAAATAATAATAGAGTACAATATGGGTTAAAGTGGCATATATATGGTATTTCTAAATGTACCGTATTCATCCGGCTGCTTAATTCTGTAACTCTGCTCATGTTGCTCCCTCTGTCTATCTCTCTCTCCCTCTGTCTCTCTGTGTCTCTCTCCATCATTAATACCGATGTGGTTTCTCCATACCTCTCACTGGCTACGATTTAAAGCTTGACTACAGCTTGACTACATTTCCTGATTTACTCGACATCACGAGCTAGTCTCCCCATAAACACGCCCTGTTCTCACTTAAATATAATATCCATTTCATTATTTTATACTTATTTATTTCAGAATATTATTTATTTATACTTATTATAGAGTTTAGTTAAAGCATATCCTATAATATCCTATAACAAATTCAATGACGTGTATGTATGAGCCCCTTTTCCACGATTAAGAATGAGCAATATTAATAGAAATATTTGAATAAAATATTAATAGCAGTTTGACTGCCTTTGGGGTTCTGCAGGTTGTTTTGCTTCCTGTTCACTTAGAAATGGAACGGATGCTCAGACATACACTTAAAACCTAAAGAAAAAATAAATACATAAAAATGAAATGATAAAACATTGCTAAAAGAAATACACTCATAAATATGTTAGTATAAGGTTATTTCCATGTTCTGTATTCAGTGTACAGTCTTGGCTGATAGATTTGCTGTCCATTCTGCTAGCACAGGATTAAAATATAATAAGTGAATACAATATATTACTACTGAGATTCACGGTATATTTTGAGATGAATGAACGGCGAGCATGAAGAGAAGAGTGTATATTTGACGGATCGCTGTATGGATTTGTTGATAAGAAGCTAAGCAGGTGATGAGAAGAAGGCATGAGGAGAGGGAAAAAGGGGAGGGAGGGAGGGAGGGATTGGGATAAACTCCATCAGTCTGTGTTTAAATCAGTAGGAAACAAAAGTATGGCTGAATGCTCCGGCAAGCAGCTTCACTTGCGTGAGCACAAAGCTTGGAATTGTGGGGCTGCAGGAAATGCAGGTCTTAAAGCTGGAAGGAGAAAAGCAAACTACAGGATGATAAGACCGCTTTCCAAAGTCATAACACCTAGGACAGAGTTTAAGGACACCACAAGAAGGAGGAGAAGTAGTAAAACTTGTCAGGTGTACAGGTCTCTCTCTTCTAGTCATCGCAAAAACAAGAAAAGCATAACTTTGAGAAGTGTTACACTTCAGCCCAAAGACAAAATAACAGTTGAGAGTCTTAAAAGTGAAAAAGACAGAGCGAGAGCAAGAGAGAAGAAAAATGAAAGAAAAAAAAAACATGACACTTTTCCAAATATCAGAAGATGCCTTTGCTACTCTTGGGATTGCACTACTGTCACAGATCAGTAAGGTCACTGCCTTCTCTCTCTCTCTCTCTCTCTCTCTCTCTCGCACTCTGATTCCGTGTATGGATGTGTGGATGTGGTCGGTGTTGGGGTTACTGAAGATGATGCTGTAGCCGGCTTTTGAAATGTCTGACAGAGCCGGAGAGGTTTTGAACGGAGAAACACACGCCGGCACTGACAGCCGAGGTCAGAGGTCAGGGGTCACACCCCGGGTAACTCGGAGGTAACATTACCTATGTAAATCAATGGCTTCTACCGAAGAAGCCAAAGAGCAGGGCTCTAGACTGTCAAAAACATTAACCACTCTGCACACACACTGTCACGTCTGCAACACTCCCCGTCTCTGATGCTGTCTTTCTCACCCCATAAGCAAAAAAAAACATATTTTTACCCATTCTCTTATACACTCTCATCTTTTTTTCAGTCCTCCTTTTTCATTCTTCTTGTTGCCTGTTGTTTGAACTGGAATAACAAACAATTCATGGTATATCACAAAAAAAAAACTTTTTTTGGGATGTAAAAAAAAAATATAATATATATATATATAAATAATATAGTGGAATTTCTGCATGTTTATACAACTATCCTATTGCTTTTATTCCTATAACTGTTTGTGAGCTATTTTTTAATAAAATGATTTCAAGAATGGTTTTAATACAGTGAAATCTTGAAGGAAAGATGGACTCTAGGTGTGAAAGTGTGAATCAGTTACACAATAAGACCTAAATGTTTATAATAAAATGCTTAATGTCATAACAAAACCTACATATTAATTATGCGAACCATTCCACAAACTCCACATTCATTTTCCACATATAGTGTATTTACAGCGACAATCATAATATAAAAGACTATTATTAATGTTTATTAAAATGCATTCATTTAAATGATTGCACTCTTCCTTGTCTCGTTATTTTTTTTTTCCTATTTTGTTTTAATTATTGCTTTCTCCCTCCTTCCATCCCTCCCTCCCTCCTTCTTTCTCTTCTAGTCTTTCTTCTTTGGCATTTCTTTTAAAGGGCGTTTATCTCTTGTGCGGCGAGGTCCCGTGTCGGTGTGTGTTCAGGCGAGATCACAGCAGCCATGGCTGCTTAATTAGCACTGAGCAGATGAGAGCGGGCAGCACTGGCGAGCTAAAGGGCTCTACGCAGCACGGAGGAGCTGCACGAAACCTGAAAAAAAGTTCGCCCGGGAGATCCGTTAACACAGCAGGGAGGCACACGGACTAAAACTTTAACCCTCTAAGGATGATCGACTGATCTGTCACGAGCTCTGCTAAACTGCAAGAGTCACACATTCCTGCTCTAAGAACACAATGAAAATCTCGGTGTGATTATTTAGTTAGGATTTTTTGGACAACTGGAAGAATGAAGAGGGAAGAATAAAAAAAAAAAAAAAAAATAAAATAAAAAAATAAAAAAAGAGAGTCAACTTTTAGACACCCTGATGTAAAACTTAGCTTGACAGGTATCAAGAGCCTTTGGGATGCAGTGACATGCTGTGTTTGACTGCCTTCACCTGTCATTATGTCCACAGCCAGGGAAAGTACATCGTATACCACAGCAGAGACTCTCTGAAATCTGCTTTTGCTCAGCAATACCAGGGTTTTATCATCAGGCTTAATGTCAGTGTGCTCTATTTATTTTAAATGCTATTTCTATAGTAACAGCTCACTTACAGAGACGAAAATAGTGGACACTTCATATAATCTAAAAAAATAATAAAAGTGCCGTTATTTATTATAGACACATTTTTACAGACCATTGTGGAAAGAGTCTCCTGAGTCAGTGACAGCACTTCGTCATGGTCAGAAAGTTTTCCACCACGGAGAAAGATGACCAGGAACAAGTTGTCTTATTGACTTCATGAGAAAAAAAAAAAAGAGGCTGGTGAGGGAATGGCTGTAAAGCAAATACAAACAATAAAAGAAGGTAATTAAAATGTCATTACAAACTGATCAAAAATATAAAAATCCATTGTTTTAAAGAATGAAACGAATCGTTATTGACAAAATGGAATTCAAGAGGAATTGAATCTTTGTGCTGTAAATGACGTTATAGGGGAAAAAATCCCACTGCTCGGTCATCTTTTAATCCTTAATTACTTGAGGAGCATTTTTTAAGTAGTAAAAATTTAGAAGTATGATTTAGAAGCAAACTTCTGGTCTATTTATTGCTACCATTTTAAATTTATTGCATAAAAAAAAAAAAAGTTAATACAGAGGGTCTTGACATGGCGTAAATGGGATTAGCCTCAAATCCTGACTAAAACAATATTGTTTCCACCAATCTCTCAAGAGGCGCACTAGAAGAGCCTTGCACATGCATGCTGGTATGAAAGCAGTGGACTGTGTCGGTGTGCCTGTGTGTGTGTTTGTGTGCGAGTGTGTGAAAACGTGCTGATTTAAGTCTATTCACTGTTGTTCCTGGCTTCTCTTCAGCCCGAGAAAGCATCCATAGTGAGTCCCAATCAGGATGAGGAGGCGCGCACTCCATGTGTCCTACCCGAGCCAAGTCGGAATTAGCCTTTATCAGCAATCCCATACAGTACCAGTGGACCCGGCTCTGGAGTCTGAGTCAAGCACATCTGATCAGGATTAAAGATGGACATGAAGGCCCTCCATGCCCCAAGAAATAAAAAAATGTGCCATTTGAATTAAACAGCATCAAAGGCCTTAGGCGAGACAGAAGAAAATATGTCTCCACATGCCTAGGCATGGTCCAAGCATACTTAGGGAGCTGGGACAGAGACAGAGGGATGTTGGCAGGTTTATAGGTGTTGAGAGTGCTTATTAAGACACCATAAGCTGGATTTATTCAGGGATGCTGCCGAACAAGGGAGAGCAATAGGGACTGGACTATGAGCTTGTATGCCAAACACATGTGCAAAGGATTGTAGGGAATCCCACTGCATGGCTAAACGGACAGTGCCAACCACGACATCATTTCCACATCACCAACCAATGCCCTGCCTGTCGGTGCAGCCACAGCGGCTGGGTACACAGAGGCACAGACACAGACATACCCATTTTATCATATAATGCAACACGGTCACATTTGCATAGGCATAGTTTAGAGTTTATACCTCTAAACTACCATAGCATAGAGTTTATACCTCTTCTTATAAGTTCATATAACATGAAATACAGTACTGTTTGTATTTTTCATGATATCTGTAGCTGAAGACCAGGAGGATTCACACCATCTGGATTTCCACTTTCCTATTAACTTACGTTCTATTCTAGGAGTTATAATACCCACCGCTCCTTAATAAATATTATTTTTGGATATGGCTAGTTAAAACAGTGTAGATGTGAAACACAAGAATTATAAAGACATACAGTATGTGGCATGATTTTATTTCATAGAAGTATCCCTGAACAGATAATTATATTGCTAATACAGAAACAGGACTAACACATATGAGCTGCTAATGCTGCTTATTGCAAATCTAAAGCCTCTATAGGAACTGCTGGGTCCAAAAAGCTCAAATCAGTCAAACCTGGCATTATAAGTATGGCATAAAACATGATAGGGTGTGCGAAGGGTACGTTATAGGAACATTGTCAACAATAGAAAGATTTAATCCTTTTATACCATTTTGAAGTGCTAAAATGTTTTTTTTTTTTACAATTTTATTTATATTATCATTTATTTATAATGGGTTTATATTGGCAATAAGGTATTGGAGATTGTTTTATCACCAGCCTCTCTCTCTTTTTTTTTTTTTGAAGGAATACAACAGAAATAAATGTAGATTGTAATTTTGGTCCTGATGTCCCTGTGTTATAAGTTGTTCCCTGTGCGTCTGACTCATACAAAGCACCGATATTGGAGACTCCTTCCAGAAATGTTAAACATCTCCTTGAAGAAACCTTACCATATAAACAATTCTAGACATTTTTCATTTCTATGTGCATACACATTTTATTTAATACATTCTATGTATAATTTTAAATAATCAATTTTCTGTGCAATATTACGATACAAATAATAACAGCAGAATAAGCGTGTTCATTTAAAACCTTATCTAAAGCTTGCAATCCGAATTACTGTCAGAGCTACTGTTATAAAAAGAAAAAACAAAGAATCACCATCATCTGAGCAGTCAGAATGAAGCTTTTAATATAAAGCTTTTGAATAAATATGATTTAATACGATTAAATAATACTTAGGTACGTAATATATGATGGTGGTATAATTATATGCATAAGCACCCCAGAATTTCAGCTTGACATGTCTCGTTTCCCTTGCTAACCGCATGAACGCTTCCCGCTGCAGCATTTCCGCCAGCTTCCTTCATTTCTCAGCTCTCTGTCTGCTCCGCCTGAGCGTTCGAGCTGGGTGATCGTGCAGTGGGTGAACCCCATGTATTATCTCAAACATGAGGTGACATGTTAATGACTTAATAGTGCAATCTGCCAAATAATAATCACAGGCTGTCAACACCGTCTCTGGCAAAATGTTTACAGGTGGAGCCGTAATGTACACTGACAGTAATCCGAATAAAAATGAATTTACTGCCGTTGTCTCATTTGCAGTAAATTTTCACATCTCTAACGTGCAACTGGCACTGTGTGAAGCCACACATATGGGAGCGTGCACACACACACACACACACACATATTACCCTTGGCTGCTGCTTCAGCAAGCTGGCTTACTTTATACTAAGGGGACTTTTGGGAAGAACAAATAAGGAAAGAATGAAGGAAGAGAGGAATAAAGACAATGCAGAAGTTCACACCCTAAAAGGTAAAGTCACACTTCAATTAACTAGGTGCAGGACAGATGTAGCGCCAGTGTGGGCTGTTTAATTAATCCGTGTCAGAGGTGAAGATGGGAAATTCAGGCATGATGTTGCATTGTTGTGTATGCAGCATGTGCAAAATAACAGGCAACATCCAGTGTGCCATGTCCAATATATGATCTGAACTTTAAACAGAACACTCCATATTATCACTAAAAATGTCCTTGATAGATATATTAGTCATAAGCATTGGTGAAAATTAACTAAGTACTTTCAGTCAAGTATTACACATACTACACAATTCTGAGGTACTTGATCATTGTGGGTACTTGAGGCAGGGGTGACGCAATGGTTAAGGTGTTGGGTTACTGAATAGAAGGATGGAGGTTCAAGCTGCCACTGTTGGGCCCCTGAGCAAGGCCCTTAACCCTCAACTGCTCAGTTGTATAAATGAGATAAATGTAAAATCACTCTGGATAAGGTTGTCTGCCAAATGCCCTACATGTAAATGCTGAACATGAGTGTTTATGTTGCTTTATACCTCCTTTCCACTAGATTTCAGAGGGAAATAATACACTTTCTACTAGCATTTTTAAAATAACGAGTTAACAAACATGCAAATGCATTAAAGAATTGAGCACGATTACAAAAATTAATGCCATTCGTTGCATTGCATTCTGTTTGCAAATGGTCCCTGAGCTGTATCCCTGCTCCCTACACACTGCAAATAGCACATAACCCCAAGGGCTCTATTTGGAATGCCCTGCAATGTCATCGACAGTGGACAGCATCGGAGGCAGAGGCGATTGCTCCAAGACCGCAAAGGAAGCTCAGCTTCCCCTAAAATGTCAAAAAATAAGTGATCAAATATATACTGTTGTGTGTACACGTCATTGACTAAATATGCGCTACAACACACTCAACTTTTGTTCAGAATCCGCTTCTTATCACTGGTAACGGGCCTCGGCTGGCCTGGACGCTCAGCTTCTGCATGATGATTGGATGATCTGTCTGAGGCTGAGTCCCTTTTTGATTGACAGCGAAATACGCGAATCAGCTGTCTTTTGGTGTAAATATCCGTGGGATGTTTTTTAATTTTCATTCTGTTCTGAGTTGAAACGAAGACTTTCCTGATTCTCTTAGCAGAATTTTCTTTGTTAAAAACGACTAGCAACAAATCGAGCTTCTATTTCTGGTGGGGTTTTGGAGACTGACTTCTATTACTCGTTCTGACTTCTATCGCAGTTTCTGTCCAGGAGGTGCTGCTGAGCCCCTCCACTGTCACAAATAAATATATAATATAATATAGATAAACTGACACATTTTATGATGTAGGCAGAAATTGAGCTTCCCCACCCTGAAAGACCAGCATCCGCCACTGATCGGAGGCGCTCCTTCATTACAGCACTTGGCCGTATTTAGCACGAAAAAAGAAACAACATTAGACTAATTCTGTATGCTGTAAGCACTTTTGAAGTAAATGTCACGAAACATCTATGAACTGTGGGTGATGTATTTTAACTTTTTAATGTATGTCTTGGTTGATGTTTAGCTTTGTGCACAGTGCTCTGATCTCTCGTGTTCAGTGTTAGGATCTCCTAGCTTTTCAGACACCATAAACATTGTTAAAGATTGAAAGGAGCAATGGACAATGAAGAAGTTCTAGACCTTTTTGGGTTGCTATATTTTTGTACGTTACATCAGTTTAATGTTTTGTACGTTACACCAGTTTAATGAGACGACAAAGGTGACGGATACGCACAACACATACGCAAACTTCTTCCCTTCCATTGCTGGGGTGGGTCTCTGAGGTGAAATCGAACCAGCCAATCATGCAACAGCAGCACAACAGGACTTCCAGCGAAGTGATATACCCATGTTCCCCAGCTTCCTACACACTACATTTAAAAAAATTAATAGACATCAATAAATATCATATATAATAATATATCAGTCAGAGGGACCAAACCAGTACTTTTCTTCAGGACTTTAATTATATTTTACTGCCAATACTATAAATATTACTTAAGTAGGACTTTTAATGGAGTATTTGTACATTGCTGTATGAGTAGTATTACTTAAGTAAAGGATATGAATACTTTTTTCCATCACTGGTCATAAGATGGGAAAATTGATTATTTATTAAAAATAATAAATAAGTGAATTTGAGGGGTGCATTAGTGACTGTGCCACAGATTAAAAATAAATAAAGAAAGAAATAAACAAACAAACAAATGGAACTGGATATAAACTTGAGTTAAAAAAATGTATTCAATTGTTCAGTTGTTCTGACAAGCTGGTAATTTAAGGAGCAAAAAGTAGATTGCATTTCAGACATTTAATCAGGGAGGCATTAGTTCATTTATCAAGCAATGTACAATTTGTGGTTGAGTGTTCCTGTGTTTTCCACAGTAATAGCATATCTAGCTGCGCTCTCTTGGGTTATGCGTAGCTAATTAATGTGTGTCTGAATCCTATTGCATTATCTAAATTGGACCTGCTGTACACAACAGTGACTGCAATAATAATGGAGCACACCACTGTCATATGGAAGCTGAAGGTAATTCTAGGTCGATCAGTTTTACTAGCATGAAAAAAAAGATCCAATCATTGGAAAATTGGATCCAATAATAGTCAATGGCCTTTTGCTACTTCACAAATACAGTAACTTCTTCATACTTTTAGAAAAGAGTTCAAAGCATTTTCCTATCAGAAAGGATCTCTTTCAGATGCTAGGAATATGAAACTGTTGAAAAGGCCACAAAAGTAAATATATATATACATACATACAGGGGTTAGACAATGAAACACCTGTCATTTTAGTGTGGGAGGTTTCATGGCTAAATTAGACCAGCCTGGTGGCCAATCATCATTAATTGCACATTGCACCAGTAAGAGCAGAGTGTGAAGGTTCAATTAGAGGGTAAGAGCACAGTTTTGCTCAAA
>JAOTRJ010000055.1:6366919-6377510 GCA_028564905.1 Leptodoras praelongus
GCTGTATTGGCCGCAAAAGGAGGCCCTACACCATACTAATAAATTATTGTGGTCTAAAATGACAGGTGTTTCAGTTTAACCCCTGTATGTATATATATATATATATATATACATGTGTATATGTACATATGTGTGTGTGTGTGTGTGTGTATGTATATGGGGAAATGGATTTTAAACATACATCAAAAACAAGGTGAAAAAAACAGTAACTTCATATCAAGTGGTGCTTGAACATTCTGAATTTATCTTTCTAATTGACTAAAACAATTTGTTCCTTTCTAATTGATCACAATATTGATGGACCTGCCAGGTTTAATTCAGCCAAGAGCGAAAAGACAAACAAAAACCAGCAGAGGTCTCTCAGTGTAGATAAAGGAGGCAGGCTGGAGGTGTGTGTCTCTGATTGGATTGTTGTCACCCTGATGAATATGCAAAGATCTGGGTTGCTCAAAAGGGCAGCTAGGGCGGGTGCGCACATGTGGTGGCATGCGTTTTGTTCTGGCAGAATGTGCATGTGCTTCTCTAAAAGGTCAGTGCATGTGTACTTAAAAGCACAAAATCTGTATGTTTTCCCTCTACCCAAGTGCTCACTAAACTGTAATTTAATTTATAATCTCCATGAAATATTAACGTGACCAAATAGTAGGCTATTGACTCCGGTTTGCTGATGACACACATTCACTGTAACACACTGCATGTGACTACAACTGCAGCGGTGTTCCCATCTCTCTTTTCCAATGACCTATTTTCCCTTTCAAACATCTCTGATTAGGAACAGTGAGCTGCCCATGCCAGGCAGAGTTGGAGCAGAATATTAGTGGTGATGGTGATGGCACCATCTGTGGGTAGGCGCTGATGATGCAAGGCTCACTGAGAGGGCAATGAATGTGTCTCTGACCGGTGTTCAAGATGCAGCCAGTGCCATACTTCACTCTCACACACACACTTGCTTCCTGCTGTAATCTTGTTGGAAAGCGATACAGCAATTTGGACTAGAGATGCAGAAGCATCATGTGCTTTTTTTTATTAATACCTTATCTGTATTTCTATAATGTTACCATATTAAGTGGCCATATTTAAATAAATAGTTAACCTTAACAAACCAGGAATTTCAGCATTAATCCAACACTGAACATTAAACAAAGTAACTAATGCTTGTGTTATCTTGTATTACCTGATTTTTTATTTTATTTGCCATATATCCCAAACAATAAGCACAAACTAAAGAACATAAACCAATGTTCACACCATTAATGTGTTAAACGAAGCTGACAATGATCAGTGTGAACCAGTACCTTAATGAAAATGTGTGTAGATATTAAATAAATTAAATTCATGCATTTTTAAATGTGTTCTATTAAGTTAATATTTAAATCAACAGAATGCATTACGTGTGAATTACTTTAGCTTGCTTTAGGCGTATTTATTTATGGAATAATTACTTCTGAAGTTCATTGCTGGGTAATATTTGACCACAGTGCTGTTGAATTTTTAGTTCTGATTAGTCAGAAGGTCTTTATTCATTTTCTGTAAGAGCCGTTCATGCTGTAGCCGAAACGCTACATAGGTGGCGTCGCTATGCATTTTGCATAGGCAGTGTTTCTGTTACTTCAGTGTATATTTAGCATTTTTGGAAGGAGAATTCAGGTGTCAGCACATTGTATTGTACCTGTCAGAGGTGAAGCTTTAATATTAGGGTTTCTGATGAGCTGCGTTTTTGGCTCGTTAATTTATAAATCCGAACTGATAACAAGAAATAGTGTTTCACTGTTGTTCCATAACATTAAATGTAACTATAAATAGGGAGAAAATGTACAATGTCATTCTTTAATAATAATAAAAAATGGCACATTGCTGTGGTAAAAGATAACTAAACCATGGAATGTGCAGCTATGGGAAAATAACCAACTTGGTGCACCACACCATCTGTCATTGTTTATTTTCTTATAACAGCATGACCATAAGTATGTATTCCTTATACTCTATAATGCACTAGACAATGTTAGTTAAAGCAACCTTTACGTGAAGTGCTACCCATAAAGGAGTTGTGTAAAATCACCAGTCCAACCACACTGGTGCATTCTCAAATGAAAATCTTCCAAATGCAGCTTGCAGTCTCAGTGACTGGCATGACCATGGGCACTGGCAGTGGTGATGGCACAGAGCAATAAACCAGTGTGTTAATTCTGTTCCTCAGCCAGCATCGCTCACAGCCAGTCCTGCAGGGTCAAGACAGCTCACAGTTCAGTATTTTTTCCAACTATATGGCATCCAAATCACCTCAGGAATTGCCTGGTAATTAGCTGGTGTCTTGAGTCCGTTGTGTTTTTGCAGCGAAAACATTAACTTGGGCAAGACGGTGGCCCTGGAGGACGAAAGTTGAGGAAGACCGCTCTAAGCCACTTAACTTACATTAAATCTCAGGTATCAGCTCCCTTAGGAAATCTTAAAACTACTATATTTTATACAACACAACACCATTCTGCAATCCTTTCACATAATTTCTCACCATTGTACCACACATTGCCTATTTTCCTCCATATTTCTGTCTAAGGTGCCTAAAAACAACAGGTGTGGTGGCTCCAGTGGAGGATGTGGAGTGGTCTCTGGTGTTCAGGCTGTGCAGAACTCATCTGGAGAGTCTTGTCGGACTGGGACTTCTGCTGGAATCAGTCATGGATCTCTCCCCAGGCCCACACAACGCTTATTAACTCAGTGCCAGCAGCGCTGGTGCAGCTAACTCGTGCCAAATCACTCAGAGAGTGCCTTCTTTTTCTTTTTCATCTGATTTCCTGTTCATCTCCTTTGAGAGAACTTTTTTTTGTATGTGTTGGGCTACTGTTGTGATATTTGGGGTGGACACACTGCTAGCAAGAAATTATTCTTCAAACTAAGTAGTGTGAAGCAGTGTGCTTTTTTTAATCACTTTTAAATAGATTTTTGTAAGAACAAAAACAGCACATCACTCACTTTTTTGAACAGAGAAAAAACAAATCAATTAAAGAGACCCACTGTAATTAGTAAATGTAAGAATAGTAATGAAAAAATAAATCATTTTTATTTATATTTTATATTTATATTTTATTTTTATTTATTTATTTATTTATTTTGAGTCCAAAATCTCAAAGTGCTTTACATACAGATTAAATAAAAATGATAAATATTTTCTCATTATAGCAATGGTCTGTATTATTACAGAATATGATGCTAAGAAAAGTACAAAATCAAACAAGCCAGGGCAGTGCGGTTGGGTTTGTTTTGGTTTCATATAAAAAAAGATTCAAAGGCCCTTAATGTTTCTAAACTTTTCTAAACAAATCAAATTGTGAAGTCTACGAATGTGAGCCCATGCTAACTGTACCAATCTAACCATTTCTAAATGTCCATATTCTGCCTTATTTGTGTATGAAAAAGGCCCTTTTTAACTGAACTAAATTAACTCATACAGTCAATGTCCATTCTACAGAAAGGATTTAGGAGCCTCCTTAGAAGCACATGCACAGAGCCACATTGTATATTCACCACACACGTCTCTTCATGGCCATTATTGCCCCGTCACTGTAGGTTTTTCTTGGGGGGGGGGGGGATCCCACCATCAGCGGCAGATCATTGAAACCCTTGAGTAAAAGGACTGAGCAGTCCCACGTTTTCAGCCACACTTCCAAGGCCATGATCTTACTTGCAAAACTCCTTATTAGCTGCTCACTCCGGGGCCCTGCAGCAGCCGTAGAAGGCTTTCTGTGCCTCATAGGTGGGCTTCTGTTCAGGAGCGACAGCACTGAAGCCCTCCAGCACTTAGCCTCTACAATCATCCTCATCTCCCAAATTGTCCTGGAAGGAGCAACGTGCTCGGATTTGTCTAGGGCTGTTTTGTCCAAACTGGGGCACAGATGGGATAATGACTTTTACAAACAGCATTTTGATGAGAGGAGGGGAAAGGAGAGAGAGAGAGAGAGAGAGAGAGAGAGGAATCATATGTAAAATGCACAAAGGCTCACATAAGCACATTGGGAGCTGCATCTGGAACAAACTAAAAAGATGTTTAATAATTTAGAAGCAAGCAGCCAGGCCTGATGCAGCTGTTGTGTGCAGGGGAGCATGAAAGGCTTCTCAGTGACAGCTGGCTCCTGCTTCTCCCTCGGTTGTGGCGTGGCAAGGAGACGGCAGATTTGGGATTAGCCAATCCCTGCTACTCTCGCCCATCTGCCACCAAGACCTCATCTCCCAACTCTGCCATACAATAAAGCAGAGAGAGAGAGAGAAAGGGAGACTGGGTGGGTGGGCAAAGACACAATCACGGCCAGGACAGCACACACACAGATACATACACAGCTCTCATAAACATATGCAGCAAGGCGAGCGCGGCCGTCAGCCCCCCCGAGCGTGTTTTGTTGACACGCGGCCAGTAGAGAGCTCCTCTTGTGCTGTAGCTCCAGGGCACATTTTGCCCTCCACACATTTGCAGGAATACAAAATGTCGCTGGCCACAAACAATGCTTGGGCCTAATTGGCCGAATTAACCGAGCCATGTCTCCCATCCCTGAAATGATTAGCATAGCTCAGCTGGGAGGGTGAGAAGAGGCTGGGGGTGGTGGGGATATGAGGGTGACCATAGGGGGTGGATACAAGAGATTTGTTGGGGGAAGGCCAGGTGAAGTTATGTTTGCCCATGAAAGAGAAGTGATCCTGGGTACAGTCCCAGCTGGGCCTCCGTCTCCAAGTGCCAGCAAGATAGCGGTTAGCGGTGGAGGGGATTTGTAGCGCTTGGAGCTGCTCTTCTCATCAGCTCCAGACAGCTCATCTCCTGGCCAAGTGCCCTTATTTCCACAGGAGCTTGACACATCTCTCAGCTCTGTTAATCAAAAACCCCTCACCAGCACCAACACACAGAACACAATACAATGCTACAGACATCCTGGGAATTTTTTAAAAAACACTTAATATTTATTACACCATGGCTATGGGAATGCCTCTCTACTTATTGATTGCCATAAATGCTTATATAATTTTTTCTTACTGGGCCAATATTTTGTGCATACTAGCCCTTAAACGAATGGAGTCTATATAGAGCCAGATCTATACAGACATTTCTGTTCATCATCCCATCTAATATATAATGGGAAGGAAATGAGACATATTTCTGTTTCAGTTCAGCTGGATCACATTGAAGAATGCTATATTTTGGGAAGTCTTTTTTATCCTAGAATACTCAAGGGGGTATTGAAAATGAGGCCTTGAAATCAGGCAGTAGATTAAAACTCAAGCCCAACATAAAGAGGACCAGAGAATAAACCCTCTCTCTGTTTTTTTTTTTTCCTGTGTAAATGTTCCCCAGGTGAGTTCACCATGGGAGTGTGTGTTCAAGGTTGTGGGACAAGGTCCTGAAAGTGATAAAGCATGGAGAGGCGAGTTTATTCCTGCTCAATATGGTCTGTGATCTCGATGGAGCTCAGCCCAGCTGTCCGATCGGCTGCTGCAGATTCCCTTACCTGAATTCCATGCTGTGCTCCTCAGATCACTGTCTGTATCTCTTCGTCTTTTAAAGCCCGGCTATAGCCGAGAATCTGAGGCGAGTTAATGCACTCGCCTTCCCGCCAGATTCCCACAAGGCTGAGAACAACAAACTCCCAAAGTCAGCAAGCCATGGAGGAATGCCGAGAATAACAGTGCGCTTGTGTACCAGTAGTTAATACTCCACTAGCCCTGGGCCATCTGATTACCCAAAAGTGCACCTTAAAACACAAGTTCTAGATTTCACTGATTAATTATATTTTACTTAATTCCCAAGCCTTCTTCTGCTTTCTTTTTCATTTGCAACCCCCCCCCCTCTCCTTAACCCGCTGAGTGTTTTGGGATTGTCCAATTTTGTCCTACTTAACTCTCTAGTTTCTTTCCTCTGATCTTGAGAAGTGAAGTCACACTGATGATCAATCAAACCAAATCTCTCCCAACACCCATGTTTGAGCCCAAGAAAGCACCTCACTTGTATAAAAGGTAATTCAATTCCCAGCAGAGCACCACTGCATAGTGAATGATCAGGGTGCTTTGAACAGACATTTGGAGAACTGGTTGGAGCCATTAACACTGTTCAATCAGTAATCATATGCTAGCTGTGCCTTTACATTTCCCCACAAGAAGTAATATACTGTACGCAAATGGGTTTAAAAGAGGTTTATATGTTAACAACATTTTAATAAACAGTTTGCTTTCATTGTTGTAAAACACAGCATTAAAAATTCATCTCAAACATCTCAACAAATATCTCAGACATCCCACCATGTCATTAATCTCTCCATGGCCCACCTCTCCTACCCCCCCTCTCTTTCTCTCTCTCTCTCTCTTTCTCTCTCTGGTGGCCTGAAGCTTCTCTAGGACGGACTAAAGTGACACAGAGGGAGGTGCACTGGTGGTGGAACACTATTGCCGCAGGATACGTAAGACTGAAGGTGAGCTGCCTGCTCTTTCATCACTTTCCCGGATCGATGTGGTGTGGAACAGAGACCTGGGTGGCTCTCAGGGGAACAGTGGGCAGCCTCCTGCTGGGGGGCAGGCCCCGAGCGAGGGAGCAGGACGAGTAAAGAGACTCTCACTCCTCCCTCATGGACCCTTTGGTCACATATGGAGAGCACAAACACACCCAATGTTCAAAACGGTGCAGAGGGCTGCAGGGGCTGCATGTAGATTGCTTTACTGCAGTGCCATTTCTTATAAGACATGTCTCAATCCAAATGTTTGGGGAAAAAAAAGCCTTTTAAATAAAAATGGAAATGATCATTATGGAAATATTTTGCAGAGGGAAGTACACAGTGTAATCAAAACAGCTCTAGTCAAATATGGAGACACTGGAACAGTAGATAAATTTATTGGGGAAAACAAATAACTTCAATTCCTTTCCAAAGCATCTTCTCTTTATCAAAACTGCCAATCAGAAAAACTTTAAAAACTTTCTTTTTTAGTAGATATTAACACAGTGGAATAACACTACAATTTGCACAACTCGGTTGAAAAGAAGGGGTACAAAGGTCGACATTAGGATTGGGTGCAGAGTTAGAGTATGTGTGTTTCCTTAAAACCTTATTCTAATATATTGTTATTTTTAATGTCTATGATTTCTCCTCGTCAGCTATGATTTAAACAATTTTTATCACAACTGCCTAATTGAGTCTAATTGAAGCATCATTTCTCTCCAAATGTTAGGATTCATGGTATTAAAGGGCAGCAGTGCCTTCTCTTCAATTGAGCACTTGAGGAAAAACAGGCCCTGCCCTCTCTCTCCAAACCCAAAGCCTTCCTCTCCACCCACTGCCACTGCATATGAGGCAATTACAAGGCAGCGGCGGAGTGCGATGCAAATGTTCGACTTGCAGCTGGACAGATATTTGAAACAAGTCACTGTTTAATTAGGTTAGGCAGCCATTTCCTCCCTACAAATTAAAGCCCCAGAACTGCACACAATTAATCTGCGTCTGCGGGTCCCGCACGCTTCCCCAGGAGAAGCCGCTCCGGTTCCTCAGATCTGACCCCGAGGGCCCTCGCCACCACGGGAAAAAAGCAATTATAAAAAACAGCTCTCACTCTAATCTGCACAAACTCCTGCATACACACAGATATTGATATTCTAGAGCAATGAAGGAAACTTAATTTAGGCTTCCACTCTTAACCATTATAACTGTATTACAGTGTATTGTGGGTGGAGCGGCTGTAGAAATTGTAGCAATTAAACATAGTTATAATCATTAATAATGAAAAAATATATATTAGTTCTCATCAGTTGCTAGGTTTTATTAGTGCTTTGAAATGTTATACATACATAAAAACAATTTCATATGACATTTTATATTACATTATATGCCAACATGTAGAGAATAATTTTAAAATTTTGTAATGAATATTTCATAAATATTTTATTTAAGTACAATTTCCCCTTTTTCCCTATGCGTGGTGACTTTTGGGAAACCAGGTAGGTAGGTAGGTAGGTAGGTAGATGGGTGGGTATTCAGGCAGGTATTCAACAATACCATGATTAGAGACATGTTAATGCTGTTACAGTCCCTGATTTGCATTCTTCACCTACTAATATAGAGAATGTTTGTCCAACTAGATAAATAAGATTTGCCAAAGCAAGTTTTTAGCAAGTGCCACTGACATCTTGTTCATCCAAAATTTCAGCCTTTGCTTCCAGTATCTATCTTACTGTGTACAGCTATGTCATTTGGATTTAACGCTATTCAGATACAATTTACACAACATGGAAAGCAACCAGGTCATGTATACAAAAATATCCAATAGATGGTGAAGTAAATGTGAACTTAACTCATTGCGAGTCTTAACTCATTGAGGAGATTTCTGGGTATGAAAGTGTCCATAGGAGGTTTTATAAAACAAACAAAAAAATAAATAAATAAAAAAATAAAACGCACACACAATCTGCCACAGCTCTTCTGGAGACTTTGTCGCATATACTTCTTTTTTTTTTTGCATGCAAAACCCAGCAGCCTTCATTATGTTTTTTTGTCTGAAAAGTGCTCTGTTATGTAATCTGTTGCCTTCCTTACTGACATACAAACATTTTTGTGTAACATTAAAAAAGTGATGATTGGAAATTTCTTTCTGTACCGACTCAATAATGCAGAACTCAACACCTAAACACAATTTGTTGATAACGCATATTGGCGTGACAGCACAAATAATTTTTTTTTAATGTAAAGCATTTTTTTTTTACATAAAACTCCAGTTTGGCAAAGTGGCCAGTTGTTTAACAAGATTAATGTAATGTGCTATGAAACAAAATGACTGACTTCATTTGATACAACAGAACTGCTTACCTGGAAAAGTGCTCTCAGCCTGTGCATTTGCTATAAGCACAAAACCAGATCCTGCGGTGTGCAACAATCCACTCCGTTCTAAATTCCCCAGTTCCCTGAGCTGCCATCTGCACACTGAGCACCTCAGAAAATCCAGAAACCCTGACCATTCAACCATCATTCATCGATTATACTTATTATACATCACTAAATTCTGTATTTACCAGCAGGTGGGCCACACAGCGAGTGGTATAGACTGTGTGTGTGTGTGGAAAAAAAATAAAAATAAAAAGGAGTACTTGTATTCTGATGCAGAAGTACACAGGAACAAGGAAAAGCCATTTGACCACACGTCATGGCTGTGTCCCATTTTACTGGCTAATATCCCCCAGAGTCAAATTTAATGGCTGCTTGAGTGCCCTCAATCTTTAAACATTCTCCATCATTTTGTGTTGCATTTTTTTTTCAGGATGGCACAAAATAAGGCCAAGGTGAAAAACATGTTGCAAAAAAAAAGGGAAATAAATAAACTAACTCAGCCTTACCACCCCTACCTGAATGCCACTTAAAGACTTCTTTAAGAGAGCCTGTCCTTGTTAATTTGAGCACATTAAAACCTGAGCTCAGGGCTGGAGAACAGGATTTGCATCTCCTTCATGAGCTGACTTTGCAAGTGTGTTTACAAAGAATTTTTAAATGAAGCTATACATGATTCATGCATTATACTTTCAAGTCAGTCCTTGCTAAAGAGCAAGACCTCTACATTTCTGTAGGCTAATTATTTGAAGCTGTCTCGGGCTGGAACGTCAGCTCGTCTTTGAGGTTTAAATGCACAGATACGGAAAGGATACGGAAAAGACTATCTCGGCTAACAATTTATAGGTTATATTGTCTATTTTCTGAAAGTTATGGCTCTGTAAACTTTTTTATTCTAAGAAAGTTTAAGCTGTTGTGAGTTTTGGGGTTGTGACCTTCTGGGTAGTGTGAGAAGGTTTCACAGACCTTTTTTGTTAATGTTTCTCCAGTGTTTCTCCAATGTTGCAACGGTTTAAGTTGTAGGAACGTTAACGGTAATGACGGCTAGTGCCGGTGTGATGGATGAAGTGAGAGGACCTTCCATCCATCTCTTGTAGAGCACATGGCCAATATTGCTCCGTCGGCTCCTGGCCACAGATAGCATTCAAACTTACCATCTCCTATGAATATGGGGAACACTTTGCTGTCATGCCATGTGCTGACATTTTCACATCAGAGCTGATTGAACAAAAGTTCAGTCCTAAATAAAAAAAAAATAATATATATATATATAAATAAATAAACTGAGACTATGGCAAGAACAGGGCACGAATGATACTCTATATGAGCTCTTGTGATTTAAGAGTTCTTTCTCCCTTACATACAGAAACAGCAAATGTGGATCCTCTTTTCTATCCCTGGTCTTAACTCAGCAACAACTAGAAACCAGCTCATCCACCATAAAGGAAAAAAAAATAGGGCAGTCGATAGACCACGCAGCATTTTCAGACATTTCCAGCATTTTAGCGATGAAATATACACAACAATGAGCCGTTGATGTACTGTTCAGAATTATTTTCATAAGCTAGTGGATGAATTATCTGGGTGTGAACAGCCTATAGGATGTGCTGAATGGAGCAATATTATTGGTCTTCATCTAACCAGTGTGTATTCATTCATTCATTTTCTTGCCCGCTTATTCCTTTTCAGGGTCACAGGAGAGCCAGTGCCTAGCCGGCAGCATAGGGCACAAGGCAGGAACAACCCTAGAC
>JAOTRJ010000055.1:6426550-6436833 GCA_028564905.1 Leptodoras praelongus
CGCCCTGTCTAGGGTTGGTTCCTGCCCTTGCGCTCAGAGTTGCCGGCTGGGCACCGGCTCCCCCGTGACCCTGTAACAGGGAATAAGCGGTACAGATAATGACTGACTGATAATAATAATAATGAGGGTGACACAGTGGCTCGGTGAAGAAGTCTTCTGTCTTTATTGTTCCATACAATTTGTTCAAGGTACCAGTTCCACTGGGAGTAAAAGCATGAACAGTTAGTACAGTGTACTTATCTCTGGTCATCGTGGCCAAACAATAAATCTGGACATCAGAAGGCTTTTTTGGTCATCTGCAAATTACAGTCAAGCTTGAAGGTGTCAATTTTTAGGCAGGGGCTTCTTTCTTGCATGGCAGCCTCTCAGTCCATGGGCCATGGACACAAATATCTTTTGATGCTCCTTGAACTTTTCCATTGTAACGTGACTTGGTTAATCCAGTGAGTGCTCTCAAACAAACTTTAATATGTGGGCACAGAGAAGCTACTAGCTATAGTCTAGTTTTACATGGTGATGTAAAACTTGCTTGGCTATAAAAAGTCACTGACACTGATGTTCCAGCAGTTTCTATTTTATGGTAAGCCTGTGCCTTGGTGATTCTTGAGCGGTTCTTAACCATCCAAACTAAATTCCTCTCAGCTAGTTAGTGACAGTTTGGGTCTTTTTCCAGACCTTGGCAAAGTGCCTCCACCTCCCTCCCTGCATAACTGTTTGATGATATTGGAATCTGCAAATCTTGTTTAGATATGGCTCCAAGAGACATTCCTGTGTAAACCACAAATATCTTTTGATGCTCCTTGAACTTTTCCATTGTAACGGGTCTTTGTTAATCCAGTGAGTGCTCTCAAACAAACTTTAATATGTGGGCACAGAGAAGCTACTAGCTATAGTCAATCATGATCACTAACAGGAAGTTAAGAGGCTTTGGCCATGGCAAGTTAAAATATAGTTTGGAATTTTGAGCACAACTGATTTAATAATCTAATGTGTACGTATACAGTACTGTGCAAATGTTTTAGGCAGGTGTGAAAACTAAGAATGCTTTCAAAAATGGAAGTGGTAATTTATTTTCATAAAGTAACAAAATGCAGTGAATGAACAGAAGAGAAATCTAAATCAATATTTGGTGTGACCACCCTTTGCCTTCAAAACAGCATCAATTCTTCTAGGTACACTTGCACACAGTTTTTGAAGGAACTCAGTTGGTAGGTTCTTCCAAACATCTTGGAGAACTAACCACAGCTCTTCTGTGGGTGTAGGCTTCCTCAGATCCTTTTGTCTTTTCCTGTAATCCCTTTCCTGTAATCCCTGGTCTGTGGGGGCCATACCATCACTTCTAGGACTTCTTGTTCTTCTTGACACTGAAGATAGTTCTTAATGACATGGCTGTATGGTTGGGGTCGTTGCCAATCGTACGCCTCCCTGGTGGTACTGCATGATGGATAAGCATCTGCCTGTATTTCTCAGCATCGAGAACACCATTAATCCTGACCAAATCTCCAACTCCATTTGCAGAAATGCCCCAAACTTGCAAGGAACCTCCACCATGCTTCACTGTCACCTGCAGACACTCATTATTGTACCACTCTCCAGCCCTGTGGTGGACAACTGTCTTCTACTACAGCCAAATATTTCACATTTTGACTCATCAGTCCAGAACTCCGGCTGCCATTTTTCTGCCCCCCAGTTCCTATGTTTTCATGCACAGTTGAGTCGCTTGGCCTTGTTTCCATGTTGGAGGTGTGTTTTTTTTGGCTGAACTCTTCCATGAAGACCACTTCTGGTCAGACTTCTCCAGACACTAGATGGGTGTACCTGGGTCCCACTGGTTTCTGCCAGTTCTGAACTGATGGTGCTGCTGGACATCTTCTGATTTTGAAGGACAATAAGCTTGATGTGTTTGTCATCTTTTGCATTAAGTCTGCTTGGCTGACCACTGTGTCTATGATCCTCAGTGTTGCCCATTTATTTGTGCTTCTTCAAAACAGCTTGAACAGTACATCTTGAAACCCCACTCTGCTATTTGTGTAGGAGAGCTCTTGGTGATGCAGTGTAACCACCTTGTGTCTTGTTGCTTTGCTCAGTTTTGCCATGGTATATGCCCTGTGACATGAAACCATCGTCTTCTTTTGTTCAGTCGCTTTGCATTTTGTAAATTGACAAAAAAAAATTGTTATTTGTATGTTTGAAAGCATTCTTAGTTTACAGCATTTTCCCACACCTGCCTAAAACTTTTGCATATATATACACACACAAACATTTCAAATTGTGCATTTTTTTGTGCAAGTTAAAAGCAGTTAAAATAAATCAAAATATTGTCACACCATTCTTATCCATGATGAGTGTACATTTGAAACAGTCATAGACTGTATTACTGTATGTAGGTAAGTTCCACTTTGCAGTGTGTGTGTGTGTGTGTGTGTGTGTGTGTGTGTGTGTGTGTGTGTGTAGGTGAGGGCTGCTTTTCATTTGTGGCTTGACCCAGATGCTCTGCCCTGTGTTCAGACAAGAGCTGGAGCTGAGGGTTCAGACCCCAAAGTACCCTGACACTCTCTCCTTCCTCCCATCACACTGGTTATGCAGTCACCTCTCGAGACACAGACTTTAGCATATTTATAAATCATTCAGGAAATCTGACACCTCTTAGACTGGAATAGAAAATAGGGTCATTCTTTTCCATACATGTAAATAGCCAGTTCAAAAGGGAAATTCTCAGCTATTATATTGGCAGCCATTGCAGTTTTATCATCATGGTCGTGATGGTTCTCAATCAATCCTGGCTGTAACTCAGATCACATAGTTATATTAATATGTACAATCTGATATGTTATGGTTTTGATAGTAAGCACTCATTCTTTAATAAATAATACTTCAGAATGTGCTGTTCAAGTGCTATATCAACATGCATCAGTCTGCATCACATCATTGGCTTTTTCCTAGAGAATACATTATTTATGTACAAGATTATGAAAGAGATTAGTGCATATATATCATACAGGCCAGTCTTTATTGCTCAGTGAGTGCCTGCGATTGTGGGGGTGTAGGTTTGTTGGTGTTGGGTAATACACTGCAGCCCACCCCTGATCTCTCCACACCAGCAGGAAAGTGCTGTGGGTGTTAACCTTGTCAAAAACAGTTGGCCTAAATGCAAGCTTCCAGACCCACGACCAGAGCAAGAGTTGAGAGAGAGAAAAAGGCAGAGTGCGAGAAGCTGTAAAAGTCATTCTCAAGTCGGTGCACTGCAGTGACTTGCCTGAGGTCTCTGATAGATTGGAATAAACCATAAGTACCTTATTAGAGCAAGCTTAATTACATAGCCATTCGTTTTTACAGCGAGACCGATGGGATAACAATCAGTGTCCAAGTAGGAAAGACACCTGGAAGACTTGTGGTGGGAAGTGGGAGAACCAGAAGAGTTCCTGGTTAAGCTTCGGTTTTATGGTTTTATTTGAAGCAAGGCGACATGGAAGTTAACTACTGCCACTTACATGGTATTGATCCGTGGCAATTCAGACAGGCCCCAAGGAGACGTACGGGGAATGGAGCTGGGTGCTTTTTGCATAATGAACTCTGCTTTTGGATTGAGAATTTAATTCACTCATAATTACAAAGATGTTGACTTGGATCACTTGGACATCCTGCTCAAACAATATCCAATTGCACTTCTGCAAACAGGCTTATTTACAAATAATAATTAGCCGTGAATATAATTTAATCTGTACAGCGATATTGCTCAATCAATAACATTTCGTGGATAAGATGTGGCAACCCTAAGGAATGGGAGCCAGTTGTTAAAAAAGGAGAAAAAAAGAAAAGGATGCTTAAAGGTGTTATAGATGCAAATGAAAGTCTTGGCGTCATACGCTACCAATAGCGTAATGGGAAGGGTAAAACGCCGAGTCTAGTGACACTCTGTATATTCAGAGGTTGTGTTTCGAATACAGTATGAAAAACAAATGCTTGCATTCTCATAGACCTGTTTAAACCATCACAGGATGTGAATGCTAAATGCATTAGAGAGCAATGTGTAAGAGAGAGGTGGGGGCATGGGGAAGGGGGGGGAAACAGAGAAAAGAATCATTGTACTTACACCCAGAGTCCATGAAGGCAGGGACGCCTCCTACATCAAAGTAATAATGATTGAGTTGGTCTCATCCTGCCTCTTTTTCCCCAGCCAATATATCTACCTGGAGAAAGTCTTTTGAATGAGCTCTCATTTGATCGGGTATGCTGGCGACACATGTCACAGCAGGTTATTCCCACAGTTAATATTCTTTCATAGTCTGCCATGCAGGCAAAACTTGATTATTTTGGCACTTGGGCAAACAGCTACTGCAGATTTCAATAGCAGTCTAGCTTAGCATGCAGTACAGTCACTGGAAAGCCCATTTTGTCTCTTTCCAGGGAAGTTTAGTCGAAAGCCGGTCTACCGCACTACAATAAGCACAGCCAAGATATGGAGTTTAGATGCCTTAACATCTTGGAGAGCTGTAATAACTAGCAGGTATATAAAGCAGCACTTAAACGGTCTGTTGATTTATAGCAATAAAACCTGGCATATTTATGCCCATTATGCATGATTGAAATGGCTAAATATAAGTGTCACTTCAATTATCTCATACTATATCAATTCGATAATAGCATATGGTACATGAAATGAGCACTGTTATTCTAACATAAATACAGGCTACATTTTTTTTACTAGTGTAATAATATCAGCTGTGTTATGTTGTATATATTCATGTGGAATCAGGCCCATTAGGAGGTAGGCAGAAATTCATAAACCTTTCAATGCGTCAAATAAAAAACATCACTCAAACGCGAAGCTTGCCGTTTATGGGGAATGTCAAGGGGCTGACAGCGTATTGAGATGGATTGACAGACACAATTACAAATATCACACATTCTGCAGTGGCCCAAATTAAGGAGGCACCCAACAACAGGCAGGATGTGCCTGTTCCAATTTTGACACTTCATATTAATGCTTTGGCAGCATTCACAGTTGCTTTTGAAGGAAAAAAAAAAATCACTGGGGTCATTCCACTCAATTCATACACTATAAACATAATTTTCTTTCCATTCAGGTGGGCCCCCGAAAAGCGAGGACGTATTTATTTTGAAGTAATTACTGCTTTCAAATAATGACAGATTGCTCTTCGAAATGAATCATAGTGGAAACCGAGAGTAAGGAAATGAAATGTTTCGAAGGGGGCCCCAGTGAATTTGCGACTTTTAATCAGCTCAGTGGATGTACAGTATAATAAAGCACACAACTCAGCATATTAGCTTCGCTCACTTTAAGAAACACATATTTGAATACGTTAAAATGGCTTTGCACCCCACCTTGAGCTGCTAATAGACCAGTGTCCCTGCCCAACTAAAAAAATTAAAGAAAGGCCCAGGGATATTCATGAAGAAAAAAATGGGGGGTGGTGTTGGGGGTGTTGGAGAAAGAATGAATAAAACCAGTTCAGGATCCAAAAGTCCACACGACTGCCGGGTATTAACCAATCTTTTTTTTTTTTTTTCCCATTCTCAACCTTCCACTTTTGGCCTGAAAGGGCTGCAGGCTCAAAAATAATCATAATGAACAATTCAAAAAGAACAATAATGAGCTTTTTATATTCTCTAGCTAAAAAGATTGTAATAATAGGGATAATTATGGTCTATTTCTCCAGGTCATCCCTCATTAAGATCAGAAGCTCTGGCTCCGATGCGGCTCACTGTTAATTTGGTGTCCTCGTTGTGAGAGCAAAGTCGTCCTCCGGTCAGGTTAGACAGAGGACAATCCAACCAGAGCATCGTGCTGAACCTGTCCCTGCAGGCCTCTAACATCAGGAGCCTGACAGAAGAAAGGAATTAATGGAGTAATAGGGGATGGAGGAGTGTCAGGACAGACCTAAAGCAGAATGCAAAGGTCCATCAGTCCATGATAAGCTGTCCAAGCTTTTAAAATATATTTAGATGTTTATATGATCATGAAAAATAACATGAAGCATCATGTATTTCTGGAAGCAGCACAGGCAGTGAAACACAATTAGCAGTCAGTAGACTGGGGGAGGAGAGACAAGGTCATGTGATGCTTCATGTAAGATTACTTGCCTGCTTGCTGAACATGGCACTGATGGACTGAGATGATAGTTCCAGTCAATGAAGTTAATTGCTGTGTAATTATAATACACAGAAACAACAATGAGCTAACTCCTTGTAGTAAGCCCATTTTAAATATCACAGCAATGCTCACATATTTGTAATTTACACACATCAGCTGACCTTTTGCTTTTGCCTGTAATAAGTAAGCACTCTATTCACAATCAGTGCTATCTACATATTGACCCTAATACCACTGTAAATCTGATTAATCTCATTACTCTCACTTATTAATCTTATTAATTGCACTTACAGCCTGATAATTTGTTATTAATCGCCACTGCTCAATAAATAATAGAGTGGATTGCATTGTTAGTTTATTTGCTTGCTTATGTACATATTACATTTCTTCTACTTCTAAACATATAAGACACACATACTACAATCATGTTAAAAAGTATTGTTTATCTTTACTCACTGATCTTCACTGTAGCCCATTTCTTTAGCGCTTCTCCATCATGTCCATCAGTATAATGCTCTATTGACCATCACACCCTCATGTGGTTCTTCCCCAAACTGTTGCCAGAGTTTGCACAAGTAGGATGTCTTTGCATGCTGTAGCACTACAAATTCCCCTCACTGGAACTAAGAAGCCAAAACTTGTTTCAGCATGACAATGCCCCTATGCACAAAGAGAGTTTCATGAAGACATGTTTTGGC
Source organism: Leptodoras praelongus (assembly GCA_028564905.1). Classification (NCBI taxonomy): domain Eukaryota; kingdom Metazoa; phylum Chordata; class Actinopteri; order Siluriformes; family Doradidae; genus Leptodoras; species Leptodoras praelongus. The sequence continues at coordinate 6,433,364 of JAOTRJ010000055.1, forward strand.
AAGGCAAAGCTATAAAATATTTAAAAGATCTGATGTTGCTGTAGCTAAATTCACTGGCTTCCTGTAGCAGCTCTCATCAGATATACAACCCTGATGCTGGCATACAAAGCTAAAATCAGTCCAGCCCCTCCCTACCTGATGGCAACGGTCAAAGCTTGATGCATACCCAGAGCCCTTCGTGCCTCAAGTACGGCTCGACTCGACCCACTGTCATCCAGGACACATGGGAGGCAAGCATCCCGTATATATATATCTAACAAAACAATATAGAGATGATTTTATTTTGGCTTTCTAATGTTGCTTTGAATGTCCTGCTGGAAAGATTGCATTAAGATTATGTAACAAGCCAGTAACAAAGACAGCAGCAAATACAGTAAGCCTAAAATGCCTAAACTCAAGTGTGATTTCTCTCACAATTTTTTGCAATTATTTGGATAGTTAGAAAGTTAAAAAAAAAAAAAAATCAGTGTACTAGCTGCCTGTCAAATTGACTACAATGCTCTTGCACCATCACGCCATCATCAAAACAGAGAAGGGCAATTACACACTCATGTAGATGCCAGCCGAAAAAGTATTAAAATATTTAAGCAGCCTAGTTCATAAAGAAAAAACATTAGTAACTAGTAAATCAGCAAAAAGAACAAAATTGCACAAATCTGTGGTTATTTCTCCACTGATGTGCAGAGATGAGACGAGTGCTGAACAATGAGGTTTATGTTTAAATGCCCTGGGTGTCATTGACCTCAGGTGATGAGACTGAGATTGATTTGGATGAAGCCGATAATCAAACAGATTGAACTCATTTGAACTTATAATTCCTAAACAGAATGTATCACTGCTTAATATAACTATTTCATTTTCAGACAGGGCATCTTTCAGTGGAACTGTAATGAAGTCTTTAAACGAGCTACATTTAACTTACTTTTATATAAACCCAGATGTAAATGTAATAAAGTACATTTCCAGACCACCACACATTTAGGTAGCGTACATGTTGAAATGTCCAATACGTATTCATTGAGTGTACACTGTATACTTTTCATTCAAGAACAGACATTAACATTGAGCATGACCCCAGTCAAGTGGAGGCTGAATGGGAACTGTCTGGAAAATATTGCAATCGGAAAAATGTGACGGTTTCATTGCTGGAGGTGAAGAGAGTAAAAGAGAAAGATAGAAGGATAACAGTTCCAACTGACCTCTGTCAGGGTCTGGCAGGGTTTCAGGTCTCAGCACTGAGGGACCACAGATACAGCTGACCCATGCATTAATCTCTGCTCCATCTTCAACAACACACACACACACATGCACACATGCACATACATGCATGTACAAACATCACTCTCCATCCTACTGATGCAATGAAAGCACATTCTAATAATAAACTGCCTGTGAAAAGGAAAGAAAAATATATTAGCAAAGGGCCAGGCAGCCAGACCTCCTCTCTGAAACCTTTTGACCAGGAAAACACAAACCATCTGGAAATCACATGAGAGAACTTACAAAGAGGAAGAGCTCAGATCCACGCATCTTAACCTCGTGCCTTCTACAGCGATGTATTACATGCTATAATTTTTAACTATCATATCTTGGCTGCGAGATTATGCACTATTTGGCTTGGCTGAATCCTCCAGTCTGTTATGATCTACATAATTTTTCATAACGGTAAACAATCCTCTGCAATTTAGACCTCCATTTACACAGCATGAAACCCAAATGCAATACATAAAGTGGAATCATAAAAAAAAGCCTTCAGTCATCAGCCAACTTATTATGTTCATATAACTTGGCAGAGCTGTGTGTGATTTTTGGTGCACTTTCTGTTGGAAAGCGAAGAGAATCAGAGCACTTAGGTAGTGGTGCAACATAAAAGATGAACTCATGCAGGGTTGAAAATGAACTACACTGTTTTTCATAACTCAAGAGTTTTCTCTGTAACAAAACAGGAGGCCCTAAGAGGTTGTGAGAAGACACAGACCTGTCCAAGCATTCTCCCTACCCCCTACTGCCTTAGACTCTGGTGGTTAAATGGAAGTCGTTGAGGTAGCCACCAAAAAAAAAAAAAAAAAGACATGCCAGGAGCTGATCAGAACGCATGCCAGGTCCATGGCTACCTTCCCTCCACTGCTCCAGGACTGCAAGTCTGGCTTAATTATGATTAATTGCTGCCTGGATAATCAGATACAGCTTCAAAAGGTTGGAGATGACAGTCCAAGGACATTGTGAGAACGGCAAGGTATGTGTTCATTAGCAAAGAAGTGAAGCTCCCTTACACTGGACACCTAACCTTTCTTATTTTAACTCTCCCAAATAGAATTAATTCTGAGATTATATGGCAAGGGTCCCAAGAGAAGGGGAAGGGGTGAGTGCTTGTTTACTTGCCCCTATACATACACATGCATGAAGACACATATATACACACTACACAACCCACACATACTGTATATACGCACCCAATGGCCAGCTGAGTGTTTATGGATACCCTTCTGAATGTCTGAATGATGGTTTTAAGATTCTGGTGGCAGAGAGAGAGAGAGAGAGAGAGTAGAGTTGGTAGGCAGTGGCAAAGCTTACTTCCACTTCCACTCTTGACTTCTTCTGGCCCAGAATTAATGGCCTCCACTTTCGCCCGCTCACTTCCTCAGCTCATTTCAACACAAACTCTGCAAAGTGGAGGGAAGATGTGGACTTGCCAGCTCGCTCCTGCTTTCCAATTCCCTTGGCTAGGTCCGGGTTCACTCTTTGCCATTTCCAGCATCATAGAAATGCCTGGCCATGTTCAGCTGCCATTGTTATGCTAGAAAAAAAAGTCCCAGCTTCCAGGAAGCAGCATCTCCATATATTTGGCCTTGTTCATGATAGTATGTGCACTGTAATTTTCCTGAAGTGTATTTCCCTCAAACAGTTTGTCATGTAAGATGTGTAAGATTACGTTTTGAGAAAAACATCTAAAAATGTTTATTACTATAAATTGTAATGTTTTAATTTACACTTGGTGTATATTTTTTAAGTTTACTATTAACTTGCACTTAAACCCTGGACACTGGTAAGAGCTGCACTTTTAACTGGATTTGACGGGACTGTTTTGCATATAATAGTGATCAATAAAATATCATAATATATGACAATAATTCTGCTTGTTCAAATTTGTTTTACAAGTGATATTTGTCCTTTGAAATGCTTAATGAATGAAATTTGAAACTGGAACCTTAAAAATGACTTGGCTCGTGCTGAAATACAGAAAATTTGAATCATGGAAAAGTTGAAAGATTTCCATAATTCCATTCAAAAAGTTAAACTTTCATAGATTATAGATTCAGGGCCTACAATTTAAACAATTTTTCCCCAAAATACTATATATAGTATTTATTTGTTTATTTTTATTTTTTATATAGTGGGTTTCCTCCGGGTACTCCGGTTTCCTCCCACAGTCCAAAGACATGCAGGTAGGTGAATTGGTGATGGGAAAA
>JAOTRJ010000055.1:6448964-6460027 GCA_028564905.1 Leptodoras praelongus
GTTTTTTAGTTTTTTTTAGTTTTTTATTTTATGTCTGTGCATGTACTTGTGTATGTGTGGTAACTTGAATTGAACACAATCTATGCCTCTAACCCTAATTTTCATCACATTTCATATGAACTTTATACAAGTCAGGTACATTGCCAGAAATGGGCAAGTATGAGTCCACATTGTCTTGTTTTTCTGACACATACCCAAGAACCAAAATTATCTATGTGTGTTTTGGCTCTTACTTACATGTTCCACATTATTTTTATTTTTTTTTCTCTTTACTTCAGTTCTAGCAGAACAGGCCATCTGGTGAGCTTCATATAACTCATAGGACACTGAAATGGCTTTGTATTTCTGACCAAAAAAGAAAAAAAAATAAGTTCACTCCTTTTTCCACAGTGGTACTAACAAGTAAAAATTAGTAGCACTTCCTTTTGATGAACACAAAATGTAATAAACCTTCCATAGATTTTTTTACAACTTGTTAATTGACTGTCATAAACCAGCCTTTTAACAAACACACACACACACATATATATATATATATATAAATGTCTTAGTCACAGATGCACCAGCAAAGACGTGCACCAACAATTATATATATATATATATAGGGATGGCTTATGATGGTCTAGAGATAAAGGGTGCCAGAGTCCATTCCTGGTGATCGAACTCCATGGAGTGTTTATTTTCTAGCCTTATTTAACACAGAGAATCAGAGCTTCTCCAAAACAGCAGGTCTTGTAGGGCATTCCTGGTATACGGTAAATAGTGCCTACTAAAAGTGCTCCAAGGAAGGATACCCAGTGAACCTCACTGAAGCATGTAGGGAGTGAAGGCTAGTTGGTCTGGTCTGATCCCACAGGAAAGTTATTGTAGCACAAGTTGCTATGATAGAAAGGTATAAGAAGACACAGTGCATCACAGCTTGCTGTAGTGCCCGTGCTGACCCAGTGAAAGCACCGACACTGGGCAAATGAGAGTCAGAACTGTGGAGCAATGAAAGAAAGTGATCTCGTTTGATGAATCACACTTTCTTTTAGAGATTTCATTAGGATACACTGTGGAAAGGACGCAAGCTGGCAGAGGCTCCAGGCAACATTCTACTGTGAAACCTTGGGTGGTAGCATTAATATGGATGTTATTTTGACAGGTACCACCTACCTAAACATTGTTGGAGACCAAGTACTCTTCTCATAGCAACGGTATTCCCTAATATCAGTGGCCTCTTTCAGCAGGATAATGCTGTCACACTATTGTGAATTTCCCCCAGGGCTTGAATTTCCCCCAGTGGATCAATAAAGTATCTATCTATCTATCTATCTATCTATCTATCTATCTATCTATCTATCTATCTATCTATCTATCTGTCTGTCTGTCTGTCTGTCTGTCTGTCTGTCTGTCTACAAAAATTGTTCAGGAATGGCTTGAAGAACATCCCAAAGTGTTCAAGGTGCTCACATGGTCTCCAACTCCCCCTCATCTCAATCCGATCAAGCATCTGTAGGATGTGCTGGACAAACAAATCCCATCCTTGGAGACCCAAGCTCACAACTTACATGAATGAAAGGATCTGCTGCTAATGTCTTGTTGCCAGATACAACTGCACACCACCAGAGGTCTTGCAGAATAATGGAAGTAGTAAAAAAAAAAGTATGAATGCTAGCCACAACCTGAACGCCAATCTCATCCAATGTCTCTTCATGATAATTGAATTTGCATGTGTGAGACCATGTTGATGTTAGCTGCATGTTCTGTGTAAAAATCTGTGTGGTCCTTCAATCAAATATTAACTCTATTTTAAACAGTTTATTCTCTCTTTCAGTCTGTGTACCTATCATTCATCCCCAATTAACACACAGTAGAACTATAAAAATAAATACTTAAGCCTTCTACGGCTGAGCTGTATACCTCCGAACATGTGTCTGTGAATAAATGTACATAGTCTCGGTTAGTTGCTTTTTAGGTATCTACAACTAAAACCCATATCAAAGTATTTAAATTGTGCCAAACTGCTTGGTTTGTAGTAGACTGAGACTGAGATGAATGTGTGAATGGGGCTGTTCCTTTATACAGCGTATATATAAACACTGCATGCTCTCAAATCAGGGTAAAATGGATTGCGGCAATTAAAATGTCTTTCTTTCAAAATAAAACAGCCTTTCGCCTGTTCTGCATACTCCACATTTCACCTCTTCTCAACATCTGGTGACCGACTCCACATGGTTTATCTAAAACATTATGGTTTTACTGTCACATTTACATGGCCAGACTCTCTAATTGACTAATGTCAGGAGCAGCTGGTTGATTCGATGAAGTTTTATGTGTAAGCATATGTGGCTGTTATGGTTCAGCACATATTAACTTCACTAGTCCAATCTCTTTTAGCACTTCCTTAAAGCATAAAAACAGCCTGACCTGTACTTGTCAATCTCATTTGCAGGAAAGTACAGGGTTCCCTAAATATTAAAACCCTGGCAAAGCACAATGTGCAAGACAAAACCTTGGAACTCCACCACGTCGTTCCAACACACACTCTGGTGCAGTGGGATTTCTCTTCCTAATGACTGTGCACCTTGAGTTATAGCCAGACCCCATCAACCCCTCCAGTAAGTCATGGTCTATTTTAAAAACATCTTGCATTTAAATACACTTTATTTGAAGTCCATCTGGAAATGCGATGTGCTTCCATGCTGTTCGCTGCCGAGTTCCCATGAACCATTATAGCCTCCCATACTTTCTGCCAAACATGGGACTGTAGCTACATCCTGTTCGGAGAGGCTCTGAAAAATCTGCTGTGAAATGGCACTGGCTAATTACAGCATTGTGCTATGGAAAAAGCAGAGATTTGATCCAAGTGCAAGAGTCCAAAAGCATATTGTTTCAGCATTAGCCTGCATGCTGGGAAAGGTAGGAGACAGAAGCATGATCTTTCTTTAACCCTGAGGTTTATGAAATGGTGCATGTTAACAGTGCTTCGTTTTTCATGGAAATCTGCTGACTGATAAAGAATGTGTGGAAAATATAGCCCAGCCTCAGAGCTGTTTGCTTTTTTTTTTTTTTTTTTTAATAATTGCTTAGCTGTAAATGTAGATTGTTGTAAACGCAAAAGCAGTTGTTTTCTGTTAATTGAAAATATCAGTGTTGTTTATACATGTAGAGCATGTGTGCAAACATCATTAGCTTTTTGAACTTGTTCAGCGAAGTAAAACGCATTCACTAATTAAAGGCTGCAGGTTTAACCCTGCATGCTCTGCTATCACGTGTTTCCTGTGCGTGTGTGTGTGTGTGTGTGTGTGTGTGAGTATGAGTGTGTGCGGAGGGGGTGGGAGGTTCAAAGGGGCTGTAACTTATCATTTGCCTGTCAGAGGAGGTAAATTGAACCCTTGGTGGGAGCACAGTGATGGGTCAGCGGGCACAATTCTACCGCCATCGCCCACTTTTACTGTGAAGGCAGAGAGCGAGAGAGTGAGAGAGGGAGCGAGAAAGAGAGAGAGAGAGAGAGAGAGAGGCGAGGGCCGTCAATCAAGCACTGTGCCGATCATTACTGGTTTGCAGCCGAGCAGAAAAACGGCGTAATAAACAGGTTGCGGCGACTCCATTGGGCTATTCATCGCAGGCGGCAAGGGGGCTGAGGCCTTCTGGCCTTGCTGTGCACAAAAATCCCAATCCAGCTGCTTGACCCTATTACTTCTACACGATATAGCTGCCTGTCAGTGTAGCGGCTGAAACAGTCCGCCACGCAGAATCACTCTTCCCGACAGGTGAGCCCTAGGACCATTTATTTCAGCATCCGGCCACGCTCGGCCAGCTCTTTAACACACCTCAAAGAGCAGAAATCCTCCAAGCCTGGCTTGCAGATCCACTCCGAGAACAGAGATCCTTCAGCAAAACAAGGTAGCCTGAGATCAGGCACATATGCATTTTTCTGCGTCATGTTATTATTATGATCTGATTGGTGATCCAGTGTAAAAGTTGTGCCTCATTTGTTATTCAAGTAAGTGTGAATCCCCGCCCCTCCATTTACACCCATTCATACCAGTACACCAGTGTGTCAGTAACATGAAGCTCAAGAAACCAAAGTCACATTACGAAACATCCTTATACCTATGATGAATATTCCCTTTATGTATCCCTTCATGTGAATGAACACACACATGCATTATGAACACACACAATGTGTGCAGTAGTACACAGCATTGTTTTTTTTGTTTTTTTATCTAAAATTACCTTTGGTCTTCAGCTTGCCTTTGAGGATTAGAGAGAAAGATAGAGAGAGGGAAGTATTGCTGTGCTGATGTATAATAAGGGTGGCATCATTGGCAGGCTCTGCCTCTACAAAGAGCTCGAATCTAGATGATATGCAGTATACATACTCTCTCAGTGCAAACACAGGCACAGGTAGAGCACAGGGGTGTTTGATCCTGTCCTCCATGTGTTTCTGAGTCCTCTTTCATCTAATCCGAGTTCTGCAAAATTGTCCCCCAGACTTTCAATACAGAAGGATAGATTACAAACTTGTTGAGTTTTGCATTCTATCATCATGCCACTGGAATTAAAGGAATATTATTATAGCATGGAATTAACCTAATAGAAGCAGTATGCTGATACTAGCCCTTGCTTTATCTCTATATAAAGAGAGCAATGCAGCAGCATTTTAGTCCTTCAGTCTGTGCATGATTCTCTTTGCTCTCTCTCAAACAGATCAGCGCTCATAGCTTCAACTGTCAGTGCCATCCTGCTTGCTATCTTTTCGATGGCTAACTAGCCAAGCTGAGTCTAGCATGGTGTATGGCATAGCTGTATTGACTTCTGAACTTTCTTGACATTCTCCTTACTGTGACAATGAACATAAAAACCAATGATCAGTGGTGAGTGGAGATCGAAGCGCTTGCTCTTTTGTTTTTTTAGGAACCAGCAGCACATCCAGTCTGTTATTGCTTACTTCTGAGATTGCTGATTTCATTTTCTCCTATTAAACAACAGTGTAACTACACTAAAAGTGTCCTACGGTGCTGTGTGCATGACAGACAACCACTAACACCTAACAGAAATAACAAAACTATGGCATCAGCTGACAAATTAGAATACTAATGGCTAAGCAAATGATACAACTTACAGTAGACTGTACTTCCCAAGTCTTAGGCATCCTACGGTTCATCTTTTGCTATTGATTTCTGTTTAGTTCTGCATTATTGGGATTTTGTATTTCCAAAAAAATGTTGTGTGTCAATAACAAAAGCAACACATTACATAACAGAGCACTTTCTCAGACAAAAAAACATAATGAAGGCTGCTGGGTTTTGCATGCAAAAAAGGAAGTGTGACAGTCAAAGTCTCCAGAAGAGCTGTGGCAGATTCTCTAAGATGCTCAGTAAAACTTACCAGCTAATTACTGTACAGTACGATGCAGAAGTCTTACATTTACATTTATGGCATTTGGCAGACACCCTTATCCAGAGTGACTTACATTTATCTCATTTATAACTGAACAGTTGAGGGTTAAGGGCCTTGCTCAAGGGCCCAAAAGTGGCAGCTTGGTGGTGCTGGGGCTTGAACCTCCAACCTTCTATTCAGAAACCCAACACCTTAAGCACTGAGCCACCCCTGCCCCTAGGCTTAGGTCTTAGGCACATGCAAAGACTCTGTAAAGCAAAGATGACTTAGATATAAACAAAACAATCATGTCTCTATATAAAAGAAAAATACTATAAAGTGCAGTAAACAGTAAGAAACTAAAGGAAGTCCATATTTGGTGTTCCTTTTTCTTAACAGTGTTCCCAGGTACAATGTGTGCAGTCTTATAAGGAAACAATACTGAGCGTCTTGGAGAATCTGCAACAGCTCTTCTGGAGACTTTGACTGTCACACTTGCTTCTTTTTTTGCATGCAAAAACCAGCAGCCTTCATTATGTTTTTTGTGTGAAAGTGCTCAGTTATGCAACGTGTTGCTTTTGTTACTGACATATAAACATTTCTGTGTAGCATTTTTTTTTATAATGTTTGGAAATGTCAGGAAACCAACTCAATATTAATATTATTATACTCAAATTAATGCAGAACTCAAAAAACATATGAACAAAAAAGAATTGTATATAAGACTTTTGTGCAGTGCTGTAAATGTCAGTCTTCATATCCTGATTATTCCCTTTGTATCATGGAGAAACTCAGAAAAGCATTTTATCTAACTTGTATCTTTCTAATGTTTATGAGATTAGAACAATCTCCTGACTGGCAAAATTCTGTTCATGCTGGCTGTCTAATCTTTGACCTTAGAAATGGTGCTGACTGGTTTGGTCAAGTGCAGAGGGAAGTCAAGTGTGAAGCACAGCCTTCTGCCACGATCCGTAAATCAAACTAGGTGAGGGTTAACGTAATCAATATAATCTAGTAAATAAGTCCTGTTCTGCTTTTCAGTCCAACAGTAAAGCTGGCGACCCATATCGATTAAAGCAAAAGCTGGCTAGCTAACATCAACAAAGTAACACAGGGGTCTGCAATCGATACATTCCTTACCTTCAACTACAGTACAGTTAGTCAATGCATTTCAGCTAGCATGATTTATTTTTATACATTTATTTACTTTGAGTAAGCCTCAATAGTGTTGCCTTCTTTGTGATACATTTGGATGGTTAGAAATCACACAAATACATGTAAATCTACTGTTACATGGTCAATATGGTATTTGGTTATTAGACAAATACAGAATTATATAGGAAACACTTTAGAAGACTGTTCCTTAATTAATGAAAGTACTTACTAACGAAGTAGTAAATAACCAAGTATTACCATAGTAGTTTTTCAGTAATTACTACACTGATATAAAGTACAGGCCAAAAGTTTGGACACACCTTCTCATTCAATGCATTTTCTTTATTTTCATGACTATTTACTACATTAAAACTAGTTCATTCATAATATAAATAATATTATAAAATAATCATAATATGAATTTTAACAGTTGTCCATTAGGGCTGTCAGCTGTGTAGTGCACAACCTGACTTCTGCACAACACAACTGATGGTCCTAACCCCATTGAAAAAGCAAGGAATTCCTCTAATTAACCCTGATAAGGCACAAAACCATTTCAGGTGACTACCTCTTGAAGCTCATTCAGAGAAAGCCAAGAGTGTGCAAAGCAGTAATCAGAGCAATCCAAACTTTTGGCCTGTACAGTATGTAGATAAGACAGCAATTCAGAATTGGATAACCAGTCATTAGCATAGTAATTTAATATTAGTTAATAAATCATTACAATTTAGTCAACATTTACATTTACGGTATTTGGCAGACACCCTTATCCAGAGTGACTTACATTTACCTCATTTACACAACTGAGCAGTTGAGGGCTCAACTGAACCTTCTATTCAGTAACCCAACACCTTAACCATTGAGCCATCCCTCAACATATTAGTTTATTAGAAATTCTTAAGTATGAATTAAATAACCACATTTCCTTCCTCAGTCTTTCCATTTTGGTTATATGTTTAATTATCTGGCAGAGACTTTTATCCAATCTGGCATGCACATTTGAGAATCCACCACTGACCCATGGGCAGTCCTGGCTTTTGATCACCAACTCTAAGCCTTAGACTGCTTAAATATTTCAGAAATTCTATTAATCATGACCTGAAACCCCACGTACCCATTGGAATAAGTTGGAAAAAGTACCTTTCATGCTCTTCTGAATCCAAACAGATGACTTTTAAGTCACCTCATTCATTGCCATTTCAACTCTGCTTCCTTAAGTCCACCATTAAGCACTTCTTACAGAATCCAATCAGTGTGTCAGGTAAATTGCTCTTCATCTGAGCAGATTAAGTGAGCCACTATTACCTTCGATTTAGCCGCTGCGCCGAACCCCGGCACATTTCCGCAGGGCCATTAGTAACACCTGGAGTCTTTCACATTAGTCGGAGAATCCGGCATCATAAATTTCGGCCCATTAATGATTATTCCGACTTCTCAAGATAAATGGCTCAATGTTTTTGATAATGAAAATATACACTCTGCTCAGGAACGGGTTCCTACAGTCACATTACCTTTGTAATGTACTTCATGGTTGATCATATCAGACGACGTCATAACTTTTACCAGAATGGACTTATTAAAGCCAAGATATATTTCAGAGTTACTTTATTCCACAGGGTTAAGGGCTCCACTTTAATCCACTCCTTGGCAATGGGCATTCTTAGTAAAAATTAAATACACATGTGAATATGGCATCAGTAAATGGTTGACCCTTGTTTCACAACTACATGGTTGTGACTTGAGCAAAGGAAGACATGATTGCAAAATTAAAATGTATGATGCAAAAGAAATGGTTTGGCGGCTGTTTACTTAGTTTGCTGGCATGGTTTGTCCATGTAGAATGAAGAACCGCTGCAACTCAACACAATATTTTTTGACTGATCGTATAAACATTTCTATCCTGATGGGAGTGGTCTCTTCCAGGATGATTCCACCCCCATTCATAGGGCACAAGGGGTCACTGAAAGGTTTAATGAGTATGAAAATTATGTGAATGCTATGGTGTTTGCAGCCACCAGATCTCAACCCAGTGGACCACCTATTAGAGACTTTGGATTCAATGGCTTAGGCCAAATGGGCACTCTCCTCCACCATCTATCTTTTGGAAGAATGGCGTTTCATGCATTTCATACAGAAATGTATAAAATCAATGCCAAGGCACATTGAAGCTGTTCCAGTGCTACATGGTGGCCCAACACCTTACTAAGACACTTTATACTTTTTCCTTTAATTTGTCACCTGTCTGTATATACACTGAAGTAGCAGAAAAACCGGTACTGGATCCTATGCAAAATACACATCAACCCCACCGATGCACATCACTGATTGTGTCCACCAGTGTGTATATAATGCGATTGACATCTATGGAAACTTCTACAGGGTGGGCCATTTAATGGATACACCTAAATAAAATAGGAATAGTTGGTGATATCAACTTCCTGTTGGGGTTGACCATGGTGGCCATTTTGAAGTCGGCCATTTTGAAGTCGGCCATTTTGGATCCAACTTTATTTTTTCCAATGGGAAGAAGGTCATGTATCACATCAAACTTATTGATAATTTCACAATAAAGACAATGGTGTGCTTGGTTTTAATGGTTTTAACTTGGTCGTAGTGGGCCAGTTGAATGGCCACCAAGGTCTCCCGATCTGAACACCTTAGATTTTTATCTTTGGGATCATCTGAAGTAAGTGTCTATGCTGTAAAGATACGAGATGGGCAGCATCTGAAACAACAGATACTGGAAGCCTGTGCTAGCATTTCTTCTGTGGTGTTGCTAGCAGTGTTTCAAGAGTGGGAAAAGAGGGTTGCATTGACAATCCATCACAATGGGCAGCACTTTTCAAGACATTTTATAAGTGGTCATAAACTTGTAAATGACTCCTGAAAGAATAAAGGTATGTTAAAGCCACCATTGTTTCTCTTGTGAAATTCTCAATAAGTTTGATGAGTTACATGACCCTCTTCCCATTGGAAAAAATAAAGTTGGATCCAATATGGCCGACTTGAAAATGGCCACCATGGTCAACACCCATCTTGAAAAGTTTTCCCCCTCCCATATACTAATGTTCCACAAACAAGAAGTTGATATCACCAACCATTCCCATTTTATTTAGGTGTATCCATGTAAAGGGCCCACCCTGTAGAGCTGTTTCCTCCATGAGAACGGCAAGTTATCACAGTTTTGTGATTTTGGAGCTTGTGAGAAGGATAATAGCATTTCAGGGGTAGAAGCATTTGAGAATGTCAAGGGTGTACAATGACTACAAGAATTCCAGCAAAACAACAAACTTAAGATAGCAGCGTGGCCTTAAAAAAGACTGCGTGTGAATGTGAGCAGTATCGGCTAGCAAGAATCATTTCACTCGATAGGTGTATGACACTGCCTCAAGTAACATCAGAATTCAATGCTGGGGTCTCAACAAACATCAGTGTGAAGATTTTCTGTCCAAGAGCCCTCGGGGTTAGAGTATAGAGTATCTGGTACTTTAGTGTATAACTTTTTTTTCCCCTACAGATCTCTGTATTTAAATAGTGTGGACAAAACTTCAAGATAATACTATTTTTAAAGAAATAAAAAGTTATTTGAGAATAGTAAAGTATCCCGCAGTAGGGTTTCATTATTTTAGACAAATCTCATTTTCTGTGTTGGAACTGAATCGTGTTTTATACTGAACACAAGTCAAACCTGGGGCATTTAATGGAGTTTAAGATCATTTAAGATCTGTCAAGGCAACAATATACGGCTGTCCTTTTACTGTAAGCACCTGACATGATGCCAAGTCAAACACATCATGGATTTTATATTCCTGTAGACCTACACGGCAAACGACAGAGCAGGAAAGTGGTGGTCTCTCTCCTATGACTGACTCTCTGTGACAGGAAAGAAAGGTTTCTCTGAATTTCATATGCCTTATATCATGGAAATTGATTAGTTCGGAAGAAAAAAAAGTGACACAATTTAATCGAGATCTTAAATAAGGAGGTATAATTCATGGGGCATGGTGAAAATAGTCACCCTCAGCTCTTTTACGACTGTGCCAGTCTTTATGACTTCAAAGAAAATGTCAGTGGCAGTGAATGGCGTGCCACTGAATAATGTCATTATAGTGAAGGAGACATTTAAAATCCGATGCTGTCCGTACGGCGTTCTGCTGAACATACGGTTTCTTCTGCTGAAGAGAATAACTAACCATTTCCTTGACTTTCCTCAGAATGAACTTTCCTCATTTTTAGCGGACCCTACTTATCTTTATCTTTTGCAATGTCTATTTTGAAAAGAGCCTCCATCTTTCCTGAGTCAGAGTCTTCCATGCAGTGCTTTAGATTTTATTTTTAAGATCTGACCATGGTTAGGACAGAAAAAAAATCAAAACACACATGCACGCACACACACACACACACACACACACACACACACACAGTACAGGCCAAGAGTTTGGACACACCTTCTCATTCAATGCATTTTCTTTATTTTCAGGACTATTTACATTGTAGATTCTCACTGAAGGCATCAAAACTATGAATGAACACGTGGAGTT
>JAOTRJ010000055.1:6477006-6488316 GCA_028564905.1 Leptodoras praelongus
AATGTCAGCATACCAGGAAACGTTTTCCACCACCAGCATCATGTAGTGACCTGGCCACTATCCTGCAAGAAGAAAGGAGGCCCTACACAATACTACTAAATTATTGTGGTCTAAAATGACAGGTGTTTCAGTTTCATTGTCTAACCCCTGTATATACTGTATATACACAGTATATTACATGTAAATATTTTGATCTGTTTAACCACAAAGCAATTTGGCACAACTACGACTTCATTATTTAATATTTTATTTTATTTTATTTTATTTTATTTTATTTTATTTTATTTTATTTTATTTTATTTTATTTTATTTTTTATTTATCTATCTATCTATCTATCTATCTATCTATTTAATATAGTTTATAATTTAATATCGTGGCACAACCATGAAACAACCTAGTTCCTGATATCACTTACCTCACAGCAGATACAAACAGCTGTTACCTCACAGTTTTTTTTCTTAAACTAAAAAAAAAAAATGCACCTTGTTTGATGTTACAGAGAATCTACAACAAGTAAACACTTCTGTCTTAAAGACTTTTAAAGCAGTTGTAATGTTGCAGCTTTATCTCAATGAATTAAGAAGCACTGTCTCCTTGTGGAAATCGTCATTGTATCAAAGTTTACACACCAAAAAAAAACAAAAAACAAGCAAACAAACAAACAAACAAACAAACAAGCAAACAAAGAGCAGTTCACATGGAGCATCCGCAATGCACATCCATGTCTAAAACGTTAAAGATTATGACAAGATTATGCCTTCGACTCTGAGTAGACTTGCGGACAGATTTTTATTAGAGAATCCGAGATTGACCAATCGGATTCATGCATTCAAAAGCGTGCATGCAGTAACATTTTATATCATAGCTTCATATCTGAATAATGTTGTCATGTAATGCCAAGCACTGCTCCTCATAACAGTTAATCCATTAGCTGTCTCATGACTTACCAGTTATACTTATTACTCAGACCTGAGAAAGTGTGCTGTGAAAGTAAGCGAAAGATGAGAGGTGGTCTGGGGATAGAAGGATTGATAGGTAGACCAGAGAAGAGGGGAAAAAAAAGAGAGAAAAATGCAGCTGGGAAAAAGAGAGGCTGGAGTCTCCAGTGATTAGCACTGTAGAGTGGAGCTGCAGAGAAATAAGAGGTTGAAAATTGTATCCACACATCCTGAAAAAAGAGACTCAAGAAATATAAAAGAATTCATTTTATTGAATAATTAATATCAGAACTCTAAATTGATACAGCAAAATGATTATTTCAGGCCATCATCGTATTATTTATTCTATCTCAGGTTACTGCTGTTAACTTTTTAAAACAAACCGGACTGTCAGCATGAAAATCTGATAAATGAAATGTGTCAGAAGACGGTCTGATTGCCAAACAGTGATACATCAGCTGCTGTTTACACGTGAAGTCGCCTCTGTTCATTAAGTAAAGCTGATGAAATTGAAGAAGGCTCTGTGGCTACACCAGGCACATCGGCGGAAACCGTGAAGCTGTTTTCATTTCATTTGAAAATCTGCTGAACTGTCGTGGCTCGATCCTATACGACACCTGGTCTTCATTTGTACTGTAGGAAATACCTCTCATCCTACACACACTTCCCCGAGCCAGCAATAACCAGGAGCAGATTGCCGTACGATAGGTGTGTGTTTCTGATTAGCCTGGCTGGTGTGGTCATTCGCATGAGAGGAATCCTCGACTAAATAATCACTCCAGATTGACACCATAAACCAAATTTCATTTGTCAGGGTCAACCACTAAAATGGCGAGCACATCAGCTGCAGTGAGAAGAAAAAAAAAGGAGAGGAGAAAAAAGAGAAGCGTACATCTGAAATCATTCATCAGCTGCTCATGGTCATGACGCTAACCGTGAGGACAAACACACACAGAGATAGAGAGTATGCCAGAAATGGTGTGTGCTGTGTAAGACTGTCCTGAGGCTGGCGAAAGAGAGAAAAAGGCATGCTAGTTCTTGGCAGAAGAGTTGAACATCTGCATTAGGGTGCAGCAGGGGGAATACTATGTTCTACAGAGGAACGGCCTCTCGAGCTCCTGCTAGAACACATTTGGAGGTCGGGGTGTGTAGAATAGGCAAAGAAGAGTATTATCAAAGAGAAAGAAGTCAAATGAAAGAAAGGGAATTAATCCAAACATGCCTAATGGGCAAGGGAGTCTCAAGCTGAGCCGTTGTACCGGACATTTCAAAAAAGGATGAATAGTGCTGGATAGGCTTTGAGAAATTATCAATAACATGTTTCATTAACATCATTCTTTAAAAACAGTACACTTTTATCCAGACTCAACATGCAATATTAAGATTCATTGATGTTAAACAAGGTCAAGATCATTTCGATCATTTCGCAAGTTTAGCAAGTGTAATGTGTTACAAGAGCATTTGAAAAAATATGTTTATGCGCCATGCAAAGCCTGACTACATCATCATATGCATGCGGATAGTGAAAAAAAAAAAGAACCAATAAAAGTGGTCCTTGATGATTAATTATAGACTAGCACCTGGGTCTGACTCCATCTTCATATCCAATCCAATAAAATGCAGAGGATAAACCAAAAGTCCGGCCACGCATTGTTTCACACTAAACATCCTCTTTAACCCTCGTGTGGTGTTCGGGTCTGCGGGATTTTAAGTGTTTACCAAAAGAAAAATGATGCGATTTATTATTAGTTCAACCTCCGACTCCTTGGCCTTGGCTATTTTCTGTAAAGAACATATAAAACAACACATGTTCAATGATTTCACACTGTACACCACCCCACACACATGCATTTATATTACACATGTGGTGTTCGGGTCCACTGGACCCACGGGTAATAAAAGTGTGGACGTGCCGCGTCCCTTCACTCTGTCCTCCTCCTACGTGTTCACAGCCGACGTGTCCTTGGTGTCCTATGTGCAAAAAAAAGCAAAAATTAGGTACTCGTGAGTAAGGATGGGCGACCAGCCAGGAGCATCAAAAAGCATGGATTATAATGCCACAAAAGTTGAGGTGGAAAACACGGACAAGCCAGTGACTGGTTATAGCTGCAAAAGGAGAACCCTATGCTGGCCACATATTTTCAATATCGTGGACCTCTTAGTCAGTATACAATGCCACAATTGTCTTCTGGATAGCACTAAACCCAGACTGGAAGAAAGGAAAGCTCTAGAGGAGATGGCTCTGTTTCGAGGAGTCAGGCAAAGCATTGGTGAGACTTCAAATCCAGAGAAGAAAATCCAACATATCCTAAGAACCCTGGCTTCTGCAGCAATCATGATGAGGATTCAGGAAAAGGATGCTGATGTCTGACCCAGAGAACAACCATGTGGAGAACCTGAAGTGAGTGTGACATGTCTGACTTTCTTACCTTGACCAACTGTAATGTATGTGTGTGTGTGTGTGTGTGTGTGTGTGAGTGAGAGAAAGATGGAAAGAGAAAGATGTGAGTAAAAATCCTGATCTAAGCATTTTCATCATTCTAGGTTGCAGTCTGTAGCAAAAAATGAAGCTCTGTGAGGTGTATGGATAGAAAGACACGGTATACAAAACTCATGCGTTGTATCACCTGGCATGAATAGACAATGTGTTCGATGGGGCTGATGTTGTTTGGACTGATATTAAAAAGTGTTCAATTTCTTGAAATTGTTTTTATTCAAAATAAATGTTTTTGCTGATATTGATTTCTTTTTTTTTTTTTTTACATTTTATTAAATATCAAAAATCAGATAGCACTATAATGTATACATATGTTTTAACAGAGGTAAATGGCGAATATTAACCATATAGGCTGCCTTTATTGCTTGTAATTGGGATAAAGTAATATAAATATCTGGAATTTGTATTACCTAAATTGTTACAGCCGCATTGATTTAAAGACCCAATAATGCATAGGGTCCACTAGACCTGCAAACGTTGGCTGAGTAACAAAAAATGAGCACTACACAAGGGTTAATTTACTCACTTTACTTAACTTTAACTTTACTTCTACATGGACCCTTTTACCAACAGAAAAGTCCCCTGCTCCAGAGTTCTACAATATGATGGAATTTTGACATAGACGATTATTTGGTTCATGGTACCTACATACTTTATAGTGCTAACAGAAAATTGTATAAGTGTAGTGAGCAGGTCATGAAGATTGAACTTACCACACTGAGAGGAAAATAACCACTTTTATAAGAGGAAGACTGTTGTGTTCATAAACTCTTCCCATACACTCCAAAAAAGGTACCTTGAGGATTTTTTTTTGGTTAGAGCAGAACCTCAGAGAAACAGGTAGGGCCTGTTTCATGTGCGTTCTAGCCTTCGCAGTGCCCAGACGTTTGTTTTTGTGAAAGGCTGCTGAATTGCTTCGTCACTGGAACAATGCAAGAGTTTGGAGCAACAGTATGCGATCATATTCTGTGGGAAAATCAGTAAGTGCATTAGAAACTCGTGAAATGTTGAAGAAAGGTTATGGACAAGCTACCCTATCATCACCCATTGTTTAACAAGAGAGCCAAATTTCCTGAACAGAGTGATCACAGGAGATGAATCATGGGTATTCGAGTACGATCCTGAGACAAAGTGCTGAATGCAGACCACAACATCACTTCACCCAAAGAAAGCTCACATGAGTCGCTGTTCATCGTCTTTTTTTGATTCTCAAGGGACCGTCCATAAAGCATTTGTAGCAGAAGGCCAAACGGTAAATGGAACATTTGACCTTGGAGTTTTGGAGCGTTTGAGGAAAAGGGTTTCGCGTATGTCCCGTCAGATCGCCCATCCTCCACCATGACAACACACTGAGTCACACTTCACTGGCTGGGAGAGAGATTTTTGGCTGAATAAAACATTCCAGTCCTTCTACATCCACCCTATAGCCCTGACATGGATCCCTCTTATTTCTTCTTGTTACCCAAAATTCCCCAAAAACTCATCCCCATGCATAAGCCCTACAGCTTAGAGCATGGGCATTTCATTCTCATTACTTTCTGGACAGACCTCAGACCCTTGGAGATTCAGATTATTGCTTATTTTGCTACACTGTGGTTCTACAAATAATTTTTTTTTTCAATTTGGCCAACATGTATACAGAGCAACTAAGTAAAGGGTTATACATTTGTTTATTTGGCCAACAATTTTATCCACAGTAACTTATATTGGAATCCTGCATAGTAGAGTAACAGTCAGTTAAGGGGCCTTTCTCAAAGAATTAACAGTGGAATCCTGGCATTACATCTGATCAGTAGCCCAAAGTCTTACTCACTAAGCCAGCACTGCTCCTACATAGAACCTTTAAGAGTTCCCCTAGAGACGCAAACCAAAGAACTCTTGTGTGCTAGATGGAACTTGTCTAACATTTGTCTAAACTGATAGCAATAAAAGTTCTTATTTGCCCACAGTAGACACCCACACTGCAGAGACACAACCACTAGCATGGCCAAAAGTTAATTATGAATGATGAAATATCACACTCCCACTTGGTGCGCAGTTATATCTCTGGCTTACTGTCAATCACGGAAAACCTCCACTAGGTCTTATACATCGGTACAGGTTTCACTACACGGTAGGTTTCTTAATCAAAAGACGGTAAAGTGGAACTTTCCTGAATGCATAAACATCATACATCTCAGAGCTGAGGTGAGCTGAAAAGGAAAAAAAGAGAAGAAAATCAATAAATCAATGAAAAATAACTTGTCTTTCTCAGACACATCATTTTAAAATATTGTGGAATGTGATTATGGCCATGCTTGGATTTGCTAATTATGTGAGGGAATACAGAGATCCTTGAGCTGTCTGTCAGAACACAACCCCAGGTGATGAGGAAATGAATGTTTGGCTTGGACCATTGCAAGGAAATGATATCATGCATAGTTTTGACAAAATGAGAGATAGAGAGAGAGAGAGAGAGAGAGAGAGCCCTGCAGTTTTTCAGAATGAAAGCATGTGCTCATACAGCCCTTCGCCATCGTAATGACCTGGGAATGGAGGACGTGTACAGTGAGAACATGGCCCCCCTTTCAACCCTCATGGCATTTTTATTATGCAGGTGGCTTTCCAGACCCTGGAAACTGGTTTCACTTAGAAGGGTCACCTTTTGCCTTTGCACAAAATGCCCTGTTGAAAACTAAAACAAAAAAAAATGGAGAAAAACAAAACATTTCAGAGACACACATATTGTACAGCCAGTTCACATTTTGATATAAGCGAAGGAAAGAATTCAAACCCGTTCATGTACACACAGCCTTCTCAACAGGAAGTGTAAAGAGCAAATCTACATAATGTAGCCAAATACGCCACAGGTTAAACAGAATAATGATTGGTGAAACAAACAGTGCAGCCGCTTAAATGCCTTTAAGTGTTTTTTTATATGAGGACTGGGTGTCCACTGTGCTGACTTGAATTTCGCCATGATGTAAGTGAATGAACTGAATGACCGTTTTCCTTTGCTGTTAACTGGATGAGTAGAAAATAATATTTTGACTCACAGTTAGCATAAATACTTGCTGTGATGTATTTCAGTACAGATGTAATGGATTAAAATATAGCATAAACAGGCTCTATGAATAGACTTTAGCACTATAGACTATATTTTATCATTTATATTTTATGTCATATACACTGTATATAGTATTGCACATATTACGTATAGTGACACCGGCTATTGCGATTACGCTGAATAAACATTTGTATAACTGAACTCTGAAGAAAATACAATGGGATACGAGTGTAGAGTTTACAATTCATCCATCAATTAGTAAAAAAAAAATAATAATAATAATATAAATAAATAAATAAATGTCAAATTTGCAACTCCATTTTTTTTCTTTACATACACTGTGTTAAATATATAATTACATATTTATAATAGAAGGGACTTCCAAAAAGAATTACACAATGGAAAACAAAGAAAGAATCAATAATTGTCAAGAGGTATGATTTAAATGTAAAGAAATAAGGAAAGAAAGAAGCCTTATATTTATATATTTATATATTTGTATATTTATATATTTATATAGGCAGCATATCTTGTTAAAAAGGCATATTTTTTGGCGTATACTGTGGGACTGCATATTGTTTTAAAACACACTGTGTTTTATTACAAAGTAAATTAAAAAAGGGAACAACAGAAAACAGCTTAGTTAACATCCGGAGCATCTAAGACGTACATAGCCGCCTCAATTTTCAGTGCAAGGTAGAAACATTCTTTTATCCCCTCACTAACCATACCAATTATCTGCGAAGTTTCTCTTTCTCTCTCTCTCTCTCTCTCTCTCTTTTTTTGATATTTAATGCATCCCCTGTCTCTCTCACCATCTGCCCTCCCCCCTTTAACATTCTGGAATTTTCATGAGATAGGACAAAAATGGGCATTTCCCTTATTACCATCTCACGGTGGAAATCAAATATGCAAGGAAAGTAGTGTATATACTAATTAGTGGGGAATTCATAATTACCGTGCTCATTGATGGAGATACATTTGAATACGTTCAGCTCCTCAGGGAGCCACGCAGCCTGTCCAGAATAGTGAGAGAGAGAGAGAGAGGGAGAGAGAAAGAGAGAGTGAGAGAGAGAGGAGTGAAATAAAGAAAAAAAATGCCCTCAGCCCCCTCTTTCTTCTTGGAATTAGGGATCTGTGGCATGCCGGAGCTCTGCCAGACGCTAGATCCAAAGTACCCGCAATTTCTTTAAATATAATTAATCAAGTGAAGCATGTAACCTAATGAACGCATTTGATAACAGCCGCTATTCAAACATTAAGCAGGAGCTGAGGCTTCGGTATTCGGCGATGGAGGAAGCGAAGAAATTTCCTTGCCTCGTGTCTTCTCGCATGTCAACAGTGTACATGACTGTCAAGTGGAGAAGGGGAGAGTGGTGACAGGGAAGCCGTCCATTTTAATTGGAGTAGATTAATAACAATTAGAGGTAGTGAGCTGCCAGGCAGCGCTGGGGGACGACGAGAACATGAACGAATGGCACAAGCAGCCCGCTATCCCTGAGAGCTTTGCTATATTCCTCAAAGAGAAGAAGAGGAACGTGAGTGTCAGTCCAGAGCATCAGAAGAAGAGCCGGGGGGAAGGCTGAGACTCTACATGAGTGAGGATCACTGCTGGATTAATAACCCCCGGATCACACCGCATGCGCTTAATAAACAGTCCTAGAAGCTAAGGCATATAAAAACAGTTCAGGTTTAGTTGAGAACTTGAGTCATTCAGATAAACTCAGAGGAAACCACCTAATTAGAAATATCAGAGGGTTACAACAGCAGGATTTGCATGATAAACATCGTCTAAGTTTGAATCTGGCTTTCCGTAAAGCTGCTGTGTTACAAAGGGCCTCATTCATCAACATGGAAATGAAGAAATTTACCCGTAATTTGTTCATAAGAGCATATCCACAAGAAATGGAGTAATCATGAAAATCCATTTAGTTCAGAAAACAATGTACATAGTCTACCAGAGCTCCTGAGTTTGTGTAAACTCATTTACAAGGAGACACACTAATGTCAACCTTGACTAGTACACATCATTGATCATTAGTACACATGATGTGATCGTCATTACTACAAAGTTTCTACAAATTTCTAATTCTGTATGATTTATGTTGCCAGATTTCTATATTTCAAGTGCACATGCAAAACTCATGCAGATAAAT
Source organism: Leptodoras praelongus (assembly GCA_028564905.1). NCBI lineage: Eukaryota > Metazoa > Chordata > Actinopteri > Siluriformes > Doradidae > Leptodoras > Leptodoras praelongus. Next base: position 6,485,645 of record JAOTRJ010000055.1, read on the forward strand.
AGAACTAGAGATTCAGTTCAGACAAAAGAAATTCTTACACTGAAGTACCAGAAAAACTGGCATACCTTTTAATACTTGGTAAGTCCTCCTCCAGGTTGTTGGGAACGTTGCTCAGTCCTCACGCTGATGTTTGTTGAGGCTCCAGCATTGAACTCTGAAGCATTACTTGAGGCATGAAACGATTCTTTCCAGCTGACGCTGCTCACGTTCACCCAGGGTCTTTTTATGGGCCCATCTCATGAGCTCCGACTATTAAACTAGTCGTTTAATTGAAAAAGTTGAAAATCACAAAATCATGATAACTTGCCATTCTAATGGCAGAAACAACTCTAGAAGCTTCCATGGATCACTGTATATATGCACTGGCGGATGCAACTAATGATGTGCATAGGTAGTGTTTGCTGTGTATTTTTCATAGGCTCCAGTACCAGTTTTTCTGGTACTTCAGTGTATTGTGTGTGTCTACAGAAGTGGATACACCGCAGTGAAAAGTTATCATTTCGCTATTTTCAGCTCTCTATTTGCTTTATTTATTTATTTATTTATTTATTTATTTTGCTTTATCGTTTCATAGACATGACTAAATGCAAATCATCTGTAGCATGAAAGCACTTCCTAATTTGCAGGTGACTGGCATTTATCAGGATATGCAAAGGAGTATGAAAAAAAAATCAATGAAGCTTTTGTAAAACTGGCAAGAATGTTTAGTTTGCCTTGGGCCATGAAAACATGTACACACAGCTTTAATGGATTAATAAAAACTATACAAGTACAGTTCAAGCTAACATAAATATCAAATTAATTGTATTTCTTGGACATGGTTTATAGTATATACATATTGCTTGCGCATGTCAGAAAATTAGTGTGGTAAACATTTTTCTTTTTTATAATTTAATTTGAAAAAGGTAAACTGTCATATTTTATATTCATATGTATGAAGTGACATATATGCCTTACAGCTTATGAAAATCAGAAATCCAGTATCTCAAACAATATATATATATATATATATATATATATATATATATATATTTTCTCCGTGTCTCTCGGGGTCTAGTTCAGCACACACAACCATAATCATGGTTCAGACTGCTGACTCGACAGTTGTGGAGAAGACGATCATCAACACCCTCCACAAATCCACTGAAGGTCGTTGCTGAAAAGGCTGGCTGTCCACAAAAGAAATATTCTAATCATTTGAGGTACTGGATTTCTGCTTTTCATGAGCTACAAGCCATAATGATCAAAATGAAAAATAAAATGCTTGAAATGTCTCTTGATGTGCAATGAATATAAAATAGATGACAGTTTACCTTTTTACAAATTAAATAATAAAAAATAAATAAATAAATAAATAAAAATAAAAAACTTTTTCCCCACTATATTTTTCCAAAATATTAATTTTTTTGAGATGCACTAGTATATCTGTTCTACGTTATTTATTTGTTTTCTAATTCACCTTATTTCTCTCTAAGATACTCAAGGATCCTTAATACTTAAAGGATTGGAGGTTGTGTCTCGGCTGGTGCCCTCAGCGTGATGTTCTGTGCAGTGTTTATGTCCAGTTAGGGGATAATCTGCTTTGGCACAGGTTATTGAGCTGCAGCCCAAAATGTAAAATGTTAATGTCCATCGCCAAAACTGTAGGCACAGGGGAACAGGAAGACACACTTTATCACATTATAAAGACTGCTGTTTGAAGGACATTTTGATTTGCATTCCAAATGTATGGAAATGTGAATTTCACAAAGTAATGCAACACGCAGTATAAATATATTGCCGTGATTTACGTGTATGGTAATGGAAATGAACCAAAAAGTGGATTTTTTTTTTTCATATAGGCTTCTAACACAAATTGGAACATACTGGTTTGCTGAAGCATGCGATAATCAAATGGAAGAGAAGTGGGAGTAGTAGGAGTAATGCAGATCTTATATTTTTGTCATTCCTAATCCCATGCAATAAAATTTCCAGACTCTGTTAAAACATAGTGGTAGAGCTATGTTGGTTCAGATCTTAATCATTACGGATGATACTGGAGTTCCTGTAAGCGAGAGTAATAATTCATGAGCTAGAAGGCATAATGATAAAAAAGATAATAATAATAAAATGCTTGAAATACTGTATGTCTCTTGATGTCCAATGAATATAAAATATGACAGTTAAATTTTTTCAAATTAAATTAAAAAAAAAGAACTGTTTCCAATATATTCACATTTTTTGAGATGCAATAGTAGGTCTATACTGAAATGTAATTTCCATTAAAACATAAATTTATGTCACTTATTACAGCCATAAACTAGTCATTCCCTCACGGGACTCTTTTTTTTGTCTATCTCTTGAAGTTAATTAAACAAAAACACAGCTTTGTTTCAACCTGTAACTGCTGCCACTGGAGACTCCTTTCAAAAATGATAAATACATGTCTTTTGGCATCGGTGCTGTGCATAGTCGTGCAAATATACAAATAAAAAGAACAATTGAAAAGGAAAACGCATTTTGCAAAAAAAAAAAAAACTTCTCTGGAACATAGAAAAGGAAGATATGAGGATGTTCTGTTGCACATACAGTACAGGCCAAAAGTTTGGACACACTTTCTCATTCAATGTGTTTTCTTTATTTTCATGACTATTTACATTGTAGATTCTCACTGAAGGCATCAAAACTATGAA
>JAOTRJ010000055.1:6747731-6750231 GCA_028564905.1 Leptodoras praelongus
AATGAAAGCATTAGAAAAATGGCTGTGAATTTCTACTTCTTTTTTAAATCAACATTAGTTAAAAACAATAACATGATGCAATATAGGCCATGCTGATAAACTAGTAAATCACATCTCAAAGGGAGTAAAGTGTCTACTATAGGTGAGCACCAGAAAAAAGAGACAGATCTACAAAGAGACAGAGAGAGAGAGAGAGAGAGAGACAAACACACACACAGAGAGAGAGAGAGAGAGAGAGCATGACAGCGGAGTCCCATGTTAGCAGAGTGTGATCTGTTCCCTGATGTACAGCGAGCACGTGACAGTGAGACAAATGCAAAAGGAGGCATGTCTTCCAAAGCTGCCGCTTTCCTGATGGCTCTTTCCTGCATAACTGACACCGCTGCTTTGCCTCGCCTGTCTGGAACACTCCAGCTTTCAAAGAGGGTTATCTACAAATAATAAGGATGTTCTTGCTTGCCGAGTCGACATGCAAGCATCGTACTCTACAGAAAGAGGGAAACACATACACATACGCACACACACACACACGAAGGCAGGGGGAAAATGTCTCCATGGAAGAAACAGAGAGATGTCAAGTTGATTTTGCCGAGAAGCAGCTGAGGTGCTGTGAGAAGACAGCGTTAGTGTGGGTACGCGCTGTCGTACATGCACGAGCGTGTCAGCATACATGGAGATGGGCTGCTTCAGGGGGGCTCAAGGACTGGAGGCAGGGTTCGCGGGTGATGATCTAGGGGGCTTATTAAAGCATCTCGCACTCATTCTGTGGTTTTACAGCCCCAAGCTGGAGGGAGAATCATTTTGCCAAGCAGCTCAAAAAACAAGTCCGCTGTCTGCCACTAGGGGGCTTTAAACTCAACAAGAGTCTAAAAAAGGAAATATAAAATCCCAAAGCGCTATGGATATGGATATAACAGTGATGAAAAGACAGGTCAAAGCGCATGCTTGACCAAAACAATGTTTATATCCATGTCTTAATCAAGTACAAGCGTCATTCAATATGCGCAAAATATGAGTCGCACTGATCAGTCAGAGAGATCAGAGAGTGCGAGTGAGGAGAAAATCTGAATCTTGTTACCTATGTACAATGGTAGAGCTCCACCATGAGCAGGCCTGGGCACCCCCAGAGGGAGAGACCTCATTAATTGCTCCTGTAAGTGGGGGATACGGCATGGGGCTGAGATTCAATACAGGAGCATTTATCCCTTCTCCTGCTCTCATTGCCGGGTCGTCATTCCCAACCCATAAGGTGCCAGGCGCCGAGCGACTCGGATAATGAAAATTTCTTCAAGTATAAAATCCTTAATCAAAATGCTGCCGGTGTCATCTTGCACCGGCGGAGAATCGCGACTTAAATTAATATACAACAGAACCTTTGGCTAAATTAACATGCCCTCATTTGCCATGCGATTCCCCAGGCCGGGCCTTGGATGGAGGGATGAGAAAAGGAAAAAACAGTCAGAGGGATAGAGAGGAACAAGATGTCGCTTCACCCCCAGCTATGAGCTCTCAAACGCACTCAGAGCAATATGTTGATGAAGGAAGAGCGGGGGAAAAAGGCGTATTAATAAATAAAAAATGCTAACAAGCCAGGGGAAAAAATAAACCTTGTAATGGAGTGTCTTTCTAATGATTCACATTGAGATGACAAAAAAAAGCCAATTATTTGGGCCATTTTTTCGGCGTGTTTAGGCGCTAGATTTGTTGATGCGCAGGCTCTCGCGCTCATCCCTGGTGGGTAGTACTGAACTCTGAGAAACGACGGTTTCAGCAAAAACATCACAGCTGAATGCAGATAGTCTCCAGATATACTCGCCTAATGACCTCGGGGACCGAACATATGATATAGCTTTATATTTCACCCTAATGCACACATCTGAGCTTGCTAGTGCAGCTCCCAAACGCTGACAAACTTGTATCAGGTGAACACAAGCAGGATGGGATATGCGAGCGCTTGTGTTGTGAATGAAATAATGCAGGCCAGGACGGGATGCCGTGATACATGGCCACGCTGACACCTTTGGGAGAGGAGAAGTCTCCATCCTGCTTGCTCTTAACAATCCGTTCTGTTCCGTTGCGCAGGCCTATCAGAATATATTCAGCAGTATTTAGCAGACAGGCGGTTATCTAATAGTAAATATAAATTGTTGCATTTTTTTTTTTCTTTCTCCAGTGACGTTTCTCAGTGTTTTGACAAAGCTCCTGCGAGGTTACAGCATTGGCCTTGACAGGCGAGGCATCAGCTTTTTTCTTAACCACATGAGAACTCTCAATTTACTACAACACTTTTCCCTCTCTCTCTCCCTCCTTCTCTCTCTCTCTCTCTCTGTCTCTCTCTCTTTGCCCAGGCGAGCCGAGCCCCATCTGCATGCACTCAGATTAAACATTCAATTTGCTACCTGATAGGCCACAAGGTCCACCACTTACCATACAAATGAAAAAAGTGTCACTGTCATCCCCCTCCCATATTCGCGTGACCCTGCGCCGTACTCGCCTAATA
>JAOTRJ010000055.1:6757731-6760760 GCA_028564905.1 Leptodoras praelongus
TACCCCTTTATTTCCTTCCCTCCTTCGGATAAACAATCGGTCACAACTGTGGGATCGCTTTTGTTCTTTATGCTCTGTCTTTTCTTTTAATATATATATATTTATATTATATGGTCCTGGTCTTGGTCTATCTCCATCCTTGTTTTCCTAAAAGGCTCTGACTGACAGCTGACATTCTGCTGTTTATTATTGAGTGGACCATCGATGCTATCTGACCATGCAGAAATCTAAAAAAAAACGCGGTCCAAATGTCAAAGCCTGAATATTTCCCAACGTTTTATATAAAGAGTGCGCTCAGAGCGCTCCTCTTTATTGTGAGCCCCGGCGACGTGTGGCCGGCAGGCGATATGCATGCGAGGGCACAGACAAGGGCCAAACTCTGTTGTTTTGGAGATGGATGGAAAAAAAGGCATGCCGCACCCTGGCTTTTCAAAGGGGAGGGGGGTGGAGGGGGGGAGCGGGGGGCATTCGGAGGAAAGGAGATAGAAGGAAGTCAAATGAGAGCCAAGATGCTGTGCGCTAAACTTGGAGCGCATTCAGCAAGAGACACAGAGAGAGAGAGAGAGAGAGAGAGAGAGAGAGAGAGAGAGACTCATTGCTGAACTCCATTTTCATATGAATGACAGCCTTAACATATCTTCAGGAAAAGGGCAGCTCTCTAAGGTTTGGCTCGAGCTCCTGAGACTCGGGTCTTCTCTATTTCTCTGGTATACCAAAGGGACAGACGCACTCACACATTGCACCACACACACACACACACACACACACGCGTGTGTATGCTCACACATGCAGTGTGTCCGTAATTAAACGGCCATGTTTCAATATCCTGACAGCAGCACAGAGAACAGGAGGGACAATGCGATAATTTCATTAAGGCCTGCGAGCGAAACTCTTAATGAGCTGCCTTTCAGAGACAGAGAGAGATGTGGAAGGATGAAGGGAGAGACAGAGAGCAAGAGAGAGGAAGGGATGGACGGGGGTTGGACATTACACCTCGCTATCACAGAGACACGCTGTGCCCTGTTAGAATAAAGAGCTGGGACACGGGGGCTAAAAAAGACACGGGGCACCATTACAGAGTTCGGACATAGAGCTGCTAAAGCGGAAAGTCAGTGGAGACTTGGAGTCGTAGCTGTAGTACGATCTCGTTCTCTCTCTCTTTTTGTCTATCTATCTATCTATCAATCCATCCATCCATCCAAGCATCTATCTATCTATCTATCTATCTATCTATCTATCCATCCATCCATCCATCCATCCAAGCATCCATCCATCTGTCTATCTATCTATCTATCTATCTATCTATCTATCTATCTATCCAAGCATCCATCCACCTATCTATCCATCCAAGCATCTATCTATCTATCTATCTATCTATCTATCTATCTATCTATCTATCCAAGCATCCATCCAAGCATCTATCTATCTATCTATCTATCTATCTATCTATCTATCTATCTATCCAAGCATCCATCCACCTATCTATCCATCCAAGCATCTATCTATCTATCTATCTATCTATCTATCTATCTATCTATCTATCCAAGCATCCATCCAAGCATCTATCTATCTATCTATCTATCTATCTATCTATCTATCTATCTATCTATCTATCTATCCAAGCATCCATCCATCCATCCATCCATCTATCCACCCAAGCATCTATCTATCTATCTATCTATCTATCTATCTATCTGTTGTTGTTTTTTGTCCGAGAGGTTTTCTGGCATTCCAGTTGTGGCATTCCAAGGTTTTTTTTAAAGCAGCATTTTTTTTGTCATTGAGTTTTAGGAAAAGCACACACACCTACAACCACACACACAACCCAGAGGTGAGAAAGAAACATAATCAGAAGACCTTTTAGCAATGAAGCATTCCCTTGTATATTTCTGTAGCTACTGTACAGTATATTATAAAGAAAAGAAGTGCAGAGGTCATGCGATTCAACAGTTGAGTAAAATGACTGAATCCTCGACACCTGATACGCAAAAAAAACTCCCCCCAAAAAAAGTGGAACAGCGATATACTGTGCAGCGCGCCGTAATGCGAACGGCCACCTAAAAGTGGATAAAAGTGTGCCTTTTTTATTCATTTGCTTTTCTCTCCGAAACTCATTAATGCAAAGCTTAATGCTTCTTTCACTTTATCCCTCGCTCGCTCTTTTCCTCACTGGGGGAATTTGCATACTTAATTGATCAATATGCTCCCTGCTCCTTTTGCACATCTGCCAGAGTGGTCCCAACCGCTTCCACCTCTCATCGCTCAAAGTGACAGCTCTCTCAGGCTCACAAACACTCTCTCTCTCTCTCTCTCTCTCTCTCTCTTACCAGCTCTCGGTCTCATCCTCAAGCTTAGCCGCTCTTTCTCCAAAACTCACTGGTCCCTTTCCTGGATGTGGAACAGGACTCTCCTGCCAGGTCTGCATTCTTACACTCACACTTACGCTCAAGCCTGTATCGTTACTCTACGATAAAACGCACCTAAATACAGAGGATAAGTTGTGTCAGTGTGTAGCTGAGAGTAAAGCGGTGGCGGAAAGACGAGGTGTGATTTTCTGCACGGCTGCCCGCTCCAGTGTCACTCTGCAACATGTGCATCATTGTCTCCCATTCAGCATCTGTCATTGTGACCGCGTCTGGACAGCAGAGCCTGCAGTCTGAGCTCTTATCAGTCCAGTGTGACACACACACACACTCTCATACACACATACACACTCTCATACACACACTCCCTGCTCACTCCCTTCCTGTTCCACCATACTCCCACCACTGGCTGTTCCTCCTCTCCCATAATTCTCTCTCTCCTCGTCCTATCTCTTTTTTTAACATAACTCTCACACACAATTCAAGGGAAGTCATCGGATTCCACTGGATTTCATATAAATAAAGTCACAGGAAAAGAGCGTAACTAACTCACATGTAGGGCTAGGCAAAGTAAAGACGTGATACACTGAATATTTAATAATATTTTAGTATTGCGCTACAGTTTTCTAAATATTGTGTACAGTACAGGCCAAAAGTTTGGACACA
>JAOTRJ010000055.1:6780112-6804642 GCA_028564905.1 Leptodoras praelongus
CGCCCCACCCGGGGATCGAACCCGGGTCCTTCTTGCTGTGAGGCGACAGCACTATCCACTGCGCCACCGTGCCGCCCTATTAGGAAATGTATCACTTGTAATTCAAAATAATGTGAGGTCTGTTGTCTCTGAATAACATATATGTACTTTGATGAGATAACTGATAGGGGTTTGATTTATTAAATGTAAATGTTACTACGATCCATAAACAGAAAACGCTCGTGCCGATAGGTGTTTTTAACTCATAACTGCATGCACGTAAATAGAATATGGACAAATATATATTGAAAGCTAAGCACGCCATGACTGATATGATCTCCTTTTCCTTGTGTAACACCGCTCCCCTGTTTCTGCCTAAAGAAAGAGTTTAGAAGCGCTATTTCAACAAACAATTTTGTTCAGTCCAGAAATTTCCGTATAGACGGAACAGACTCGTTTGCTTCAATGGCTCAGCTTGGACAGATTTTCAGTTTCTGGCTAAGAAGCCACCGCCGGGGAGCAGAGCTGAGGAGGAGATGAAGGACACTGGTGGTGTGGTGGCCATGGCATCAAGCTTAGAGGTAAATAATCAACAAACAGCCGGAGAAGGACGAGCTCTTTCAGTCGCCGCCACCTTAATCAACACTTAAGGAATCAAATTGGATTTGGCCTAGACACTAATAGACTCCAGATTGTTTGTGTGTGCACAGGAGGAGTGTAGAGATAGAGAGTGGATTGTGTGTCTGTGTGAATGTTTGCGTATTTGTTCTGTAGGAGGCGAGTGTAGGTGCATATATGCATAAATTCTGCTATGTAGGCAAACTAGCCTTAGAGGTAAGGTCTATGTGTGTGCGTAAGAGGTTTGTGTGTGTGTGCAGGTCTCTTTTTTTCCAGCATGTTTTCCTGTAGGTCTAGCAGAAGGATGCCATTTTTAAAGAAATATAAACTCAGTGTTAAATTCAGTGCCCCATAAGGATTTGTGGTTTTTCTGTGTCGTTATATAACTGTAAACTCCTGCATGGATGAGATCAGGTAATGCTTTGCAGATGCGGGTGGCTCCTCTGGCCCCAAGGCTTCAGAATGTTGAGAAAGCGTTGCTTCCAGAGAGAAACTTAATGTGCTATGGGCTTTACCCCATGAGTCAGGGTGGACAAGCTCTTGCAGTGAGATCACTCCATCGCTCCATCGAGCCAAAGTGTATGCTTGTGCGTTGTGCAGGTTTGTGCTACTTAACACACGCTTAGCTGGAAACTACCCACAAACCCCCAGCACATGCTTCAGCTGTTCCGTCATTAGTATTGTGAATAAAAAGTCATGCCCTTTGCTTATGACACATTCCAAACACGCTGGATGCTTTATATCCTCTTCTCACCCCCTCTCGTATTTTTATTCCTGTCCTGTCAAGAGCAGATGTTGAAATAAAGAGCAGGCAAAAGAAAAGTAAATACACGTAGTAAAATTCAGCCGAGGCCGCTCCTGCTGTTATTTTTCCTTTGCCACTGTTTCTCCGGCGCTCAATGAAGGGCAGTGGCACGATACTTTTTCATTCAGCATATTGAACAGCCTCCCAGACAAGCCGCCGAGTGTTTTTATTGTTAATCAATGCCAATCCATTCCGAGCCTTGATGTTAAATAGGGATCAATACGGCCAAGCTGTGGCGAGATCTGATTTCAGTCGGTCGGGCGAGTGGTGGGTTTTAATCGGAGGGTAAATCAAAGCTGGCCGAACATAAGTCAGGTGAATTAAAACAGACTGCTGGGGACCTTTCTCGCCACCTGACCAGCGCCAGGAAATACCTGTCATATTTTATTATTGCCTCCATACCAGCTTTATTCAGCACCTCTTTCCTTTTTAGACCTTTTCTTCTTTGACAGAGTGTTGAGATGGAGGTCGCTAAATAGCTTTTTAAAAAAAGCGCATCTTACATCTAAGTCCTTTAGCTGCTCAGAATCCAGAGAGAACAGAGCAAGAACGCTCGCTTTCCTTTACACGTCTTGCCTTTAATGATCGAGTCTGGGAGGGAGGACAGGCGGAATCGATGGAGGCCTGTTACTTTAAGCAAAGCTACATTTCATCTGGAAAAAAGATCATAAGGATCGCCCTGATTTGCGAATTACAGGAACTCGTCAGGATCAGGATCTTCTCATTCCCACTACAGAGGCATCACACTTGTGCTTAAAAAAAGAGAAAATTGAGTAGCACTTGACCTTGAACTCTTTTTTTATCTCCAACCTTTGAGGCTTAAAACCAACAGGCATCCATAATGTGTGCCTCTGGACTTAAATTTGGCCACTTCTCTTTAAAAAGCCTTCTTTTATCTCTTTCTGTCTGGGTTTGGAGGACTGTTGAAGTAGGGGCTGTGTGTGTGAGATGAGGTTCGAAGGACCTCAGTGTTTTCCTGTAGATAAGCATCATAAGAGGGCATCGTTAGCCTGGGAAGCCCGTCCACCACACTGGAGTCCACATAACTCGCAGGGGTCCGGCAGATTTAATGAAATATGGCTTCCGCCATAGCAGTGATTGATCGGGCGGACGGCCACGGGCCTCTCCGTGGCCCTCTCCTCCCACGGTCCATCTATGATGATAAATTAGCGTTAGATGGAGCCTAATGAGTTTACTAAACATTTGGGATTTGCGCTAATAAACTGGCAGGCTAGGAAGCTAGCAGCGAGAGCGAGCAATCCCCGAGCTCCCCCTTATCGGGGGGACATGACAGTTAAACCACGCTTCCAATCTGCCATCGATTCATCATCCTGGCGCCATTGTGCATGCTCCACAAGAGGATAATTATGCAGCCACTGCATCACAAGCACTCATATTTTCCTGAGAGAGCAAGTGGACACACTAACACCAATAACACAACATATGCACTACTTTACTGATAAGATCTTCATTATTATTATTATTATTATTATTATTATTATTATTATTATTATTATTGCCACATGTTCAACCATTTGCATGTCTTCTGTATTGAGAGTAATTTGCTCTCAAGTAGATTACAGAAGTAATAATGGTGTCTAAGTACTATTATCTAATTTTTGATGTACATGGCTTAATACATAAATTGGTGATGAAAATGAAGCATCATTTCCTTTACTGTTGTTTTTTTTTTTTCCTCGATGCAGCTGTTGATAAACCAGCAACTATGATTTATCACACGGTAATGTAATATAAAATCATTTTACTAATTGTCTTTTGTGTTGTGAGACCAAACAGCTCTTGACTGTCGGCCAAATATTTGCCGTCTCTAATGATGCCTTATCAACTGCACCTGACCTCCTGCAACACCCATAAATCAGCGTCACACCCCGTATTTAAAAGCATGGAAATCAGACCCTGCTTTTAGCCTAATAAACAGCAAGCGAGGCCTGCTGGACTGCAGCGGGGTCCTGGACAGTATAATTGCTGGGAATAATTCTAATGAGGTCTTGGGAAACATGAGTAGAGGTTCTCTTATAATGACAAATCGCCGTGAGCTAGAGCAGGGCTCTCCAACCACCGCTCTCTTAACCCTGAACCGCTCGCTCACTCGCTACCACTTCTCCTTGGCCAAAACGCATCTCTCTCTTTTTTTTCCCTCTGTGTTGTTTTGACTTGGGGGTGTTTTGAGCATTGCATCATCTTTACATGCGGCGGGCAATCACAAAATGAATGCACAGACACTACAATAAAAATAATAAGTACAACTATAAAACCCCTTTATTCCTCCTGCGCAATTCAGTGTAATCCGCACTCAAAGACCACTTTTCGTTTTGATGAGCAAAAAAAAACTGTGCTATTGTTATCAACAGGACGCTGATAATCTTTTGACAGCAGTGAAGGGTGGGTGTGGGGCGGGGAGGGGGGGGTATATATTTAGAGATAACTTGTCAGCTTTAATAAATGATACTTATTTGCTGCAGTTTTTAAAGATCCGAAGAGGATGGATCCAGCACAGCGGACCCCAGGGACCGTGATGGCCAAGGCCCAGTGCTTCTCACCAGGGGGAAACTGATGGTTTGCGCCCAATGTCCAGATCGCTGGCCTGTGACCTCGGAGTCCAATACAATCCGCACACAGTTTCCTAACCTAATCTCAGCCGTGTCACACAACAAATTGCCACATTCGGAAAAATGGGAATGGATGGAGATACTTGGGGTGGGTGTGTGTGGGGGGGCTGTAGGTAAAGAGAGAATAGAGAATAAGGTTGGGATGATGGGATGCCGGGCAGAGTGGGAGGGAGAGTAGGATGGCTGGGTAGACGGATAGACGGATAGGAAAAGAGCGGGACATCTCCTGCTGAGAGTGGAGAGGCAGAGGAGTCCCGGCAGCACTGAGGTCTGATTTACAAACTTCTCCTAATGCGAAACAAATGCTGTGGATGTGAATTTGCACTTACTCATACAGCAGGAGAGAGAGAAAGAGAGAGAGAGAGAATCAGTGAATCCATGCCTACAGTGTGTGAGGGCTGCATTTTATAGCCAGCTGTGCTGCGCTTTCCACAAACACACCACCAGCCCATTAACACAATCAAACTCCTTAAAGACATGTGTGTAACGAGTGTTGTGAAATCTTCCTGCACATCATGTATGGCGTTTAAGACTAAAGCAAGTCCATGAACCGTACTTTTTTTCTGACTTTTTGTAGTCACTCGCTATACATATTATAGTAAGAAGAGGTATGAAGAGAGGTGTCAAGTTGTTTGTCATACATTTGGCTGGAATATTTTTCTTGATGGACGAAGTGATAACGTTCTCCTTTCAGCTTTCAGAGATTTCTTCGCTTTTTTATGTTTCAGTTCGTTACTAATCTTTCATAAAAACAAATTGCACAAGTATAACACTGGTCATTAAAGTTAATGGAGAGCAGGAGGAGGTTTCGAGACGATCTCAGCTGTGTGTTGGAAACGGGAACATGCTGCCTGCATTCACGAACCTTGGCCTTGCATTCCTTACAGTCCTCGCCTAACCAAAACTGATCCAATTTGCCTGGTTGTTATTCAAAAGGCACATGCACCCACGCCTGCCTATTGAGTAACAACAGACCCTCTCCAACCGTCTGGTGTGTTTGTGTGTGTGTCTTTGTGTATGTCTGTGTGTGTGTGTGTGTGTGTGAAATAACACTCAAATATTTAGTTCTGATAATAGTTTTGTTTATGCTGGTGAATATTTCTAATGGGTGGTTTTCCGTCTTTATGCGTTAAGACTGAAATGTGTAGGTTTGACGTTGATTGTGTTTATTTTTGTAAAGTGTGTGTGTGTGTGTAGTTGTACTTGCACCATACTATGATGACAGGCTCAGCAGGAGCATTCACACTGCCCGACAAAAGAGGAGTGTTGCTTCTTTGTGCTTCCAATCAAATAAAAGGCCTTTTTAGAGCACATATGTCCCTCTCCTCACAGTCCTGTCAGACTAGACCCATAGTACCCCCACCAACATACACACACACACACACATACACACACACGCACACACACGAACATACACACGCACAAACTTGAGTGGGTTTATTTTTTCAACTCTCCTCCTGCTTTACTCTCTCTTTCCTCTTCTTCTCTGCTTTCTGCTGATGCTCTGGCTTTACAATGTCCACTACTCTTTCTTTCTCACCAGTCTCTGTGCGTGTGTGTGCGTGTGTGTGCATATGTGTGTGTGTGTGTGTGTGTGTGTGTCTCAACAGAGACTCGGTGGAGCCACTTTCTTCCGTTCTCTGTGCCCATGCAACATGTCTTACGACAGCACCAGCTCAGATCCCCCTCCTCTCCACACATGTTAAAGCCATTTCCCCACACACACACACACACACACACACCGTGGAGGCACACACCACACCAGTTATGGTCATTACCAAGAACAAAACAACTCTCTTTTACTCGTGTCACTAGTGCATTCAGTATCGATGCCTCATAAAGAATGAATGGAATACGAATCGGATTGAACCAGAACTGAACCGAATTGAACCGAATCGATTCGATTCAAACACTAAATGAATCGATTTAATATTAAATCAAATCCACGTGAAATGAAATGAAATGAATCGAGTTCATTGATAAAAGCACTTCAAATCACGTCAAGCCAAGGTGAATCAAACTTTACCTTCAGAATCATATCCAGTGTTCACACTGTATAACAAACTGCATTTAGGCTTCTAGAGATAAAAAAACTTTCTCATGCACACTTTTTCATTCACTCCCTGAAGCGCAATTCATCTTATCCATAATTCTGTGAAAATTTAGCTTAGGAAATAGTTTTGAGGTGCCGTGTAAAAAGTGTGTAATAGAGCACATCTGTTTCGACTGTAAGCCGAGTGCACGCCCTGCCCAGCGGCCACAAGGTTTTGGCTTCTCGACCACTCTGTTCTGTCCGTTTATTTTCTGCGTGAGCGTGAACAGATTGCTGCCTGCCAAGCACAGGTTAAGCTATCTGTCTTTTCTCTCTCTCTCTCTCTCTCTCTCTCTCTCTCTTCTCCCTACACCACTGTAGATCTGGCAACCCTGCTTTTCCGCTCTCCCGGAGATCTGGCAACCCTTCACTTTCTGGCATAAAAGGTGACAATCTTCATTAAAACCTCTTACAGACAACTGTCAGTTATCCTCAGTTCAAGGAAGCCAGCTGTTCGCTCTCTGTCTCTCTGCCTCCCTTTCTGTCTCGGAGGCTCTCCAGTGAGACGGCGTTCATGCTTTATAAGCTGTGTGTGTTCTGAAGAGTTTCAAGGTGAGAGTGTCATCTGCTCAGCTCGTGAAGGCATTTGCGAATATCATTATTTTGGGCAAAGGATCAATGAACAAATTGTTCCAAACGAGCGGGTAATACAACTCGCACTAACAACAGCACAGACGACTTGTTAATAACTGAGATGCATTTACATATTAATACAAGCACACCGTCTTCCCAACGTGGGGCTGGAGATGCAACGTTGTTCACAGGCAAAAACGATGATATGATATTGAGATTGCGATCACTTATATCAGGTAACACGTAACACCAATGTACAGCGTCACACACCTGTGTCACAGTCGCACTTTTGTTTGTTTCTATAGGCATTCGATTATTTATATATGACAATTCGGCGGTTTCTTATAAGCCATTAACGCTTCAGCCTCGTCCAAGACCCGCATTTTTACCCCGCCATAACGCATTACCACACCACACCAACTCCCTGAAATTAAATAAGAAAAAAGTCATTCTTATCTTAATGATGTTAAATGGCTGCTTTTATTTGTCCTGATCCTGATAAGCCGGTGTAAAAGAATGTACATGATATTGAGCTTATTGTGCTTTGTACTATCATTTCACTCCCTTAAAGGGGTTTCTGACATCTCTGACTGCCTCCTTTCCTCCCTGTATCTCAGTCTCAGTACTACTACTCCTCCACACACACACACACACACACACACAAACGCACAGGAGATCCTTTACACAAGCATCTCCCAGAGAAGGTTCCCATGCCACAGGCGGAATCAGACAGTCCTGACAGGAGCAAGCGGCTGTGGCTCGGTGTGTGACTGAAGCTTCAAAAGCGCCGGGCCGAACACCTGCACCAAAACGGCAGCCGCTTAGCATGGCCAGTTCCATGCAGGCACGCATTAATGGCCTCTTAGAATAACGCAAATACCCCCCACTAACATGCTGGGCCAGACACACACACGCACACACACACACGCAGCAAGAAAGACAACACACACTGGAGAAAAGTGTAGGAGGAAGGGAGCATTTACTGCTGCGTCGGCTAATTTGGTAGTGGTCAGTAGAATTTGTAACATGGCCCGAGCCATCACCTTACTTATTCACTAGCTGGCTGAAGGGGAAAGAGGAGCAATGTGCTTTATTTTGTGTGTGTGTGTGTGTGTATGGCATGAGCAACAGAAAGCTTGCTGACTGCCTCATAAATAAGAGCAGCAGAACACACCTGTGCTGCTGCTGTAGTGCAGCTCTGAGGCTGTTACCTGGCCAGAGATATATCTGCTGTCTGCTCGGCCATTAATCAGAACTAATGAAGCTCTCTCTCTCTCTCTCCCAGTATCTCTCCTTTCTTCCTCTCTCTTTCTTCCCCCCTATCTCTCTCTTACACACACAATTCTGCTACACATGAAAAGCTGCTCACATGAACTCGCGTACTCACAAGCATGCTTACTTACACACCACATCCACATCTGAATGACACCTGAGCATGGAAAAAAAAGATGCAGGCCTGAAATGGCTGGAGGCTAAAGTAACAGCTGAGCAACGCTCTGCTGCTTCCTACAGGAGAGACAGACAGCGAAAGAGAGAGCAACAGAGCACCATTCTCCACTTAACACTCATTTAATTACTCTCCACATAGGTCTGTGAAAACCTGCCATTCAGGAGCATTTCAAAACAAACCCTCTCTCTCCAGGTCCATCACATCCTGCTCTCCTGCTCCGATGCTGATATGTAATTAAAGACGTCTCCAAAATCCTCCTCGACAGCCCGGGACGCAGCCAAGAATGTAAATGACATTAACAGAGAGACAATGAATTGAATTTTTAGGTTTTAAATGTCCCTTGTTTTTTGTTTTTGGTTTTTTTTTTTGCCTCCACTCATTTCCATAGCGCTTCTTTTTTTCTCCCCTCACCAACAAAAGCTCTGACCTTCTAAATGCTGGCATTTGTTCAGCTGAGCTCGGAGCGAGCCGCAATCGAGCATCTGCACACCGACGAGAGGGAGGAGAGCTCGTCATGAAGACCTAGCCCATGACGTGTCAGAGTGGCAAACAAAAGAAAAACATTTTTAAATAAAGAATCCAAAAAAAGAAATGAAGAGGAAATATCACAGATGGTCCTTGATTGTGTGTTTACTTTTAGAAAAAGTGTCTTTAAAAGACAATCTCCCAAGCACATGACCGGGGTGGCTAATTATGACCCGTAATCCGCCTCATATGGAAATATAATGAATGTTAAATGAAATCAGCGACGGGCCCAAATGATGCCCCGAGCCCAGCAGGAAGACAGGTGCAGGCGGCTGTGCGGAATAAGCTATAAGACGAAACCGGCCCAGCACACGACCGTGCTTGCAAAAAAAGAAAAAAAAAGAAAAAGTCAATCTCATGCATTATTCAGCTGCATGGAGTGGGACGGGGGGGGGCTCTCTCAGGGGTCAGGCTGTCCTGACCTCTGTGACAGGAAGTGAAAGGGAGATCGGTGGCTAGGAAAGCCCTGATCAGTGGCAAGTATTATTAGTCCCCCAGCCACAAAATAAAGCCACAATCCTCTCCTGACACACTCTCACATGATCACTAACCTGTCTCTGAAAGCCTGTGGAGCATCCATCACTTACAGCCCTCTGCGTTACACCTTACTCTTTATTTTTCACCTTCTTTACACATCCCCTTAGATGAATAATCTATGCCAGAGCAGTGGGAGGTGAAATATTTAAAGATCCGCTGAGATCGATTCTGCAATTCTGCAACAGCTGTTAAATGCGACCAACTTTTCATTCTTTTGCTGTTATTTTTCTCTTTTTTTTTCCCAAGCTGTGCTAAAGTCCAAGAGAAAATAGGATAAACAGATGTCTGGCTTGCCTACAGGAAAATAGGACACATTTGGAATGATAAGTCTCTTAAACTCCATTGAAAATGCCAACAGCGTGATGGTGCCAGTTACTGCCCGCGCCCGTGCCAGCGAGCAGCGCGCCTGCCCTGCATGCCATCTGGGAAAATGGTGCTGAGAATGTTATCGATAATGGATCACAAGTTCCTCTGGTCAGCATGGACCTGCGCTGCATAAGACTCTCTCTCTCTCTCTCTCTCTCTCTCTCTTCTTCCCTTCCATTCTTTCTCCTCCTTTCGGTTCCCTTCTCTTTCTCTCGGTTCCCCCAGTTAAATGTTTTGATTGTAACATAATCGGCCCTCCCTTGTCTGCCTAAACAATCCCCCCATTCATTTTCGAGATTCATTCCCCTCCATGTCCGCGCAAACCATTATTTCCAAGCGCTTGTTGAACATGAGCACACGTAGGCCTCCCTGTTCCTGACACCAATCATTTCATATCTACATATCCCTCTGTCACAAGATTGGCCGACAGAAATGAGAGCAAAAAAAAAAAAAAGTTCTGTGCGAGGAATTGGCCCTTCGCCGCTCGTCCCACCCGGACTCGCACTTCACATTCCAGGTTAAAGTTTCAGCACTTTTTTTTTCAGGCCCGGTTCTCTGGCTAAGAGTTCTGTGAGCAAAAAGGATAAAATCATCTGCTCATAGTGGCAATAGATGGACAATGCAGTAGGCTAATGAAGCACGTCCGCCTTTGTGATCGCACAGGACGGATGAAAACGATACTCCCAGCCTTTTCAGGCGGCCCACAATGAAAATGTGAGCTTTTCTATCCACTGTTTGAACTTACGACAATATCTCCTCCTTTCGCCGCAGACTCTTTCCCTGAGACTCAATCCCTCCTCCACTGTTCCTCTTTTCCTATTTTACTAGTGTTACACACATTGTTCGCCAGATTGAAGCACAAAGCGCAGACACCCGATCCCTCCAACTCTATTTAGACGTGATACAATGCCTAGCAATTTATGGGAAGAGCCAGTGCGTTAAATATCAATGACACCCTGTTGTACAGTGTTCAGCATGTGTCTCTTTGAAGGTAAATATATACTGTAAGCTCAGCTCAGCGGATGAATAGAGCTCGCTGGATTTCAGACATCCCAGGAACTACCAAGAGGAAGTAAGACACGGTTCATCTTTTGCTCCAAAAAATGAGAACAACCTCCCTATAATCCTTCTCTGCTCTTTTTTTCTTTCTTCTTCCTCTCCTCTCCACTATAGGGCAGTGTAACATAATTCTCAGCTTTCTATTAAAACATCCTGCTGCTAATTACTGCTCGAGCATTGTAGCTGCACGTCGGCGGGTCCTGTTCAAATGCTACAGTCAGTGACGTGGAGGAATACAGAGCGCATGTCAAGTCGAGTACTGATTTTACTCAGGGAGAAGACAGTAAATAATAAAAAAGCACTACTTTAAAGGTCATAAATTTGTATATAAATATGGTTCCACTTTTTGCTAGTATGTATCCCAATAATAAAGTGTACATGCTGTTCATATATCACTCTTTGGAAATGCTTGTAAAAACTGATTATCATGCAGAACAGCATTTCTAAACCATAACCATATGATGTGTGATGGGAGGAAATTCATAGTGCTCAAAGCATGTGAGCGCGGCCATAAATTCAGCACCAAGGCAGTGAGTCCTTTTTTCCAGCACTTCACACACACACGCACACACACACAAACACTCTGACACACACACACACACACACACTTGTGCTGAGTGGCAGTAGCAACTGGCAGTCCCTATTTGATTACTAATAAGAGAGATGTTCCCTCTGTCAGATACCAAACATTCTCCACTAAGCAAACAGCTATTTCAGCTAGTCAAACATTAGCATTGCTGTCCAGCGGTGGCGTGTATTTTGCCTCGGCTCGCGACTCGCTGTCTTTCTCTCCCCAATCTAATTTCTCGCTCGGTGGACGGCAAAGTTCATGATAGGGAGATAAGTTTGCAACATCAACAGAGCACTGCGAGATGAGGAGCAAGTCAGACAGAGCTTGGAGAAAGACAGAGAGAGAGAGAGAGAGAGAGAGAGAGAGAGAGAGAGAGAGAAGGCGCTGCTCTCTGGCACAGAGCACCAGTTGTTCGTGCTGTCTTTATGGAGCATGGTGGGCTTGTTCTACCTCACTAATCTCCAAGAAGCCCGGGCAGCACTCTGGCACATCCCTACTCCTCAGATCTGCCCTGATCTTCTCCACGCTTGTATACTCTGCCAAGATAATTGGTGATAAGAAAGCACTTCAAGACTTGCCGAATGTTTGTAACCAACACAAAGTCACAAGAAATCAAACAGAACTGTAAAACGAGGGGAAGAGCAAAAAAAAAAAGAAGCATCAATCACTGATCCGGCAGGAGACGATGTATTTAAAGTAGCTAATGTTATCAACACGTAAGCAGCAAGAACCAGCTGAGAAACATCTCTTATTACCCAGGAGTAGCAGTATGGGAGCTCTCTCATACACACACACACACCAACACACACACGCACACACCTTTTAAGAGAAACAAGGACAGTGGGAAGCTGTGAGCATCATGTCTAGAGCCTACAGAGAAGATAACAGGGGAACAGGAGATGGAGGCGAATGATGCACTTGTTAACAAATTAGGATGAAGGAGGGAGAGCTGTGAATCTAAAGACAGCCGCTCTCTAGGAATAAATGACTCGTTGCCGGGAGAGGAAGGGCTAAAGCAACTGCCTCCCTTGGCACCTCAAGCAATT
The DNA here is from genome assembly GCA_028564905.1 of Leptodoras praelongus. Taxonomy (NCBI): domain Eukaryota; kingdom Metazoa; phylum Chordata; class Actinopteri; order Siluriformes; family Doradidae; genus Leptodoras; species Leptodoras praelongus. The sequence goes on from JAOTRJ010000055.1 coordinate 6,792,364, forward strand.
ACACACTCCCTGAAGACACCCCAAGGTTTCCAAGTCAACCCACCTGTGCAAAGACAAAAACACAAAAACGCTGGGCCGCACCACCCATCACACAAAGACAACCCACCCAGAGACAACAGCAAACGGAAAACAGAGAGGGGCCCTTACCTGTCGATGATCACAGGGTCTGAAGGGGTTTCGTTTCTGTTCCCGCAACTTTTCTTGTCACAACACCGGCTGCCGAGGAAATAAAGACAAACAAACAACAGCGGCGATGTAAGATTTGGTCTCAGTTCAGGAAGCGAGTGTTTTCAGCCTGAATCCAAATCCGTCATTTGCTCTTTCCCTTTATAGCGTGAGGTGGAGGCGGCTGCCTGGCTGACTGGCCATCGCCAAATCGGGCGCCGCTGTGCCGAAACAGGGAACAACATGTTGCGGTGTTTGCATTGGTGCTGAACAGAGGACTGGGAAAGGGGGGGGATGCCAAGAGGCAGGAGGATCACTTTCACAGCTTCGCCTTTTGTTTACCTCTAATTGTCAAGCTGTTATATCTGGAGAGGATGCAAGATGCCACCTTCAACCAGTGCTTTTGTGGGGCACTTATTAATTACAGGCTCAAAAGCCTGCATCAATCTTTCACAATGTGCCAATGCCTCCATTTTGAGGCTGCTATGACGCTCCCATTATGAGTGCTTTAATTAATGCTGAAATGATACAAGAGGAAAAAAAAAATCTTATGCCTCTTGCATTTAAAGAAGCACACTTGTATAACGATTACATGTCCAAATTCGCACCATATGGTCCAGAAAAATATGTAAAGCCCCTTTAAGCTGACAGCTAAAGTGATTAAAGTGAAAAAAAAAACCCAGCAGTTTACAAAAGCACACACGTGAAAGTTGCATGTACTCACAGCACAAGCCACAAGAATGGTCAACAACAACAACGTGCGTCTTATCTCGGGAACACGACAGCGCTCAGGAAGAGGAGTATTTTGTATGTTAATACCTATGAGCTCAGTGCTGTGAATGCAGCACATCAATGAGGACTAATGGCACTAAAGCGAAAGCTGGCAATGCAACATGACCTTTGGGCCTGTAACTGATGCTTGATGTTAGTGGTTAAAATTGGATTGGTTGTACTTTGTACTCCTTTATTCCTGTCACAATTTTCCCATTTCTTTCTGACTTGTGATTTCCTAATCCGTCATGGCTTTAGGTTTGTAAAAAGCATGGAGCTAGTATCAAAATCTTGTAATAATAATAATAATAATAATAATAATAATAATAATAATAATTAGAAATAAGGCTAGGTCTTTATTATAATGTCTGATTATACTATGCAAAAGTTACATTTGTGTATGGAGCTTATTTTCGGTCTTCGGTAACAAGTCTTAGTCTCCGTGCCGCAGTCCGGAAAAAAAAAAAATCAGTGACCTGCTTCCGTTTTCGACTGTGTGCAATAGTGCGCACTCCGTAAATCAATTCAAACCCCACTCAACATCCGGAAGCTGCTCATCCGGCCCAAATAGTGATTAATGTCTTATGCATCGGATGATTCTTAATATTATCGTGCATTGACCAATTAATATTTATTTCCTGAAATATAATAAAATCAGGACATATTTATTTACAAAGACAAATAGAAATAAAAAAACCGATATATGACACATTTTTAATGCGTGTGTAATTATAATAATGTTTTCCTTACCTGCACATAATTTCATGTGTGAGCAGAACTCGGCACATTTCTGGATTTTTATCTTGGCCTTCATAAATAATAGCCTTGAAACAACAGAAAGATAGAAAGGGATATAAGCGATCAAATTGTCCAAACCGGAAATTATATAGACAGTCTAATAAATGCAATATATTAGTTTAGTTTGCATATAAGCTGCTGATGAATACTCTTAGGTAAAAAAAAAAATATATATATATATAAAATAATAATAAAAGTAAAGAGTGGAAAAACAGGGAAAAAATGCGTTGTGTGTAAATATTATGCATGCATATTTCTGTAAATATTAAACGTGTATTTTTTTTTTTTTAGGATGACTAAACTATTTATCGAAGCTGCTATGTCTTATAAATTGGAGGTAAAATGAATTGTAAAATTTAGGAGGGAAAATATTCAGCTTAGAAAATATTTAAATAGGCTGTAAATCGACGTGCGTGTCTATATAAAGGAGGGACATTATAATTTCATAATTTATCAATAAAGCCTGCCATACGGCCTGACCTTTGTTATGTCCATAAATAACTTATGATGGAGAAGCATATTCTATTTGAAATTAATATCAACGCCCGGCGCTTCACTGCGATGATAAATAATGTGACATTAATAGCACTTTATAAATGAAGAGGCGCATATGCTAACCGTTTAGCTTGTCGCTGCATTTTATTTGAGAAGATGAGAGGGAAATGCTGGTGCATTAAAGGCGCTCGGGGTGCAGATGGGCGCGGGGAGCGCACACATCACCGCGCCTATCATCGCCACACATTGGAGGGGGAAAGTGCTAATGGCCAATCTGCTGTTTATTTTTGAGCCGCTAACAATGATTTTTTTTTTCCTCGTTGCTTTAGATAAAATCACGGTGTCGGGGGGTACGGTTGAGTAATTTTTGAGCATTGGCTTTAACAGATGGCGCAGAGCTGGAGGTGCGCTCTCCTTCACTTTCTCTCTCTCCTGCTCCCTCTCTATCTCTCTCACCCACTCTCCCTCTCAATATTAAAGCCGTTAATACATTAAAGAGCTGATAAATCACTGACATTCCTTGTATACCATAACAAGAATCACAAACGCCCACAGAAGTCATTGCTTACAAAAATTAAATAGCTTTTTTTGTGTGTGTAATAAGTCTAATAAGTTTATAAACGCATTCCACATTATACACATTAAATAAAAAAAAATATTTAAGTCTTTAAAGAAACTTGTTTTTCGTATGGCACTTTGTTATCTATCCTTACAGCCTTGATTTACGCCACCACCACCACCCCCACACCCACCCCTCTCCTACACACACACACACACACACACGCACACACACACGCACGCTGTAAATACGGGAAATCCATAAAGTGTCTGTTCAGCGCCATTGACTCTTTGATCATTTTCACACCAATTAGGACGCGGCCTATATTTATAATTTCTGTCCTACGTGCAACACCAGTAAACCTGTCTAAACGAAGGAATAAACAAATCAGAGCGTTCAACTTGTCTCTTAAACGTGGCCATGATGGAAGGAAATGAGACGGTTAAAATGCGACCTCATGACGAGGAAACAGTACACTATCAGCTCAAGTGGCCCTCTCAGGATTTATTTCTCTTAAGTATATACAGCAAGAAGGCACGACCCTCGGGCTATACATCACAGGGTTTTATAGTCATAGATAAGGAATGCAGGAATAATTAAGTCGCTCATCAGCCGAAAAAAAATGTTATTATAAGGATTATATAAAGATGTGCATGGGGGAAATTATTATTATTATTATTATTATTATTATTATTATTATTATTATTATTATTATAAACAAATGGTACCTGTTTTTATCCCAAGCTTCTTTGTAAAAAAAAAAACTAAGGCAAGAATAATTTGGCGCAAACTCTACGCACAGGATTTTTGCGCCCTGATTAACTCAACGCAGGGCATATCAAATACATCAGACTGTCTCAAAGGCAGTACATCATAAAGAAATATGAACGGCATGGAGAGCTTAAATACGAGCTGAATAATAACGAGGGAAGTACGAGAGCTCATTTTATCCCCCGCATTTAGAGAGCAGCCTTTCATGAGCCCAGCATATCACCCTCTCTTTCCCTGGCGCGGGGTTTAAAGCGTGTGCTCAGTCATGTCGGGGTTTTCCCCCTCCTATATATAGCGCGGCGTTAATAATTAATACTAAATGATCCTGCAACAACACGACAACAACAACAAAAAAATATCGCAAAAATAGAAAATTCATATTCAAATCATATCTTTGGTCAGGCATGCACTCTGAAGAAGCAGCAAGCAGGGAAAAAAGGCGCAAAACAAAACAGCGAAAGGAAAACTTACTTGAAATATAAAGAAAAACATAATCGGATTAATAATAATAATACTAATTAAAAAAAAGGGGTTCTTACCTGTTTTGTCATGGAATCGATTAACCGTACATAAAGATCCTGTTCTGTTCTGACGCCTGTGGGAAATGTTTCATTTAGTGAGCGCCACATTTCATCATTTTCATTATTATTATAATAAATATATATATTTTTAATTTTTTTATTTTACTACACATGAAGTCTCACATCAAAAAAGGTGCATCATTTAATAAATCATTTCACATAAGAAATGCACCTAAAGAGTTATCTGTGCTAATCTAACAGAGCATTTTTAACTTCCATAACATTTATCTTTACTAAAAAAAGAGCCTATAATTGCCGATTATTGTTGGACGATTATAAACCTATTGTCATTATTATCCCTGGCTCCTGGTTGTCAGAATCAGTGTGGTGAAGTTTGACTTACCGTTGCTGTATAAAAGCTGTAGTTTGTAATGTATCCCATTGTTAGTTTTTTCGCTGTTTGGTTCCTGAAAATAAGCACGGGTGGCAATCAGACTGGCGTTACTCTGAATTTTGTTTCAGTTTTGCAAGTGCTGAAAATATCTGCATGGTCTTGTTTGCCTTTGTAGCTATGCATGTGTGTGGACAATGTGTCCACCAACTTTATCTATGAAAATAGCACATATCTAGAATAGATGCTGAGATTCTATAAATAACTTTGTGTGCGTTAAATAATTTTGCACATAAAACTCGACTGCAGCCTATAAAATTTACGTTCAAATGTATGACCACTATAGTACACAATTATAAATGATGACACCCTTTAATATTCTGAGAGATGTGTTTTTATATAGGGGTATGTGTATGCTAAAATTAATGTGATCCTCCGTTCAAATCGGAACTCTTTTGGCGCATGTGCGTTTCCCTAAGTTCTGTGAACTTCAGGGGGGAAAAATCATCTTGCGCGGCATTTCCGAAAAGCGGCGCTTACTTTCTCCTTCTCCACAAAGTCCACAAAAGCTGTCCTTTCGATCTCGACGGGCTGACCCTGTCTGTCGTACAGAGCCAAGACGAAGTGGAAAAAATTGGACTTCCTCAGATTGGACGGCGGCTGTTTCTCGTAATGCGCCCGCGCCAGACCCACTCCGCTGCGGGGGGAAAAAGATGACAAACCGGGGTCGGTTAAACAGTAAGGACAAGAAGGAGCAAGGGAGCAAAGGGAGGGAGGGATACACACGAAATAGATACAGTATCAGGGAAAAAAAGGATCTAAGCTGGTGGAAAGTGACCGGGAGAGTATTCTTGATTTGTCACTTAAACAGTAGTAATATGATGTAATGAGCGGCGGAGAGGTGCAGAGGGAGACCGTAATTGATACATGGCATAAGTGGGGATTTAGGGTTGGTCTGAGAAATGCATGAAAAAAAATCGGGATGATTTGGCAGACGTACCTTTGGGCGGCTGTGTTAGCATCCACCACCCCGGCCGTGTGCATCCATGATCGGACGGGGTTCATGCCGCTGCCCAGCGGCTCCTCTTTCATAGTCGTCCCCCCTCTCGGTATATTCTCCTGAATCCCAAACATTAAAGCGGCGTGCGCGCAAACCAGCTCCAGCCGACGAGGTCAAAGCGAAAATCGGGAACGCGTCGTTTCTCCAAGAGACGCACTCGGATCTCTGCGAGAGTTTGGTCGTGATTTGTTGAAGGAAAAAAAAAAACAGAAACAAGCCCAGTTCACAACAAGTCTCGGCTCCTTCTTCAGCGCGTCCTGTGTTGGCACGACATGGACGATTTTAGTGAGTGGAGGATTCTCTGTCAAGATCTCTCAGCGGCTTGTTTGGATCGAGATCCCGTTGGAGGATTCGTCGAAATACCTGGATGTCGTTTCTTTTTTTTTCTTTTCTTTCTTTAAAAAAAAATCAGTTCAACATCTCTTGTAACTTTGCGCTGTGATGATGCTCTCAGGCTCGTGTCATCATCCCTACAGGAAAAAAAAGCTTCAGGACACTGCTGAATCGACCACTTTCTGGCAAGGCGCTCCAGCTCCAAAAGACAAATAAACGGGAAAAAAAACTATGATTTAGCGCGGAGGTGTTCCCGGACGCGGGAGAGAGCTTGATGAGGGGGCCTTTAGCGTCTCTCGGAATGGATGGAAGCGTACAAAACTCAGCCCTCTATCCCCTAGGACTGAAGCCTTTCCCGGGAGCCAAAACTCTAGACCCGCGGGATCCGCACTGTCAGAGCGATGACGCGCTGTGGGCGGGGTTTTGACCATATACGGAGGAGAAGGGGTCTGACATTTCCGGTCGCTGGCGTTGCCCAAGTACCGCGTGAGTACACATACACACACTACAAGCAGACAGCGAGATGTACTTTTCTATTCAGCTTTTCGAAGCATAAATGAGCTCGAGCTAATCAGAAGAGGGGAAACAATCGTCCTAAAACATGCACAGCTTTTGCATGCGGTGTGCAATTATAATGTATGGTTTGTTTGTTTTTTGGTTTAGTTTAGAAATAAATGCGCAAAACTAATGCAGTTTAGTACATTAGCTACTGCTGCGCATAGGAGGGAATAAACATTGTAAAAACGTGAAGGCTGAAAATGGTGGGGTATTTATCTATTAGTTCTGCAAGGGCTGAGATGAAGAGGACAGTTAGGGTTAGGTGCATCCATGCACGTTGTGGTTTCACATGCGGAATAAAATCATTTATTGGCCCTTGTCATCCGCTCAATCACCGTGTCGTGCAAATGACAGTGACGGATATCTCAGATGCCTAATTGGCCCCTGTGTCGCTATGAAAGTCAAACGGAGCTGGAGTATCAGATACAGCGCACACTGATCAATAACACGGCTGAATTCTATTTCAAAATCACGCTGCCATCACGCTGCCTGCAATCTAGGAGAGTAGATCCCAGCCAGATATTCACTGTGCTGAGCGCGAGCGCGGCTGAAGTTCGGAGAAGTATAACGCGCACAACGATCTAAAAGGTAGTTAGGCTGCGAAGTGTGCAAAACACACTCACCCTCTCTCTCTCTTTCTCTCACACACATATCCTTACACACGTGCCGAGTCGCGCAAAAATGCTCAGAAAAACCGCGATGGTTTTTTTGCAAATCGCTCTAAAATTGTATGTGAAAAGTGTGGAAGGACTCGGGGGATCCGCTGCGTCCACCCTCTCGCTCCATGAGCCTTTTTATAATAAATAGAGCGTTTTAAGGACAATAATGCGCCCAGTGGTTATTTAGTTTTGTGATATGGGAGTGTAAGGTGTTTCTTTTCTCTTTTTTGCCACTTGGCAGGGTGTGTATTGATGTTAATATTTTAATGAATGGTTGAAAATCGAGACTCCGATGTGGGTTATCTGGGGAGCCGGAGCGCAGCGCACTGGAGGGAGGGATGCGGGGACGGAGAAGAGAAGAGAGAAAGAGAAGCAGAGATGTGTGTTTTACAGAGTGAGAGCGCAATCTGTTTGTGCTGGTGTTGGGGGGTTAATGACTATTGCTAAAGATAAGTGAATTATCAAAGCTGTTGCTCGTCTGAAAAGTCCATTACTTGCCTGCTCGTCCAGTTAAATACGTAAGTAATACAATTATATTATATAACAATTATTATTATTATTATTATTATTATTATTATTATTATTATTATTATTATTATTATTAGCAGCAGCAGCAGTAGTAGTAGTAGTAGCAATCTTTAATTCAGTTTAATAAAAAAGGTTATTGTTTTTATGTAGGCCTCTAATTTAATTAACGTGGTGTTTTACTATTGTATGTTTAACTCTCAATGTTTACTGTGATTTAATAATTAAAAATTATTATTATTATTATTATTATTATTATTATTATTATTATTATTATAGTTTTAGGTAACAAATGATGCTGTCAAAATAGCCTATTAAAACACGTCGCCTATTTAGTAAATATCATTTATTAGGAAATGCAAAGCACTTTGCATCCCATGTTTATTCTTCATATGATAAGTGCCCAAATTTCCCTCACAGTTACTCTCTGCTTGGCTAACCGCAATCTACAGTATCTTTAATACAGATTACACACCAAAGCGATTTCAATCTGATTATCAAATTAGGGTTTTAGCCTAAATCCTTTTAAAGCTGATACTGTTGACTAGAGAGGGGAGGGGAGGAGGGGAGAAAAGTTCAACAATCCCATCGCGAAGGTAACGATCCCCTCCTAAAAAAAAGGGAGTTTAAACCTTATTTGACAACAAATGCAGCTGCCCCTCTATTTTGGAAGATATTAAGGCGAAAATGAATGCAAATCTGTGTTCAGGAGCCATCTGGCCAGAGAGAATCAGCTGCTCCGCCTGCATCTATCTCGGCTCATTTTCCAGCCTCATCTGGAGCTGAAAGCGTGTGCACCAAATACAATAATCCGCCAAGTTTCGCCTGTACTCCGACATGCTGAGAGCACACGCTGGAGTTTTATAGCTTTAGCTTAAATACTTTTTTTTTGTAACCATTTAATTGCTTTCGCTAGATTAAAAAAAAAGTCAAGATTCTAACAAAGTAAATCTAGGCCTTGTAAATGAATTAGTAAAATATTGAGGGATTTACTTCTTATATATTATTCAGGAGACACGTATAAGATTAGTTTAATACACTGCGATTTTTGTTGATTTTTTTATATAAAAATCTGTTTAACTCTTTTAAATAATTTGTATGAAATTGGTAATAACGAAAATCATCACTGTTATGATCATGATCATCACCATCAACAAGAACAACAACAACAACAACAACAATAATAATAATAATAATAATAATAATAATAATAATAATAATAATAATAATAATGTATGGGGGGTCTGGGTGTGTGTGACGGAGGGGTGGAGGGGGGTAGTGTGTGGGTGGATTTAGTTGTCTTGTCTCGACTATGTTAGATCTTTCGCGGAAAGTGTGCTAACACCCGACAGCGCACAAAGAGAAAGTTGGTCATGCAGCTCTGAATAAGATTTTCCTTGGTATGTTCGCCCCTCGTAAGGAAAAGGACTATACCTCCTCCCTCCTTTATTGTGCACACGAAATGCTCCTTTTGTGCGCATTTACGGGCCGGAGGCTTCGACGATCCCCGACCTCAAAAAAAAAAAATTAGCATTTAAATAGCGACATCAACCGATTCGCGCGTGCCGCGCGCCAGTAGGTTTCCCAGATGTCGCGGAGTGGTCGCTCACATGGCCGCTTGCCCAGCTGTCCTCTCTGCTCGTCATACCGGCGCCCCCCACCACCTCCGCGCGTGCCCGAGCCACCAAATCCCCTCAAAGTCTCGGCCACATCCCAAACCACCCTCACACTATCATACTTAATAGTACATACAGCACATTCATAAAACGAGCCTTAAAGGCTTGGTACCGAATTTGCCGTACTAAACAGTACACCAACTGCGCAGTCAGCGCGCGCGGAACCGCATACCTCCGTACTAGATATGCGGCAAAGCAGCACACTGGCACACTGTAACCTGTAGTGTCACATCTATAGTCCCGGGGTTTCGTGTGAAGGCGTGCAAAACAGCTTGCAATTATGCTAACTTTAACTTATCGGCATAACTATCATGGTGTAGTGGATATTTTAGATATAATGTGGATGGGGCGTTGGGGGCCACAAAAAGTCCTTGTTGCGTTATTCCTCTAAAGAATTAATAGAAATTGTGTATTTCCATTTTGGGGTGAAATTTCATACACAAAATATCACTAATACATTTAAATATATACTCATTTTGAGGGACCACAGATATCTGTTGACCTCTTGTGTGCTCAAAAGAGCTAAAACATTTTGTGACCACTTATTTGTGTGTGTGTGTGTGTGTGTGTGTGTGTGTGTGTGTGTAAGCACTGAGTGAATCAATCATTCAGTGCTGTGGTGCTAAAACTGTTGCGCGCTCGTCACAGCTCGAGCTGATCATCACACTAATGGCTTCTCTAATGGATAAAGTGGAGTTTAAAAAGACCTGTTCTCCCTTACTAGTAATTGCTGTTATATTTATATATACATATATGAAATATAGTTATTCTGCTAAAAACTGACTATTGTTCAACTCATTTTTTTTTGCATTAGTCGAAAGACTTTCATTCAAACCATGCCTAAAATATTAAGCGCAAACACCTTTCTTTCACAAATAAAGAAATAAAGAAAGAAAGAAAAAACGACAGTTTTTATCCAACCCAGTGAAACCAGGCGATTGTAACAGACGTGTTAATGATCTCTGAGACATGTGGAAAGGAACTGTGAGGGGAAAGAGGTGGAAAGTGAAGATTATTTGTCCAAGGCGAAGATTTGCATGACTTTTTTTTATTGCCCCAGCCGACATTGACTTGAAATTTGATAAAGAGCGCCTCCTGTTGCTCAAATCGTGTAATGCAGTTTCAAACCTGAGCTCAGTAACCCACAACACTTTGGCAACCTTATTCAATAAACAAATACACCTGCATGCATTTAAATGTTTTGACTTTTATTTGGAGGATCCATGTGCCTTAGACTAGGGTTACCCTAAGAAGAGTTTTTAGTCTGCATAAAACGTAAGCCATTTATTAAAGACATCTAGACGATGCGCTGGGAATGAAGCGAATAGAGAATCCGCAGGAATCACGCGGTCAGTAATTTAAGGTTAATTTATTTGGTTATTTATATATATTGAAATGTCGGCAATGGCATAAACTGGGTGCAATAATAATAATAATAATAATAATAATAATAATAATAATAATAATAATAATGCATGTATGAATTCTGCGTCCAATTAAATATATCTGATTTATTTATTTATTTATTTACTTATTTTGCAGAAAGAAGCTGTTATTGTGTGATGAGCAGCAGGGATTGAAGGCACCTTCACTGCATTAAAACAGGTTTCGATTAGGTAATTTTAGATATTGTAATTGGCTTTAATTAAACATGCATCCCGCTAATTAACTCAGATGATTTTTTTCGGCAGCCACTGGGACGCGCTTTGTCGGCTTTGATACACTCAGTCCAGATGTCCCAGTACAATTCAGGCGGCAATTAGAACTTCCGGCTCCACACTCACTGGAAATAAAGTTAGAACCTTTGATAAGGCACAACATCCTCGAACAGATGCTGCATTTAATATGAAATCATATATTGTTAAAGGGTGTGCGTAAAATCTGCATGCTGCTCTTTGCGTGACAGACATGCACGCGCGCGCGCGCCCGCACGGGCATCACTCACACACACACACAGACACACACCTGCAAACAGGTGGGGCTCGAATGACAGAAATGTGAAAACATTGTTTTATTTTATTTTGTTTTGTTTTATTTTATTTTATTTTATTTTATTTTATTTTATGATATTCAACTATTAATTCGTTCATTTTAATTCTAACGAATAGGAAGTGCGAGGAACACTTCCTGATTTAGAATTAGTTCAACTGAAAATGGTGTGTGTGTGTGTGTGTGTGTGTGTCGGGCTCGGCCGCCGTGTAATTAGCATTTCCATTCTGCAGTTGAAATGAAGAGGGGAGCCTGCGGCGCGGCCTCGGGCTACACCCACATGAAGAGAGGGAAGAGGAGAGGAGAGAAAGGGGCAAGCGGAGAAAATATGAATAAAGAAAGCAAGAGCCATTCGAGATAATTAACACGTAAAATATCCAGTGGAAATGGGGACGGAAAAGGGAACCCCACCTCACTCCGAGATCCCTTTCCGTAAACTCCGTGATTAAAAAAGTTTACCGCAGTAATTAAAGGTCCGGGGGCGCGCACTGCACCTGCGCGCGTTCCTGTGCGCGTGTGTGATTTAAACACAGCTCTGAATCCAAATAACTCCGTGTCCTTGATGAGTCACATTTGACCTACTTTCAAAACTGTACAAAATCTCCAAGGTTTGAAAAGGAAACAATTCACCACGGCTGATCCGGAAATCTGAGCCGCACCGACACTTTCTGCAGGTTCACTCAGTGAACGCTGAAGTGAAAAAGTGCTTATTGTGTGGTGACAGGGCGCCCCCTGCAGACAGGATGGATTACTGAACGCACCAGTACATTACAGGGGCCCATAACAGCATAAACACACAGTAAATACCTTACTCATTTATACTATATAATAACTGTATAGTAACTATATAACTGATCCAGTGTGATAGTTTTAATAAGTGAATAGTTATAGGCTAGTTAATAGTTATAGTGAGTTTATCTCACCTGAGCTCCATATATACAGGGGTTAGACAATGAAACTGAAACACCTGTCATTTTAGACCACAATAATTTATTAGTATGGTGTAGG
>JAOTRJ010000055.1:6916099-6926890 GCA_028564905.1 Leptodoras praelongus
GGGGTGAGCGTTGTCATCTTGGAGGATAGAGTTCGGTCCCAGACTGTGGAGATATGGGATTGCCACTGGTTGCAGAAATTCATCATAAGCCGTTTGGCAATGACAGAGAAGATTTGGCAAATTTTTCATGGGTGCAACCCACATTCTCAGCTCTACTGCTCATCCCATAGGTGTTATGGTATTGCACACCCATCCAACACTTGTAGTAACTTAAACAGTTAAAGCAAACCCCCTCCTTATCCCGTCACTCTGTCTATTGGGAGACAATCAACATAAATAAGCAAGAAAGTAGAGCACTTTTGGTGCCGCTAACAATCGCTATAACAATCGCTATAACAATCGCTATAACAATCGCTTTTATAATAGTTTTGTATACCTATTATATTTGGAATATTTATATATTTTTATAATCCTTTTATAATATTTGTCTATTCATCTATACTACTTGCACTATTATTTCTCTGTTATGAATGTTATGTCAATGATCACAGATACTAAAATAATTATGTAAAGAGTTAATAGTAGTAAGCTAGGTCTTAATATGGTGCATTCTCCCAGGAGTTATTGAAAAGCATTATGTATTATGATTATTTTTTCATGTAATTATCTTTTTTGTTGTCTGAGTTGAAATGCTTAATGTACATAAAGATATTGACATATCATGAAAAATAAGTAGACTTAGGCCATATTATGTACAACTTTTTCTTAGTATTGATTTTGCCACCAATGTTAATTTACCTAATGTTTGTCTGCCTCCTTTCCCTCCCTCTATCCATCTCTCTTTGTCTCTGGACTTCTTTCAAATTCCTACAACCCCAAATGCTTGTGAATTTCATTCATCAAGGGGGGAAAACACCTCTGAGCTGCACTTTCAGATGAAATCTCATTTAATTTCCCCTGTGACTTCTTTCCCTTGATGTAGTACTGGCTGACATTGTGATTCATCCTCTAACCTTAGAAGCACTGCTGGTCTGCTAGCTGCTTTCCACCTGTTCAACATGCACATGCTACATGACACAATCATGTTTTCAGTCATTAAGGATGTTTGAATGCCAGTGATGATGTTGATGTGGAAATCTATATGTAATTTTCACACAAACGGAGGCAGTGTATTGCCCAAATGTGTGTTCTGTGCTGTGCTGAAGCACTCCACTTAAACGATGCACATCAGTAAGGGTGACATGATTTGCTGATGTTAGATTCCACAGGACTTTTTCTCTAGTGTCCACATTTGAATATGCTTTTTTCTCAGTGCCAGGGCCAGAAGGGTGATCTTTCTTGAGCATAAGAAAGAGCACTATTTCCCACTGTTTCTCCAGTATATCTTATGACTCGAATCACTTGCAATTTCAATAATGGATCAGTGTAGATGGATGCACTGAAATGAAACCAAAGGCTCTGGGTTCCTGCTGAGGAGTCATAATGGACTTCTAGCATACACACACGGCCTGAAGCTTCTGCATTTACTTATAGCTGTGTTTTACAGAGGTGGCAATGATCGAGAAGGCAGGTAGACTTTTCCAGGATTGCAAATAGGCTCAATCAATCTGAGTTCACTTGTTTCATAATCTTTGTCCTGCTTTTAAAGCAGCAGTCAGAGAACTTATTCTCTTTATCTCATCTGTAGAGAGCCTCTTCAAATATGAAACTGCAAATTCATACTGTATTGTGAAGCTCTTCCTGAAACACCAAGACCAATCAACTGGTCCCTCAGAGTTATACTATGCATCTGTCTTTCAAGTACTATATAACATAATATAGATGTATGCTTTTACATAAACCATATTTAGCTGAGGTGATAAGATCTGCACTGCTTAATGTATATGAATTATTTAGTCATTTGAAATGGCCTTAATGGCATTTTCTCTACGGTCTTCCATTATGATAAGCCTGTCTCTGTAAGCAAGAAGACTATTACCAGACTTTTATATATGATAGCTCTAATTTTTTTTATTATTTCCTACCAAATAATATATATAAAAATGTCTTTGCTCTTTTTCATGTTCATTCTGAATATCCCATTTGCCAGGAGATAATTGGCTGTATAATTGGAAAATTATCTTTTGACTGTCTGGTTGTCATGCTGACATACATATTAAGGTGTTTAAATATTTAATAAAAATAAAAATTCTAAGTCAACATATTTTATTATTTTCCCCTGCTCTGTCTCCACAGCTTCAAAGTGAATATGTGAGATGTAACTATAATCTAACTTTAGTTGGTAAACCTTTGCAGTGAATGTTGTATATGGATGTGTTTAAAAAAGTTTCACTCCACTGAAAACAAACTGCAGAAAAAAGGAGAGAGAAAATGGTGTTTTTCTTTCTCATGATTAAGGATGTGAGAACTAGAGAAGCTGTGAATGAAGTTTGATTATGAAGACATGCGGAAACCTGTGAGTCTTATGGGGTTTCGGGTCCAATTAGTATCATGCTGAGTGCAACTTTTCACAGTTCAAGGTGAAATTGATGTTTTTTTTCCCCAATCTGCACAGAGTTTCACTAATGATTCTGTCAAAATAATTTTGCTATTAATGAACAACACTACACTGTAAGGTTACACAGTAATTATGTGGCATTAAGTAATATATAAACAGTGTTTCTCCCGTATTTATACCATGATGGAAATAGCACTGATTTCATAATATAGCTGTTTGCACCCTACAATGTGTACAAAAAATACAGCGTGACAGAATTAGCATTAACATTAGACAAACTTGAATGAAACCTCAGTAGAGTTAATAATTATCTTAGAGATAATGTAAATCAGAAGCAGTATTTGACTACTGAACCTCACTGTTTGTAATTAAAACTAACTGCTTGCAAGCAAACATTAGGCAAATTAAAGGAAAGGAACTGAGGATGCTAAAGTTTAAAAAATGATGTTTATCCCAAATCTTCACCTGGGTAAAAAAAAAAAATCTAAAATTGACTCGATCAACAAAAATGAAAAGCTAAACGGTATAGAAATGAATACATAATCATCTTATATGTTCAGGAACAGGACTATTTTGAAATGTGTTACCTGGTAATAGCTTTTTGTATAGCTCAATTGTCAAGGGCAAGGGAACATGGTCTGCTGAGTGTGCCTGGGTTTCAGGAATTCTATACACTAAATGATTTTAGCCCCAATGCCTCTGTCCTTGATTAATTTCAGGGCAAAGAGATTAATCCTCCAATCCAAGTAACTACTCTGTACACTGTGCCAACTGCTCCTGCAGCAATGTGATGTTCTCAGTCCACACTAAGCGAACACCAAGCCTCTGTTTCCATGCATGTGAGAAACAGCCAGTGAGAACCAAAGCAGAAATCAGATTAATCTGCAGTCATGTGGAGTACATCACTGAACCTAGTTAATCACCCACCTGTGTGGGGAGGTGAGGGCAAAAGGTAAGCATAATACTATTGCTTCTGTAAAAAAAAAAACATTTCCTGGCAGGGCATTGCATAAAAATACCTACTTTTTTGCACAGAACTTCCATTTCTCTAATCAGAACAGATAACTGGTTTTATCTCACTGACCAATATTTCCTTCGCATTTTTCTTGTTTCCATACAAAGTAGTGACACAGTCATGAAGTCGCATGTTAGACAGCTCTTACATTTATTTTCATGAGAAAACAGGATTTGGGGATCCCTTCAGTGGGGTTCTTGCCAAGTAAATCTTTCCTCAACTGTGTGGATCCCCCAACAACACTTAACAACTGATCACAAGCAATATATGGTATTTATTATGAAATGGTCAGGGAGTCTGGGATTTTCAAAGTCCTATAGTGTGCAAAAGGCTATAAGCTAGTTAACACAAATGAATCCTGCTTAAAATTTCAGCACCCTGAATGGAAAATGCCTTCCCGTCTCTGTGCCAGCTGTACAGGGAAATTATAATGCCACATAGTTCCAGATTGTGGATTCGGAAACACAAACACTTCCTTAATATAAAACTTCATTATGATAACATTTGCATTAGACAGAGAGATGGCTAACGTAGACTAGAATTTAGCCACTTAGCATGTCTATGCAATTTTTAAATAGGGGAACTTTTTAAAATTATTATTATTTACTACATTCACAATGCGTAACATTGCATTTTGGCTTCAGAAAATTGCAACCACTGAGCTATTTCATAGTTACTGCGTACTGTATAATGGAACGCAAATAGGAGATTTCCTTGTGTATTTATCAATACAAACATAGCTGCAAGGTCTGAAAATCTTTCCAAATCCACAATTTTATTACATTAGACTTACACACAGCCTAATAATTGTTTTGGCCTAGCCAGACAAGGTGACAAGGTGTTGGTGTTGGATCTCAAAATTCAAAAGAGATGTTAACATATTGGTTCTGCTGAGAGAACAAAATAGCCCCTGGGATAAAATAATAATAATAATAATAATAATAATAATAACTTTGTGCATTATTACATTTGATGTGGTGTATGCTTAAAAAATTTACTGGCACGAATTCTGATTTCAGGACAAATTCAAAAACAAGTGATTGATTTCAAGTATATTATTTCAGTTTTCTGGCAGTAATCACAATTTTAATCACAATGAACACAACATGAAAAAAATCCACCAAAACATGACAACTTGGCAACTCTCACAGATGCTGTGGAGAATCAGACATTCCTCTGAGACATTCCACGTAGTCCACATTACAGTCCACAAAACATCATTACAGCGCGCATTTGACAAGTATTTACAGTCCTTTAAAAAAAAAAATCACTTAATACCTGTATGTTCAGGTCAATGGCTTCCAACAATACAGTCTGCCTATTTACTGAAATACACTTTATTTTATTTTATATTATTATTATTATTATTATTAATATTATTATTATGACATCTTGCAACATTGAATTTTAAGAGCTTCAATATGAAACAGATCAGCCTCAGAGTTGAACTACCTCTAAAGTCGAACCCGTCTGGCTCTGGTGCTTTGCTGTTTGTGCGTTTGTTAGTCTGCAGACGCTGCAATGGGTTTCATTTACTTAGTCAGATGCAGTGGCATATCGTGTTATTGTGCAGTTTGACTTGATTTCCTGTCAAGAAGGCATTATGCAAGAATTGTTTATTTTTGCAGCCTACTGAGGCTTCATCTCATCTTCCTCAGCCTCATTCGGTTTTCCTTATCACGCTTCTTGAGGCTGCTGACAAACTGGGAGAAAAGTAGCTCCTGGTCCTTCTGCTTGGGTACACGTTTGAAGCGTGGCTCTCGCCCGTACTTCTCTGAGAACTCTTTGAAAGTTGACCTACATGGAAAAAGATGGAATAAATCAGCCAGGCTGTCACAGGCTGCTAGTGCCATCCAATTTTCCATTTCACTGCAGTGATGATATACCATTGCTCATTCACTCATGTGCTGCTCATCTCCCTGTGCTACGTTTGTGATTTAATACAGGTTTGGTTATTGTTGATTTGGTGGCTGGATATGAACTTGAGTTCGGATCTATTTTCATTCTTTGGACTGAAATGGATACAAGGGAATCAACATAAAGACAGATTAGCTGTTCTTTCACAAAAGACCTCTGTGCCAAACTTCAGCTTTGAGTTCAGTTCTGATATAAAACTTGTAGTTCATAATGGTGTGAGCGTAAAGACTTCACTCAGTGCCTTAGGGGAAATGTGAGATCATTTGTCTCTCGTTATCTCTGTACTGGAACATTTTCAAAGTCCCATTTGTTCTCATTTAAGAAATAAGTTAATATTAATATATATTTGATTGAGCTACTTTTGAATTCTCTAAAAGGTAAATGGGTCATGGGTAGAAATGAATCACCAGAATCCACACTGTGGATGTAGGTGTAGACATAAATTTGGATTTACTCCTTCTGGGAACTAGCAAAAGGAAACAAGCTCAAAACTCAAAGTCAAAAAGGCTTAGACCTGCACCACAGATCACATTCATTATCAACACAGTAGCTGAATATATAAATCTCAGGTCAATATTTTGGGACAATATTGTTCCTCTCTGGCACAAATATGACAAGGTAGGAAGAAGACACCCCAGGAACATACTTGGATGTAAGTTTGGACTCTTCAAGTAATTTTCTGAACTCCTCTTTTGCCTGCTGGAGTTTGTTCTTTCTCTCTTTATATTCTTCTTTAATCCTTGCTTTGGCAAACTGATCAAAAATCTGCAAAGGAGAAAAGAGACAGGATTTTGGCCCAGAAATGTGCATTTAAATTCAAAATATAGGTTAGTAAGGCCAAGTTGCAAGTGAAGATTCTTTCTTTCAAGTTTCAAGTCTTTAACCCAGTCTTACCCGCTTCCTCTCCTCCGGTCCCAGGAGCAGGTAGCGTGGGTCAAACACAATTTTATGTAATTCCTTCTCCCATGTTGAGAATGCAGACACCTGATATTGAGATATTGAGGAAATACAAATATTTGCATGCAAGCAATAATGAAGGTAATAATATCACATGCCCGAGCGTCAGCTATAATCTGTTTACTGTAGTTCAAATAAAATAAACTATGTAGTCAGGAGAGTGGAAATATCTTGAAAATATTATTTGATCTAAAGGGTTAATGCAGAGCCCATGATCTTCATTTTAACTCAGAAATTAACACTCGAAACTGACTATGAATTTGAATATGGCCCTGAAGCCATATCGAATGAAACGTACCTCTGGTGGAGTTCATAAAACTTCATATCGTTGCTTAATAAAGGGTTTTCAAAGTGCCATTAGTGTGCTCACCCCTCTCTCTAGGAGCATATCTCTGAAGTGCGTAATCCGCAGTTCAAGTGGCAGGACCATCTGACTGGATTCTGCGCACCTCTCTGTACTCTGTTCTTCATTGGCAGTCGTGGAAATACTAGATGGCTCTTCCAATCTTAATTGGAAGACATAATGAAAAGACATCAGTTCAACCTGTAGAATATTTCATATGGGTTTCCTTCTATCTGTTCCTAACAGTCTTCTGTGCTTCTCCTGCTATTCCATTTCAAACTAATTATAATTTCATCAATTTTCATCACTCATTATACTCTTTGTAGAAATCACATAAAAGTCCAATCTCACATAGTCAAACCCAATACAACAATGCCAATTCAGGCTCAAATCACTTTCTCACAGCAGTAGAATTGTACTAGAGTTCTCTTGGAAGTGGATCAGGGCCACCTCGCTCAGGCAGTCTTGGACCGGTTGTGTTAGCTTGCACCCAAGCTGAAGAACTGCACTGAGAAGGTAAATGCAGCAGGGTTCCATTCATACAGACACAAATCTGTTTGAAAGGAGTCTGGGAGTCTTTTCCAAAATCCAAAATGCTAAAGTTCTAGGATTTTAAAAACTCCTAATGTGGTATCTAAATATTTAACAACTTGATGAGTGTCAAGCAGATGGGCTGCTTTTAAACACTGACTGACTTGTTAAACTGACACCTTAGACAACATGATTTTTGTGGAAAAAAAAGCTTAGGCAAAAGTTATAATGTAACTCACTCACTCACTCCTTCCTTCCTTCCTTCATTCCTTCCCTCTTTCCTGCCTTCTTTCCTGCCTGCCTTCCTTCTTTCATTCCTTCAATTCCTATCTAGTTCCAGACAGATTTCAGTCACACCAACTCCCACAGGTGTATATACCCTCATTGATGCACTCTATATCACACACTAAGACATACTTGTTGCGTTTGGATTTTGAAATATGGTCTCCTTCATCATCATCTTCATCCTCATCAGCTGAGGTGGAGTTTGAGCCATCCTCTGCAAATAAATAATTCAAATACATTGATCATCCTTATCATCATCAATCATCAATCATCAGCTGTCAAAACATGTTGTGCTGTGGAAGAATATGATAAATAATACTTATGCAATGATTAAAATGTGTTAAAGTCTCAGGAAATGCGCCATGCAAATAGTCTCATGCATCCTGAACAAACGTTTTATGTCATTTTGTAAGAATTTTTTTTCAGAAGCATATAAAAAATAAAGACAATTCTAAAACATAAGTAACAGCGTTCTAATACACACACATTCACTCTAATGCTATGATCTTAATTAATATCTGACCATCTATGTTGAGCATGCCAGCAGGCTAAATTAAAATTATAGAAAGGAATGAAATATATATATATATATATATATATATATATATATATATATTATAAGATATTAATCTTTCATGAGCCTAATTTTATCTATATGTTCTGTCTGAATAAAGTAGAAATAACATCAATAACTTATCAGCCAGCAATAAGACTAAATCAATACAAGTGTAGAAGCTTCAGGGAAATGTAGTCAGCCATATAATAACTTCCAGACAAAATGTGAACTAATTCAATTTGTGCATAGACAAACACCAGATTAGCTCTTATTAGCTAATCCAAGTGAACAGCACAGCAATCAATAGTTTTTTTTTTTTTTTGCATTATACTTCTTGGTACACATTATTATTATTAGTATTATTATTATACAGGGATTATAAATGAGATGAGTTTGACAAATTGATACCTGAAATGGAAGGTTCGGAGTTTAAATTTGGAACCCACTGATAAATTCCCTGAACAGGCATTTGTTTACCAGACTAATCTATCATTAATCTGTCCTTCAATGAAATAATATGCTTGTCAAAATGCCCTGGTAACAGGCTCAGCCCTGGCAAACTCAAAAACACAGTAATGTTGGATGCTAATGGCATCATGCCAAGCACACATCCTTACCCAACAAGTCCAACTTGCGTTTATGTGGAGGATCTTCAATGATTTTGTTGAGGTCCCCCCGGTCTTTTAGATCCACTGGTTTCTCCCATACAGACAGCTGCATGGTGGGGTTGAAGAAGAAAACTCGATCATCTCCTGTCCAAACCACACACCTGCAAACACAAAAAGAGCTGAGGAGACTCACAATTACACACACACACACACACACACACACACACACACACACACACTACTTCCCCCCTAATTTGAAGTACTGTCAAATTTCAAAGAAATTATAATTTTCGCAATGCATGTATAACAAAAATGCAAGGAATAACACACTAAGGGACACACTATTCTCAGAAATGAATCAATGACTGGTATAACGTGGCTTGACATGAAGTGTAATTATTGTTACCATCGAAGGCTTTGTTATTTTCCAAAAGAGGCACATCCAGTTCTATTCCTCTTATACCAGCAACTTGCCACAAAGGATATTATTTTATTAATTAAAGAACAGCATGTTCTCTTTTACAACCGTTTTAAGTTAAGGTACATGAAACGTGTTCATTCCTGTTATCATTCACATTTTAACAGCTACAGATCTCAATTTCTCTAAAAATGCAATAAAAACTGAAATCTGTAATTTAATAATTCACTTGAATCAGTATTTAACAGACAAAAGAGCAAAAAAAAAAGATTTTCAGTGATGAACTTAATTCTATTTCTTAAGAAAATTTAGAAATTGATGCCTGCAGCACAATCAAGAAGAGTTGCAACAGTGGCACAATAAGACTGAAAAGATTATACAATCGCTGGCAAACATTATGGAATCACCACTTTCAATTGTTTAATTTTGTAGAGAAAAAATCCCAAACATGCCACCAAAAATCTTTTTTTCAAAATTCCAGACTTCTCGCATGAAGAAACAATGAAAATAAATATAGAAAGAAATATAATTGCTATAATCAGTCAAATTGCTTTTTTAGCTTGCATAGAGGAAAAAACTATGGAATCACTCAATTCTGAGGAAAGTATTATGGAGTAACTTCTAAAACAAACATCTGCATCAGCTTAAATCTGCTAATTAGTGTTCAGTTAAAAAAGAGTGCTCACACCTCGGACAGCTGTTGCACAAAGCGGAAAAGCGGAAACAAAATCGGAAAGCTGTAAAAGGGAAGCATACTGGTAGACCAAGGAAAGCATCAAAGCATCAAGATTGAAAAGTTAAAACAATATGTCTTGAAACCAGAAAATGCACAACAAAACAAATGAGAAACAAGTGGATGGAAACTGGAGTCAATGTCTGTGACCAAACTGTAAGAAATCACATAAAAGAAATGTGATTTACATACAGAAGAGCCAAACGAAAGCCATCGTTAACACCTACACAGAAAAGTACAGGGTTATAGTGGGCTACAGAAAAGCAATCATGGGCTGTGGATGACTGGATGAAAGTGATCTTCAGTGATGAATCACGAATCTACTCTGGGCAAGGTGATTATGCTGGAACTTTTGTTTGGTGCCAGTCCAATGAAATTTATGAAGACGACTGCCTGAAGAAAACATGTAAATTTATTCATTAATGGTGCAGTGTTGTTCTTGTGATTCCATTATATTTTCCTCAGAATTGAGTGATTAGATATTTTTTTACTCTGTGATCTAAAAAAGCAATTGTGACTGACTACAACAATTATTATTGTTTCTTCATGCCAGAAGGTTGGAATTTTGGTTGAAAGGTTGAAACAAGCATGGGTGCTTGGTGGCATGGGTGATCTGCATATATGTGAATGTACCACTGACAGAGGCTTATACTGGTATTTTGGAGAAACATATGCTGCTATCAAGACAACATCGTTTGCAAGGAACTCCATGTCTATTTCAGCAGGACAATGTCAGACCTCATTCTTCATGAGTTACAACAGCGTGACTTGACAGGCCTGCCTGCAGTCCAGATCTGTCTCCTTCTGAAAATATATGGGGCATCAAGAAGAGGAGAATCAGACAACAGTGACCACAGACTGTCGAGCAGCTCACGTCTTTGTTAGGGGTCGGTAAACTCCACCTGCTGCCACCTGGGGGAGCTTAGACCCAATGTCAGCCAGTAATGGCGGCCGCTCTACTCGTAGGCCTAGGGGGCGACAGAGGACTGCA
>JAOTRJ010000055.1:7087252-7107891 GCA_028564905.1 Leptodoras praelongus
TGTGCAGTGAAAGACAGTCACATCCATCTCACTGAGCTAGGGCATTTTATATTTAATTATTGTTTTATTTTTGGGCCAGGGGTGCACAGTGGCATTTACCATCCACAAAGGGGGCCCCACATTAAAAAAGTTTGAGAACCGCTGCTCTAGATGACTTGCCTAAAATCCCCTGTAGAGGTTCTTTTCTGACATGTCCTTTAAAATGTCACCTGTGTTTTATTGCTCTGTGTTTCAGAGGGAGACAGTAGAGAACAACGCTACATTTATCATAATTGTTTATGGTTTTTCTCGCGCATAAAATACAGCATCCTCATGCTAGAAGTTTTGTGTAAAAACGACTGATTTGAATGCAAGTAAAATCCCTGAGATACTCCAGAAATAATCACATTACCCCACTTCCTGTGGTAAAACGCATCCTGACTGGAACACAGTTCTCAGTGAATTAAAAAAAAAAAAAAAAAAATGCAGCCCATGGCAAACATGACACTAATATTTAATAGCAGTCATTTTTAATCACAAGTACAGTGTCTTGGGAGAATACTAATTACTGATGTATTACTCGTGCAACCCTTTTGAATAACGCCTGACAGAGACACGACCTGGTTAGCTCATGCCATGAAAAAGGGGAATAAGTCTGCATATGGATCTCTCCGTTTCCTTTTCTTCCTTTGCTAACAGATTTGATGACACTAGTCTGTTTCACTGTACTACACTGCAGAGCTCTGTAAGGATCAAACACAGGGCAGCTGTTCTCTCACTCTGGGTTCTTTAACTCTGTTCTCTCTCTCTCTCTTACCTGTCCAACATGGCCGAGCGCGTCTTCTCGTGCTCTCTCTTATACATATAGACTAGTGCTCTAGCTGCTTGTTCCAGGCACGTAAATCTAAAACCCTAACGCTGCGCTGATATCTTTAAAAGCAGCTATCATGGCCACTCGATGTGCTCCAGCATGGGTACGTATCGCTTTCTCCTGTTACTCCCACATCCTCTTAGCAGCGTCCAGCTCAGACTGCATTTGAGTAGCGGTGTTTTTCTCTCCTTCTGCTGGGACACCAGCGAATGATCTAATGTTCGAGAGCTAATTTTATCTCCAGGCAGGGATGAATGATGCAATGCAACACCGATTCAAGGTAGAGCTGAAATTAATCTGCATTGTGGTCACCTTCTGTGGCGGTGTATTTACGTTTGCAGTGCTGTTATGTTTGTGTAATATCTCAAGCTGGGCACTTTTCTTTTTTTTTTTTTTTTTCTTCCTCCCACTTCGTCAATTCTGAGAAGAGTGCTGAAGTGGCACCAGAGGAGGGATTTGGGTTAGTTAATGACTACACTGCTTTGTTAATTTGCTTAGTCATCAGATTAAACATTCTCACTGAGGAGTGACTACAGCGCCAATAGATCGATCCCGAGTCGCTCTCGGGGCTGTCTGGAGCACCGGCAGTGTTTAACGGCTGCTACGTGAAACGTCGCCTCACAGTTTTTCAAGACAAGCGACAGCCGCAGGTACAACAGAAAAATAATGGCATCTTCTCGCTCTTCATTATGGGTATGTGTGTGTGTGTGTGAGATACTGCTGCTTCTCGCAAATGCAATTCTGCTGAGTCAGTGTTTTGCAAAGATGGACGGTTTGTGTAGACGGCATGGCTTTCCTGATTTTTCATCACCGTTGCCGTATTAGATGTAGCTCAGAAATGTTATTCCTCAGTGTTCTATACAACTTCTGTAGCGTCTGATCACGGAAAATGACAAGTGCAATATTTTTAGTGCAATGCTGTGTTTTTTTGTTTGACAGTTTTTATTTTTATTTTATTTATTTATTTATTTATTTATTTTTCATGACTGTTCACTTTTCCTTCACTCTTGTGCTGTCATAAGAAGTGAATTTTCCCTTATGGGGCTCAACATCTTATCTCTTAAATGGAGTAGATTAAAGCCACATTCTTGGTAGGCTGTTAGGTCACTTATTCATTCATTTATTTGACAGTGAACACTTTGAACACCAGCTCCAGATATCCGTTCTGATTCTCAACAATTCCGGTTCTTATTGATTCCCGGTAACCGAACATTCAAGAAGTAAATGGCTTTTTTTTTTTTTGCTGTGCATGCTAGCTTGTATCTGAACAAAGACACGCTGTGTATAAGTCACGTAGATGGGTCCTGACGGATTGCTGTGTATGTCCTTGCTGATAAGTAGCCTTTGTAGTAAGAAATGGAGGGTTATCATGTTTAGGAAGCAATAAGCAGAACCACAATTAAGGTTTTTTGACATTTTGGATTCCCCCAACCTTAAGCTCCAGGGTCTACTCTTCTGTGTCAGTCCTGTGTTCAATTTACTGTCTGTGTGACGATTTACATGTTCTCCTCATGTCGGTATGGGTTTCCTCTGGGTTTCTCCCACCTCCATGGCAGGTGTGAATGAGTTAATGGTGTCCCATGAATGCTGGGCTCTGGATTCTCCATGACCCTCTCCTATATTCACATAACATAATGTGCAAAGTTGTGTGTATGAAAGTATGCTGAGAGTGTGTAGAGATTGGGTGAATAAATACATTTTTGCAGCAAATGAATTTCCATCTTGTCCTGCTCTTCCTCTACTCTTCAGTCCCAGGAGTAATGTTATAAATGGTGATCTCGGGTTTGATAATGTTTGTTTCACTTCTGTAGTAAAGCTGTTTGCTCTTAGATGTGTGACATGAACTTTATTGAAACTCACAGCAGGCTCTGTCGACCAGGGTCCCAGTATTTGGTTGTTTCCCAACGTTTTTAATGTATGACCTGATCTTTTAATCCTCCCTGATGTACAAAATGTAATTGGCGAGTATGTGAGCAATGCCACTTGCGTAGCTGCTGCGTTACACGTTAAGTATAACCTCTCGGCCTTCCTGCTGTTTTATTGCCTTCTTCTGGAGTGCAGGCTGTTTAATAGCTGATTATTCCAAGATCTTGTTAGATTGAATTAGGGATGTCTACTTCTAATTTTAATATTTAGGAATTGAAGAAAGGGAAATATGGCATTATTGGGGAAAATTACTTAATGCTCTTATCGTCTCTAGCTGCATACAGTATTTCGGATGTAGCCCAACTTCAGCAGTACCTCACCGGTTTTGGGTAAAAATACAGTGTATTTCTGCAATTAAAGCAGGAAGGGAAAGTTCCTAAATCCCAAATAATTGGAGTGTAATTTCTATTTGCTCCAGAAATCAGGAGTGAAGATCTCATTGGAGGAACATTTCTGCAGTTCCACTGATGATGCATATAAAATTTATTTATTTATACAGAATCAGCTAAAACTGCATTTTGGAGCAGCCGAGGCGTGCCTTGAGTGTCTAGCGTGTAGCTGCTTGTCTGAAGCAGGCACTGAGTTTAGGATTGAGAAACTTTCTCTTCCTGCTTTAATTGCAGAAATGCACAGTATTGCCAAAAGTATTCACTCACCCATCCAAATCATTGAATTCAGGTGTTCCAATCACTTCCATGGCCTCAGGTGTATAAAATCAAGGCATGCAGGGTACTTTTACAAACATTAGTGAAAGACTGGGTCGCTCTCAAGAGCTCAGTGAATTTCAGTGTGATACCGTAATAGGATGCTACCTGTGCAACAGTGGTGAAATTTCTTTGTTTTAATACCACTAACAGTTGACTGGGATATTTAGTAGTGGAAGTGGAAGAGATTGGGAACAGCAACTCGGCAACAAAGTGGTAGGCCATGCAAAATGACAGTGGGTCAGCAGATGCTGAGGCTCATAGTGCACAGAGGTCACCAACTTTCTGCAGTCAATCACTACAGACCTCTGAACTTCATGTGGCCTTCAGATTAGCCCAAGAACAGTGTGTAGATCAGACGCATAGGCTGCAGCATTGTAAAGCATGCCACCACTGGACTCTAGAGCAGTGGAGACGTGTTCTCTGGAGTGACGAATCACTTTTGGCACCCCATCTGGCAATCTAATGGATGAGTCTGGGTTTGTTGGTTGCCAGGAGAACGGTTCTTATCTAACAGCATTGTGCCAAGTTTATGGTGTAAATTATGGTGTGGGGGTGTTTTTCAGGAGTTGAGCTCTGCCCCTTAGTTCCTTAATCCTCTTAATGAATACCAATTCATTTTGACAATTTCATGCTCCCAACTTTGGGGGAACAGTTTGAGGATGGCCCCTTCCTGTTCCAACATGACTGCGCACCAGTGCACAAAGCAAGGTCCATAAAGACATGGATGAGTGAGTTTGGTGTGGAAGAACTTGACTGGCCTGCATAGAGTCCTGAGCTCAACCTGATGGAACACCTTTGAGATGAATTAGAGTGGAGACTGTGAGCCAGGCCTTCTCATCCCACATCAGTGTCTGACCTCACAAATGCACTTCTGAAAGAATGGCTGTAAACACACTCCTAAACCTTGTGGAAAGCCTTCCTAGAAGAGTTGAAGCTGTTATAGCTGCAAAGGGTGGGCTGAGATCATATTAAACCCTGTACATTAAGAATTGGGATGTCTCACTCAAGTGATTGGGTAATCGGCTCTCCCCGCCCAGAGCCACAGTTTTACATCCAAGTCCTGTGTTTTTTAGCATTATTTTAGACCCATGGATGCTGCACTTTGTTACTCCAGAGCAAATATAAATAAAATAGGCAGTAAAGAAAAAGTTGCAGAGAATCAAACAAAGTGGCAGATACGTTGAAATACGTTTGATATAAATAAAATTTAATTATTGCTCTGTTCCTGTAGTAACATTTAAAAACAGGATTGTTTTTGAAGACGAGAATCACTTTCATCAACGGCAATGTCAAACGTGTACGTTCATTACAACTAGAAAACTGACCTCAATGATTGTACAGTTTTTGAGCTTTAATGTATTAAATGTACAGCATGGGGCATTATTTGAAATAAACCAGAAGACTGCCTTAATTTCAGCGATCCTTAGACCATGACCATCCTTAGACCAAATAAAACCACTTTAAATAACTATTTTAAAGAGTTGACTCACAAATTGATTTTATTTTCACAAGTCTCTGAAGATGACTAAAGTGTTCATCCTGCTCCCGTTCTGCTTGATCTCTTGGTTCTTCTTCCTCCCTCCCTCCATGTCCTCTCGAAGTTCAGTAAAAGTTTCTGAAGGCTTCCATGGCTGCCCCGTAAGAGCGGAAAGTCGTGAATGTGGAAGACAAATAAAAAAAAAACCCACCTAATTCTGATTGAGCTACCCGAATTAGACTTAAACCAACAGACAGGCGTCAAAAGCCACAAGCATAGCCGTTACCATCTCCCTCCCGTGTAATGACAAACTTAAATGGTCCCTGACAACCTAAAACTACAAATAAATAATTTGTAAACCTTTACAGAAGTTAAACCTAATTAGAATAGCTTGTTTTCAGATGCTGTTTCAGTTCCATCCACCCTAAACCACACTGAATGCTGGGATTGCCATCTCGGTTAAGGCAGCACCCAGAATAAGGTATCTCGGTAGACAGCAGTTTCTCGGGATGAGGTGTTCCAGCACTTGTGGCTAAGGATTAGTGTTAGTACTAGTGTTAACAGTGAGCTATCTTTACAAGAGGAACTTCTTCACTAAAGTGTTTTTTTTTTTTTTTTTTTTTTTGATGAATCAGTCTCCAGGACCATGTTAGGTGGCTAGATAAGGATCTTTACCCACAGTAAAGGATATGCTTGTAAATCTTATCCTGGGTGTCCTGATCCTTATGCTTAGCCATGTGACGGTAATTACATAATGTAACCTTGTTCATTTTGGTCGTAATCCTGAGAGAAATCTGTCGTCCACCGCATGAAGTCTTGAGGTTGGAGGAGGATGAGTGACCCAGCAGCCTTCAGATTAGCCGACACTAAAGCTCACTGGTGTAAAATCGTTACTCGTTTTCTATATGAACCTGTTGATCATTTTGGGTGATTATATGTTTTGAGTTGGCAGCGAGGTTAAAAGGTGTTTTAAGTGCCCGGGTATCATTTTTACTGTAATCCTGGGAACAGCTGCACTTTAGGTTCTTAATCATGTCCTTGGTTTGATGCTGGGTGTGATGTGTGATGTGTTAAACCATGCTGGATTATGTTCTGGTTGAGCAGAAGGTGTTGATTGGTTGATTTTTTTTTTTTTTATTATTTATTGGATTTTTTTATTTTCTGGAACAGAAGTTTTGAGAGTAATAACAGGTACAAGGCAAATCACAGGTTTATATTAATGCACATAAATGTTATTTCTTTATCGAGAAACTGAAAGGGAACTGTTAATTTTTTTTTTTAAAGCTCCTGAACAGCTGTACAGCGTTTTTACGAAGATGACTGTGCGGCAGTTAACGCGTAATGCATGACTAATTCGGCTTACATATAGAATGTTCCGATGAACGTTTACCAGAAAAGAATATTATCTTCTCTCTCAGTGGACAGAATGGTTCACAGAGCCAGGAGTGGAAAGTCTGAGTCAGAGCTTGACTTTAAACTGTAGACTTTATTATTTACACCTGCTCACTGACTGTATAACTAAAACTGATGTTTGTGTTTGTTTTGCAGCGGACATTATCTCAACAGTTGAATTTAACTACTCGGGAGAATTACTAGCTACAGGAGATAAAGGTGGAAGAGTTGTCATATTTCAGCGGGAACAAGAGGTAGGCTAGAAGAGTTCAAATATTCAATATGGAATAAAAATACATCATACCCACTGCAGTTTTTACAGAGTAAAACTGGCTTTCAGTTGCTGGCATGCAGAGTATGTGTTTTTATTTATTTATTTATTTATTTTATTTTATTTTTTAATTGAGTACTTGTTGCATTTTAATATTTAGTAGGAAATACATTTTTAGGAGGTTCAGATTTTATTTTAGGAGCACTTTTTTTAAAGGTGGTATTAATTACGTCTTCCCTGTTAGACTTGATTGAGGTTGATTTCTTAACCCTTCATTTACAAGCTGCTGTTTTTTTTCCCCCTCTTTTCCACATTCAGAGTAAAAACCGCCCTATTTCAAGAGGAGAGTACAACGTGTACAGCACTTTCCAGAGTCATGAACCTGAATTTGATTATTTGAAAAGTTTAGAAATCGAAGAGAAAATCAATAAAATCAGATGGCTACCACAACAAAATGCCGCTCACTTCCTGCTGTCTACAAACGGTATGTTTTACTGATTTAAATGTTTTTTTTTTTTTTTTTCCCCCCACCATTTATTTTTGTTCAGAGTCTATCCTGGAATGTATTATTCATTACCAATTGTGATGTTATTACTCTGCTGTGTATGTTTCCTTCAGATTGACTTGGCACAAATCTTGTACTTTTACTTCAAGGAACTGGTTATGTTGTGATTATTATTTTAATAACCCTTTTTTGTCCATCTTCCTAAAGATAAAACCATCAAGCTGTGGAAGATCAGCGAAAGGGACAAACGAGCAGAAGGCTACAATCTGAAAGACGAGGATGGGCGTCTCAGAGATCCGTTCAGAATCACGGCACTAAGGGCAAGTCGAGCCTCTTCGTACATGGTCTCAGTCTCCCTCCATTCAGACTCCGCTTCCTGTTTCCAGTCTCTGTTTGGAAGCATAGAGAAATTTCTGTCAGTGGACAATAGGCCGTGCAAACCATTGATGTTAAAATGCAAATTAGACTCTGATTTTATTTTCCGAGTCATGGAAGGTTTACTGTTTGTGCTTGCTTAGTAATTTAATATTGGGCTCAAACATAAAAATATTTTTAAAAAATCCTCTTTTAAAACACCGGCTGTCTGGTTTATATTTAGATATGTAGTACGCTGTAAAGATATAAAAAAAAGACACTATGTTTCTTATCAGTGCTGTAAACTACATACATGTTAGTAAAAATATTAAAGATGCAGTGTGTAGGATGTGGTGGCATCTAGTGGTAAGGTTGCAGATTGCAGCCAGTTGAATACCATTCACTCACCCCACTGTTTCCAGGCATGTAGTATAAACCGTCAGGTGCGAGTAGCTGCTTCTTCCAAAATGTCATCGTCCTCTGCGACCACAACGATCAGCAGAGTTAGCGATGACTAAACACGATGGAAAACAGTCATTGTAACATATACAGTCCTTACTCAGAACCCATTCATCAATTGTATTATTTATTCTATTATGTATTCTGCAAATTTCTGTTTTGTTTGTATTTTCAAATAAAAAAAAAAAAAATATGTCACAGACGATTTAACATCTTTGTAGTATTTAATGATGGGTACAGTTTTTCCAATTTGCACTACTACTCATGAGCTGCATTTGCTGTTAATGTCAGTTATTAATGATGATCATTAATATATTGATAATGCATCAAATTAATATCACAAGTAGTATGGAAGTTTTTGAGCCTGCTGTTCACCTCTGGATTTTCTTGGAGTTTTGCTCATCTTTTCCCTTCCTTTTGTGTCCTGACAGGTACCCGTGTTGATGCCCATGGACCTGATGGTGGAGGCGAGCCCACGCAGAATATTCGCAAATGCACACACATATCACATCAATTCCATTTCAGTAAATAGTGACCATGAAACATACCTTTCTGCAGATGACCTAAGAATAAACCTATGGCACTTAGAAATCACAGATAAAAGTTTTAGTATCCTTTTATCACGTTGCTTGTTTTACCACGAGTCTTCAATGTCTGCCTGTTCTGTTCTCTGGGGCAGTCATGGTCTTGTGGTTAAGGTGTCTGCCCCGTAATCAGAAGGTCCCGGGTTCGATTCCCGTGACTGACAAGACTTGGCTGAAGTACCCTTGAGCTAGGCACCTAACCCCCATTGCTTCCCCGGGCCCTGTGTTCACTGCCCCTAGTATGTCTGCACGGATGGGTTAAATGCGGAGGTCCAATTTCACTGTGTGCAAGCACAAGTGACAAAAATGTCTGACTTTCACTTTCTTAGAGCCAAATGCTCTTAATGAGTCATACTTAGGAAAAGGTGATACTGAAATAATTAGTTCGACTCAGTCTCTAGTCTTGTCTCTTTTTTTTTGGCTATTGTTTTCCTTTACTGCTGCCCTCCTCCAGATATTGTAGATATAAAGCCTGCCAACATGGAGGAGCTGACGGAGGTGATTACAGCTGCTGAATGCCACCCTCACCAGTGCAACGTGTTCGTCTACAGCAGCAGCAAGGGCACCATTCGCCTGTGTGATATGCGGGCAGCAGCTCTCTGTGATAGACATTGCAAATGTGAGTAGCTTTGCATCAGTCGTCTCTATATAAGTGAATATCAGTCATAACATTATGACCACCTCCTTTTCTCTACATTCACTGTCCGTATTCTCAGTTCCACTTTCCATGTTGATGCACTTTGTAGTTCTGCAATTACAGACTGTAGTCCATCTGTTTCTCTCCATACTTTGTTAGTCCTCTTTATTCCGTTGTCCAGTGGTCAGAACCTCCAAAGGACCACCACAGATCAGGTACTATGTGTGGTAGATCATTCTCAGCACTGCAGTGATGTGGTGGTGAATTGAGTGAGTGTTGTGCTGGTGTGAGTGGATCATCTGTTGTTGCACAGTTTGTGTTAGTCATCCTCTAATCCTTCATCAGTGCTCACAGGATGCTGGTGATGGAACGTTTTTGGTTGGTGGACTATCTTCAGTCACACTGAGGTGTTTAAAAACTCCAGCAGCACTGCTGTGTCTGATCCACTCACACCAGTACACATGGTGGACTGCAGTCTGTAATTGCAGAACTACAATGTGCATCTGTATGATAAGTGGAACTGAGAAAATAGACAATAAGTGTAGAGAAAAGGTGGTGGTCATAATGTTATGCCTGGTCGGTGTATGCAAATACGTTTGTCGTGCACATACAAGACTGAGTGTATAGCTTCCATATCAAGTTGTTTTACATATTAATACAAAAATTTGACCAACCAGTAGTTGGCTTCAACTGCTCTGTCCTAGTTTCAGCTGGAATACACGCAGCCTTTCTGTTCCATGACCTCCATGACAAGTGGGCAACATGCAGTGAATTCAAGGGTACACCATGGAGATGTGTTACAGCTCAGTTCAGTTTAACATGGTGCTTTAATCTGCATGTTACAGGATGTGAGTCATTTTTGCCACATACATTTTTGAAAAAAAAACAAAAAAACTGCTGGGCCTATTTTAAAGCTCTGTATTATTTCTGGAATGGATACGCAAACTTTCCATTCTAAATCCTTAAGGACAAAATCTGTCCTCTGATGCCGTTTGTCCCTTTTTGGACTGGAGTCTGTTCTCAGAGCGGCATTTAAAAGCGTGGCCCATTTTGTGCAGTTTTGAAGTTATATATTCCCCACTTAATGTCAGCAAGTCTATTGCATAATCACTAGCCCCTAATTTTTTTTTTTCTGGCTTCGCTGTGAAATGCAAATGCTTATTTGTACAGGCTAAGAAGCTTTATGCTAAACTGTTGGTATATTTATTGTGTGTTTTATCTATACATTTTGAAGCTTCTATTTTTGTTATTTCTATTGTTTGTTTTATTCTAATGTGTAAAACCACCAGCCTCCCCAGGAGGCTCTGCAGGAAGCAGTCTAATTATAAATCCATTAGCTAGCCAACCAAGCAAAAGCTTGAAAGTAGCTGTATGTTGGTTTGACCAGAAACCTAATTGTCCAAACTAAAAAGAGGTAGCTACCAAAATCTAAGTGAGTAAATTGAGGCAATGCAGTCTAAAGGAAATGAACGAGCTTGTGAGTATGGAACATGTTTTTGCACCATTGACA
This sequence comes from Leptodoras praelongus, assembly GCA_028564905.1. Lineage (NCBI taxonomy): Eukaryota > Metazoa > Chordata > Actinopteri > Siluriformes > Doradidae > Leptodoras > Leptodoras praelongus. The sequence goes on from JAOTRJ010000055.1 coordinate 7,097,925, forward strand.
AAATCAGCAAATCATTGGGAAATGTGCTATACATGTTCTAAATGATGGCTTTGCTCAGGATAAATACCCAACCCTATCTGTAAGTAAAAGCCATCTGAGATTTCATAAACACTTCATTAAAACAGACGGACAGATCAAAATAAAAACTCAAAAACAGGGTTTTCTTCCCTGTTTGAAAATATACAGCTGCAAAATGTCAATGAAAAACTGTAGGACCCCCTCCAGCTAGGCAAAGTGCAGCAACTAGATGTGGCACTGATTCCGCAACTGGACAGAAGATGCCTGGAGGGATATTGAACCATGCCGTCAGGATAACCAACCATAGCACCGTGGTATTCGTAGGTGCAGGATCCCGGGTGAGAACAGACCTCCACCACATCCCCATAAATGCTTGATTGGGCTCATGTCTGGTGAATGTCCAGGCCACACCGTTCATCAGAACTCTCCAGAATGCTCCTTGAATCAATTCTGGGCAACTTGGGTCTGAAGGGGGGTATGTGCCACACATGAACCCTACCTTCAGACTGAAATATTTGGTGCTATAAATCATTGGACCATGCCACATGTTGCCAGTCCTCTAGTGCCCAGTTAGCAACCTCACGAGCCCAGGTGAGATGCTGTGTCCGGTGTCATTAACAGAGGCACTCTGGTGGGTCTGCTCCCATATCCTCTGGAAGCTCAAGAATGCTTCACTAACCTGTGGGATATGCATGTGGGGCCTCTTGCATTGGATGTGATTTCAGCCAGACTTGCTTAACTGTTCTCACAGACGCACCTGGTTCACGATCATTAAGCACCAGTGGGAGGCCGCTGAGCTGTCCATCATGGTAATGTCTTCTATGAGGTCACGGGCATTCAGTGTTGGTTTTCGGCCTTACCGCTGACTTGCAGAGTTTTCTCCAGATTCTCTGAATCTTTTCATATTATGGACTGTAGATGATGAAATCCCCACATTGCACATCCCAAGTGCACTTTGGGAAACGTTCTTAACTGTAGGACTATTTGCTCATGCAGTTGTTCACAAAGTGTTGAACATCATCTGTCCTTGCTTGTGAATGACTGGGTATAAAGGAAGCATCCCTGAAAGACTCAATCATGACACTCACCTGTTTCCAGTGAACCTGTTCACCTGTGGAATGTTCCAAACAGGTGGTGTTTTTTTTTTGTTGTTGTTTGTTTGTTTTTTGTTTTTTTTTTTTAGCATTCCTCAATTTTCCCAGTCTTCTGTTGCCCCCGTCCCAACTGTTGAATATGTTGCAGGCATCAAATTCAAAATGAGTGAATGTTTGCAAAAAACAAAGTTTATCCGTTTGAACATTAAATGTCTTTGTAGTGTATTCAATTGAATATGGGTTGAAAAGAATTTGCAAGTCTTCATAGTCTGTTATTTGTTTTTCACAATGTCCCAACTTCATTGGAATTGAGGTTTTGGAATTGTGTTAAATGTGAGGCTAATGGTGCCATAACATGTCTTGTAATAACAAGTCTGTGACTGATTTTCTGCTACAGGATTTTGTAATGTCATTTAAGTTTCCTATCGCACACTGCAGTGTGGCTACAGATATGTAAATACATGTCTGTGGTTCGTTTCCTACCCAGTAAGTTTCACATGCTGTAAAATCTGCCAGAGAAAATACAAATATAAAGAGAACCAAAAGTGGCTTAGTGTTTGTACATGGAACCAAATCCTTGTTTGATTATTTATTTCCTGGTTTAAAGTAAGAGTAGGTTTCACGTGTCTGGTATGCTCACACTAGTTGCTGATCTACAACAGCAAGCAGAAGTACACGTGTTAAAATTAAAACGGGTAGTAAACAGAACTTGATGAGTCAACGTGTCCTTATAGACATAAATAAAACACTTCACACATTTCCAGACCATCAGCAGTGTTTTTTTTTTTTTTTTTTTTCTTGCAGTTTTATTTACAGTTCAGCTTTATTTAATTTTTTTCCACCACAGTTTTTGAAGAACCTGAAGATCCAAGCAGCCGGTCATTCTTCTCAGAAATCATCTCCTCTATATCTGATGTTAAGTTCAGCCACAGCGGTCGATACATGATGACCCGAGACTATCTCTCTGTGAAAGTGTGGGACCTAAACATGGAGAACCGGCCAGTAGAGACCTACCAGGTACTGCCTCAAGTCATCTTAATGCCAGTGTGCTTCTGTGGTTGTTGCTCAAGCACTTAATGGTATTCTGTGATGGAGAAAGGGGTTCGTTATAAAGAAAGAACTTGTCATGCCTTTAGTTATACTCGCTCTTCCTTTCTGCTAGTCACCAGATCATTGGCATAGAATATCAAACTAACAGCAAAATATCAGCCTTCTAGCATTCATCAAGATTGGTTTGTTCTGAATTCGGAATTACCGATAAACACGGACTTGTCCGATTAAACTAAACAGTTGTAAGCATTTTGTGTTGTCTTATGTTATTTATTTACCACATAGACATGTTATGAACATCTTTCAATGTGTTGCATGTTAATTAACTGATTTGATAAGCAGAGCAGCACCAGATTATAGATTAAAGACAAGAGCTGCACTCAAAATCTGATATGAAGGCAATAAAAAAAAAGAGAGAGAGATTATGCAGTCTGTTAAAGTGAATTTCTGTGTATTCTGTTTGAATGCTGTTGGCATTGGAAATGTGTAGTTTTTTTTTTAAACATATGACCCACAGCTGGAGCATTCCAATCAAAGTCCTGTTTCCTTTGTTTTCTTTCTATTTAATATTTGTTTTTGTTGCCATGGCATTAGAGCCATGGCTTTCCATGTGAAGGAGAAAGAATACAATAGGACAAGCTGAGACATTTGTTTGACAGCCTTGCGTGTTCTGAAAATGTTAGTTTCCCTTTAGCCATGTAGTCCAGCCCTAATTCATGTCACACAGACTTTGAAGTTGTACGTCCCTTTTTAAACATCTTGGTGTAAATTCGAGCCAAACCGATTTCTGTTAATGTTTTCTCATTTCTCTGAAGTTCATGCATAATGGGATGTTTCTGTGCCTTTAAACTAGTGTCATGAAACTATGCATAATGCATTACTACTTGCTTTGACTTGCATGTCTAGCTTATCAACAGGTTTACGAGACACAGCACGACCGTCCTTCTGTTAAATTGTTGCTATTGTATTTATAGGTGCACGAATACCTACGTAGCAAGCTGTGTTCATTGTATGAGAACGACTGCATTTTTGACAAGTTCGAGTGCTGCTGGAACGGCTCAGACAGGTACAGAAAGTGTTGCGCTACATTCCAGACTTTGTGACTGAATTTCTGCGCAGATGATTTGTAGCTTATAATGAAACGTTGCATAATGTTAACCTAAACGAGTCCTGCGTGTATTTTTCTCCTGCAGTGCCATCATGACGGGCTCGTACAACAACTTCTTCAGAATGTTCGACAGAAACACGCGGCGTGACATCACACTGGAGGCGTCGCGCGAGAACAGCAAACCACGGGCCATGCTCAAACCTCGCCGAGTGTGCACCGGGGGCAAGAGGAAGAAGGATGAGATCAGCGTGGACAGCCTGGACTTCAACAAGAAGATCCTGCATACGGCTTGGCATCCTAAAGAGAATGTCATAGCCGTGGCCGCCACCAACAATCTGTATATATTCCAGGACAAAATAAACTAACGAGAGTGAGTATGGGGGATGGGAAATGAGAGAGAGAGCGTGCGCGTGAGAGAGAGAGAAAATCGAAATAATTATCCCTACCTTATTCCCCGCCCCCTCCCGCCGGCACAGGACGGAGGACGCGTGAAAAAAAAAAACTTGTACTAAAAAAACTTTCCATAGTCTAGTTCTTAAAGTCAGTAAGAGAAGCTACAGCCTTGTTGCTCCTCCCAGCGCAAGATTGAGCCACTCGTTGAATTTACACAGGGAAATTTTACGAACGCCCTCGCAAACCCTACCCACCTTAAAACCAGGAGAAGGCCAACACTCCTCCTCAGCACCACCGAGCAGAAATAACAAAACACAGAGGCCAAATTGACTTTTTCAGCTGTCACAAAAGTTTTGTTTTTTTTTCTTTTTCTTCTAGTCTGAGCCTTCAGTTGTTCTATTTGTCAACCCAGATTGTGGAGCACACCATGAGGGAAGTGCATATCCATCACAGTCAGAACTGCGCACATATCTCTCTGTCTCTGGAAATTTCCAGAAACATGACATTTTTGCTTGTTGATGTTTGTCAACATTCCTCCCCCCTGGCCTTAATCACAGGCCTTGGTGTTTTATATTTTAAGCACTTAATACAGGTCTCCCTTTTGGTCAGTGGACAGATTTATTTTTTTTTCTTTTTTTTTTTCTCTCATAGTAACATCTACTCACTGACTGTCTATATAACTGCACCATCTGGTGTCAAACCACTTAATAAAAGTAACAAAACTACAAAGATACAAAGAGAAAGCGTTTTTTACATTATGAGCAGGTATGTATGGGGGGGTTTTATGTTCTGTGTTTGCATGTTGCGTGGATTCGGAGCACCAGTGATGAAATGTGAAGTCATCCTGCTGATCTCTAGCTAGCTGCTAAAAGGTGACATCCACCTGCACATCAGTTTTTTGTTGTTTTTTTTTTTTTTTTTGGTCATTCCTTTCAAATCATTTGGTCACTGTTCTGTTTCGTGCAACTTACTGGAAAATAAAGTAACTTTCTTTGTAGTGAGGATGTAAAAGGGGGGGGGTTAAACTACGTAACTTGATTGTGACAAAATATTGATCTCCAGGTGGAAACGCATCTGTAAGCAGCTGGTTAGAAAGAGATATTCAGTATAGGACTACTTGAAGCTGCAGTTGCACTGTACAACGAAGGACATTCGGCCATTTTAAATGTCAGTATTGCTGTATGCTCTCCGAACGTCCAGCTTTGTCAAATATGACTCTAAAGGGTTTTTTTTTTTTTTTTTAAAGGGACACTGCAGCAGCCTTAAATCTCAGAACGACTATAGAGGAGAATCCCATAATGATTCACCATAGTAATCGTAAACATTAAGGTATAATTAAAACCATTCCCTGCCTTTACCCAGAATCTTTTTTCCTTCCCCCACCTCACTACCACACAGCCCTGAACAGCACATTAAATCACTCCATCCCTCCTGTATATTTGCTGCTACTGTACACGTGGCTTCGTCTCTGGACACTAACGTCAAACTATGAGAAAATACTTTCTGGAATTCGGTCCATCAAAGCAGAGTCTAGTGCCTCGGGGGGGATTAAAAAAAAAACAGCTTTTCCTCCAGGAAGTTAAAAAAAATAATAATCATGGCCCATGTGCTGATCATGGTATTCCTGCACAAATGTGATATAAGCAGCAAAAATGTAATATTTGTGCATTAAATCTTTTAGCCAGCTCATGTCAGGACACGGGAAAAACTGAGAAGAGCTTCACGGTTTGCACGCTGCTTGATTTCCCTGGGTGGCATTAAAACATGTGATCCAACATCACAAAAATAACTTCAAGTACAAAGCTGTACAGTTGATTTGTTCCCAAATTTATAGTAACAGACAGGTCAAAGGGCATCCTCTGTCTGGCCTTGTTCCTTGTTAAATAATGATGCTAACATTGTGGAAGTGTACACTTGTTTGATTATTTTTGACCAAAGTTAAATAAATTTTAATTGTGTTTACCTGAGTATGGGGCATTGCTCGCAAATTATTTGGCCTGTCTTAAAGGCTACCTTTTATTTTTCTTTATTTTTTTTATTGAGGTAAAGATAATAGATAATGGAATAACGGACACAAATTAGACTGATAATGCCGATTTATTGGTTTTCACTTAAAATACAAAACATGGAACTTTTACATTGCACAGAACATTTCTACACACTACACAACATGCCCTAAATTACATCAAGAGTTTCCTTTTTCTCCTTTCCTCCTTCCAATGAAGAGTCATCACAGCAGCTAAGGCAACCTTGACTTACTGAGTGCTTGAATGTCATGAATGAATCTACACTGTGCTACCAGATTATTGACTACACATATGGTGGTTCTTCTTGGCCTTCAGAAACAACTCCTAATCCCATCTCCTATACCTGGAACACTGGAAGGATATTTGTCTCTCTTAAACCGTACGAAAACGATGAGCATGACCAGTATGCCATGCTGTTCCTGTGTTCTTCACTGATCCCCACACCGTCACACCACCACCACAGTTCACATCAAACACTCGATCCTGTTCTCAGGATACCTGATCTGATAACTGTGTATGTAACGGAACATAACATAAACACAGTCACGCTGTTTATTGCAGATAAACAAAAGCGTGCTGCATTTGGTACCTGTGTAATTTTACCCAGAATGCAGTTGGGTCTGGCCAGACGCTTACCTGAGTTAAATATCACAGCAATGAAAAAAAGCAGTCTTTGTAACTTAATCACAGATCTAAAGACTGACTCATAAGCTACTAGTTTTTTATTATATGTTTAGATACAGAACTTTAGCTCTGTGTCCTGTTTTATTGAGTCATCATGCAATTTCAGACTTGTTTCAAAGTGAGCCTGTTTCATTCAGCGGTCTTCTCCGAGAGTGCTGATGTAGGACCAGTTCTTCTCCTTTTCCATGTGGATGACTAAAATAACCTGACGTGGCACCTTTTAATACACAAAGTGCTGATGGACATGAGTAATCCAATGATGAGATAGTCTTACAATAAATATTATCACTGTGTTTGTTTCAGAGTATCAGAGTGAGCATTTGGGTACATGACTTGAACTGAACCCTGGTGCATCTTTTAAACAGTAATCGTACTCGGAGTATTAACCAAAACTACTCGTGAGAATGAGTTGTGTGGTATCTATGTTCTCTAGTGCGGTTCACTAGGAGGAAGTGATTCAAACCTGTAGTGTATCTTGTACTATGGCTAGTTTTTTGCTTTTTTTTTTTTTTTTTAAATGCATGCTGCTAAACTGAGCTGAAGACCAGAGCTGTAGCCCTGTAGAAATGTGATGTTCAGGATCTTTGGACCATCACATTTCTGCTATTATATAATCTAATTTACATATTTATTTTGCACCTTCTCTGTGCAGAGATGATTTTTTGTGATTTCTACATTGAATTTGTCTTTCTTTTGCTTTTTGCGTCTGTGTTTTTCAGCCACACATAACAGACGTATTATTGCTTTTTGGTTCCTTTACTTATGTGCAGTGTGGAACCAAAAAAAAGGATGTATTTCACCCCAGTTTGGACTCTAACTAATTCCCTTTATGTCCAAGATGAGTAGCTGAAATATTTATGCCATTTGTCTGAGTTTCCCCTCCTTCACCTCAAAGATAATCTGTCTGATGACAAAAGCTGCACTGTACCATATTGTTAGCAATTCTTCAGTGAAACGTATATACAGTTTTTATATATATATATAATGATGATGATTCCTATGCAATCAAGTATATCTATTTAGTCATAACCATAGCCTACATGTAGTGATTTTCAATTCCAGCGTAATGATCTATTTCTTTGACTTCCTTACATCTACAGTTAACATGACTATTTCTTTTGAACAGATTCTCTATATATCTGCACAGGAAATTGTATGATGAAGGTGGAGCACAAATAACGCTACTCGGCCACTGGCTCCAAATCTAAAATGGTCTTCCGGTGCAGGCAGGATCTTAAAGCAGAATGCGAGCCAGAGGAATATACACGAGGGGGGAATGAAAGGCGGTGTAGCACGGCACACGGCCCGCAAGTGGAAAAGGCTCAAGCGCTCCTGACCTAACTGCATCTACTGAAACATCGATTCAGGACAAAGCAGCGGAAATGGTATGGCGGTGATGGTGCAGATGCAGGGGTTCCTTCAGAACGTGCTGGAGGAGGTAGAGATACGCCTTCCGATGTACACCCTAAAAGGAATGGGAGCAGACGAAAACAATCAGTAGTTTGGTATATATATTTGCAGCTATATGGATATGTATGGATTTGTACATATAAAATAATTTTAATTTATCCAAGTTATTACGACGTCAGGATGTGGGGGAATACGTTTCTGCTTACTTGGCATTGCAAGACAGGGTGATTATTTTGCTAAAAAATAAAAATTAATCTGGACTAAATATCAGTTTCTGACTGGCAATCAAAACACTATAAAAATCCAGCAACACCACCTTCGCACATCGTTGGTTGCATCCGTCAGCTTGTGTGTGTGTGTGTGTGTGTGTGTGTGTATATATATATATATATATATATAGCAATAGACATCTACGGAAGCTTGTAGAGTTGTTTCCACTGTGAGAATAGCAAGTTATCATGGCATTTCAAGGGTGTACCATGACTACAAGAATTCCAGCAAAACCGTTAACTTATGACCGCAGCGTGGCCATAAAGATAAGATCAGATAAGATAATCCTTTAATAGTACCACATCTTTCTTTGAAATTTCTTTGTTACAGCAGCAAAGCCTTGGAAAACAGGATAGATGCATCCATGGAACGACAAGACAGAAGTATATACGAGAAAGACATAGTGAAAAATATAAAAATATAGTATAAACACAGACACCTTTTAACAAAAAAATTGCTTAAAAGAAAAAAAAGACTAGCACACAGCATAGAAATCGAAATGTACCAACTGGAGCGTCTTGCATTTGGAAAAAATATAGAATGAAGTCATCTTTAGAGAGTCTAGAAGAAGAAAGTATGGCTTTTTCTTTCCTTTTTTGGTAGAGGAGTAAAATGATCATTCTGTTTTTCCCAGGCAAAGGGATTTGTCCGTTAATCCGATATTTGTATATTATTGTAAAAGGTAAACAGTGATTTAGCTTTGTATTATCAACACCATGGAAAGATGTAGATGTAGCATCACTGAGTGGCAGGTAAGCAGAGGAATCGGACTCAAAGCTTTGACCAGAGTTAATCGCCTCTTGTATGGTGGTTTACCGATCTGGACGTCAGGATGTTCCTAGAAGCCCACTGAAAAAAACTGGCATGCCTGTTAATGATGCACTGCTGTGTCATGCTATAAACAAGTGTTGCATTTCAAAATGTCTACTGTTGACCGTACTGAAAAGAGGGTCAAAATAGCACACTCACTCGCCAAGGGTAATATTATACTGCCGTGACAAACACAATGCAGTGGATATTACATAGTTCATTAGGGGCTGAGACTGCTTGGATCTGGGCAGCAGGAAGAAAATAGATAAAGCATTGGTCATGGAGGTTTTTATAGACCAGAGATGGTCATCTGAAATATACCTTTTTTAGCATATTTATTTATTGTGATATTTCTAAACAAACTAGGTTATGGACTACTTTGCCAACTTGCCCTGATGTTGAGGGCCCTGATGTTCAGGGCTCTGTGGGGGCCATACCATCACTTCAAGGACTTCTTGTTGTTCTTGATGCTGAAGATAGTTCTTAGTGACATTGGCTTTATGGTTGAGGTCGTTGTCCTGCTGCAGAATAAATTTGGGGCCGATCCTGGTGGTACTGCATGATGGATAAGTATCTGCCTGTAAACTTGCAAGGAACTTCCACCATGCTTCACTGCTGCCTACAGACACTCATTATTGTACCGCTCTAAATCACTTCAACAGACAACTGCCTTCTGCTACAGCCAAATGTTTCACTTTTTGACTCATCAGTCCAGAACACCGGCTGCCATTTTTCTGCACCCCAGTTCCTATGTTTTCCTGCATAGTTGAGTCGCTTGGCCTTGTTTCCATGATGGAGTTATGGCTTTTTGGCTGAACTCCATTAAAACACTTCTGGCCAGACTTCTCCGGACAGTAGATGGGTGTACCTGGGTCCCACTGGTTTCTTCCAGTTCTGACCTGATGGTGCTGCTGGACGTCTTCTGATTCTGAAGGGCAATAAGCTTGAGGTGTTTGTCATCTGCTGCATTAAGTTTCCTTGTCCAACCACTGCGTCTACGATCCTCAATGTTGCCCATTTCTTTGCGATTCTTCAAAAGAGCTTGAACAGTACATCTTGAAACCCCAGTCTGCTTTGAAATCTTTGTCTGGGAGAGCCCTTGC
>JAOTRJ010000055.1:7220544-7236798 GCA_028564905.1 Leptodoras praelongus
TCCTATTTTGATTTATATATAAAAAAAATAAAGAAAGACAAAGCAGAATTATTTATATATATATTTTTATTTATACGTTTATACATAAATATATCTGCTGGTGCTTTAGGGCAATTCCGCATGAATGGTTTGCTTCCCGGTGGTGGGCGGGGCATTGGGCGGAGCTTCAGAAGAAGAGAGAGCATCCCTCAGTGACGACATCAGCAGACTCACGCCGGCTGTCCTCCGCGCGTGGGCACGCGCTGTGTAAGAGAGAGAGAATTCCGTATAAAACAGAGGCGCCGGTAGTCTCTCTGGCTCAGTGTCTCAGTGTCTCAGGTTCAGACTGCAGTGCTTCTCTGCTCTTCTCTGCTCTGCTCTGCTCTTCTCTCACACAGCCGAAGTTTCCTCTGTCACGCCGTCGTTTCTCTCGTAGTGACAAACACATTCCCGTCCATGGTTGTGACTGGAACCTCTAAAATGTCCCGAGCCGACGAGGTGCACCGCATAACGGAGAATGTCTACAAGGTGAGTGTGTGTCCGGTGTCTCTGGGACATTGTGCTCATAAACGCAGTACGCCCCCGGTATGATGAGCATGTTTAAATAGTTCGGTGTGTTTTTTGGGGCAAACAGAAAGAAAAAAGTTTTTTAATTGCAGTGAAAGCATGTGATTGCAGAATGAAATGCATGTGTGCACTTGCAAGATCTTTTTTTTTTGTTCCTTGGTCACTTGTTATTATAATATAGCCAGTTGCCACAAACTGAGCACCCTCCTGCCAGGTGGTTAAGTACACCTGGGTCAGTGAATCCTCTTTGACTAATCTCACATACTCCATCTGGGAGCTTCTGTGCTGATCCACACAGTGTCTTGGTTGGATCAGTGTAGCAATAAAAGTGCAGTATAGTATTTTATTGATCTTGTGTAGTGCTACTGTGCACAGGACACACACACTTGTACGTGTTTTGCTGGAGTTTTCTTTAAAAAGCATGACGACTGTGTAAAACAGATGGGCAGTGCGTGTCCGAACCCAGCCATGGGTCACTGACTTCAACTCGGAGCAGGACAGACTCTCTCTTCTTCAGATTCTCTGACACCTCTGCTCTGCTGCCTTGTGTCTGGTTTTATAGAAACTCACTTGCATCCTGCTGACCTAATGCATCATGTTGGTACAGTATTGTGGACATCTGTGTAGGGACTTAAGTATAAGAGCTATTAAAGCCTGTACATGAGGCTTATTACTCCTGAGGGGGGAGGGATGTGTGCCAATCCGATAACGTTCACGGTTGTGCTGGTCAGCCAGGAATGGAGAGTTGAAGTGTTGAGTTTGCTCTGGACTCGGTTCTGTAACAGATAACCGCCTTTGAGCTGTGTAGTTAGATGCAAATGGCTTATAATGTGCTGAACTGCGCTTACTTACAGTAATTCAAACAGAGCAGATTAATAGATTAAAGGTGCAGTATGTGATTTTTAAAACTGTATCCAGGACTGAGTTCTGTCAAGTTAAAGATACATTTACAATCTCTGATCCGTGTCGCTGCAATGCAGCAGATTTTGCTAGCTTCTTCTCATTCAGGCTTCTGATTGCATTTTGTGGGTGTTGAAATGATCCCCGCCCACATGTGAGACAGGTCTGGTCAACACCGCTTCTCTTACTTTACATACAGCTCATGCAGAATGCATACTGTAGTTTAAGAAGATGGCTTGGAGTTATGTTGGTAGGAAAGGCAAGACGTGTCAGTGTTTATTTCTTGCAATTGCAGTTTGCCTCATGAGCAGCAGGGGGCTGTAAACATTACACACTGCTTCTTTTAGACCGTAAGTTGCATTGGCACATTCGGTGTCAAGTATGGGTGTTAAAGTTTAAGAAAAAACAGTCCTTTGAGTATAGGTTTTGTAGCTAGAAGTGGAAGTTAAATTGCTTGTGGAGCACTCAGGGCTGAGAATGCACTTCTGCAAGCTGTGATGGAAAGCTTTTAAAAGTTGTCGTACACACGGACAAATCAAAAGATTTAGTTTAGACACTGCTGAAACTGAAATGACTGTTTCTGCTACAACTGCCAAGAAAGTCTGGTGCAATCAATCAGTGTAAAGCAACCATAACTAACCGGGAGGGATGCCAGTGCATCTGAAGCTGTGTTTGCTTGTCAGATCTAATTAAGTGGCTTTCACAAACAGGAAAACGTCACAAACCTTTAGCTATCTACCTAAACACCTGTAGATGTTGCTGATTGACACCTACAGCATGCTACTGTAAGGATTGATCAGTGGCATGATCGATCTTTGCAGGATGTAACTGGACGTTACATGTTTCAGCAGCCTGCGGTGAGCTCTAGAGCTTATCGGAAAGAAGCAGCGCCAGCTGAGCTTCATACTGAAGGAATGACGGTGTGATATGGTTGTTTTATTTCTGTTTATAGCCTGTCAGCTGTGTAGCAAGGTCACAGTGTAGATCTGTTTGGAAGCAGAAGACGTGCTGCTTTGACCCTTGGTTCGGTGCCAGATTTGGAAGAGACATACCCGGGCAGTGCCAGTTGGAAATGAGGAGGATTCAGGAATGAGATAACTGATGCCCTATGACCCGAGGACGGAGGCAGATCGCTTGATTTTCTCACTTCAGTCTGGGTTCTCAGCTCTCGCTGTCTCTCTTCTGCAGCCTAATTTGGTGTATTCTTGTATTTGTATATTGCAACACTATTTGGATGCAATCTGTTGCTGAACCTATTACAGGCTAAGCAATTGTTTATCATGTCTCATGTGGCAGGCTTTCTGGTCCTGGATAGAGAGTTTTGGCCTAGCAGCTGCTTAGTAATCTCACAGTTCCCCCTGAGCATTAAGCCTCCTGTCCGTGCTCACGAGTGACTCAGCCTGCATCTGCCAGCGTGAGTTGGTGGCGTCTTGTGATCTGTGTGTGTGTTCGTGTGTATGGATCCATCTTAACTGACGCCCCACTGTATGTGGGCATTATCTCAATCTCTCATGGGCGAGGGTGAGTGAGGGTGTATAATCGAATACGGTCTCGTGTGTGTCACGTGTAACGGTGTTGTAGTGGATACAACTAAATAAAAATCTCATCTACTTTGTTTTATGTTTAAGAAGGATTTTTGGTGTCGTTTGCCGCATTGAAGGACCTAATCGAGGTCTTTGGTGTCCTGTTATATTAGGCACTGTTCTTGACATGATTGATAAAGCTGTGCTTCATGTTCAAGGACGCCAAGCATGAATAAATGCATCTGAGTCAACTAAGTGATGGCAAAAGATATAAGGTATTTGTAAGGTTATATTATAAGGTTATATTATAAGGTATAACTGGGCAAAGAAGACGTACCAGCTTGCTTAAAGAATCTACAGGAAGTGTCTACAGTAAGTATGAAACTCAAGATGTTTGGACACATTCCAGTTCCAAAGTAAACATCATTTACATGTGAATTGCGACCAGGTTGTACTCTCTTCTGTCACATGTGAACATATACTGGCTGATTGGTATCGGTAGATCTGGTTTATGGAATGTTATATCACAAGTGTTGAAGCTGATGAAGAATTTCTGTAGTTCTCTCTCAGGCTTGATCAGTCTGAGTTTACAGAACAGCACTACATATTGTATTTACATCCTTTCTGCATGTCAAAAGGGACGATGACAGGTTTTAACGTCCTAATTGCGGATCATGTGACCCCACCGACATTCAAATTTAGCAAGATTTAGCAAAGCACATCTGTCCCATCTGTAATTTTTGGACCAAATTGCTTTTAGATATGATCTCAAAAAGACTGAGTTGTCATTGTGTTTTGGTATAAGCTAGATGAGCTCATCATAGTAGTTCCACAGGGGCATGTGGGCCAAACAAATGTGATATGCATTGGACGTCACTCGTTTGCTCTTTGCAAGATACAATCTCATACAAATACGCGTCACGAGGCATTTTATGGACTTGCTTGTCCATTTGTTTGATAGGAAGAACGAGTACAGGGTCACAGAGTTGATTTTCAAAGCTTCCTTAGAGAAAAGAGCTAAATCAGGCACCATGCTAACCTACTTTACTGCAAACCCTGCTACTAACAGATGGCAGCCTTGTGATTTTGGCACTGGTAGAGTGTGTTGTTTATTTGCTCAGGCTCTCGCAGGTTTAGTCATCATAGTAGACTATATGTCCATTCTGCCCCAGTATCGATTAGTATGTGTGGAGTTGTTCACCCACTCCAACACATTCAGGCACTGACCGTCTTGTATGTACATGAGCTTATATAGTGGTTAGCTTATTGTTCAAAAACTCTGGCACTCCATTAGTGGCTACAACATAGTTTAAACGGCACCACGCCTAGAGATATGTCACTCTGTAACCGGACACACCACATTTTCCTCATCCTGTGCATGTTTGAAATCATTCACTCTTACCCACTCGTGCATTTGAGTTTCTACAGAGACTTAATACATGTAAAGATTTTTACAGTCTGTATGCTTAGATTGTCCCAAAAATATCCATTTCCATCCACAGTGTGGAAGCAGCGTTTAATGTAATTTTAGCAGGAAGTGCAACAGAAGTTTTTTTAAGCAATTTCAAACTTTTTTTGCAGCCTGGGACCGTTTATAGAAAACTACTTATTCCACAGACCCGCTTAGTAAAGATTGATTTTATTATTTAACATATTCAAAATTGGCAGACATTAGGGATGTACATTTCTGCTTCTCTTTGGAGATCTTATCACCAGAAAATCACTCACTGCTCGCTGCTGAGGACGGCCCCACAAGGACAGCCTAAAGAGCACCATGATGGACAGCTTAAAGATATACTTAGAAAGCATGAATGTGGCTTTGCAAGTAATATAAGCAGCCTTCTTATGATGGCTAGGACTAATTACCATGGACAGTTTTGCCAGATTTGTACCAGTTGCCAGTTTATTACCAGTTTATAACTGAGTTCATGTTAAAACACTAATGAATTTCCTGTTTTCTTTAGTATATAGCACTTAGAGAACAGATTATTTATTATTGCTCTATCCGGTGTCATCCGATGATGCTGGGTTCCCTTTTGAGTCTGATTTTTGAGTCCCTGTTGAGTCTGATTCCTTTCAAGGTTTCTTCCTCTTAACATCTGAGGGAGTTTTTTCCTTACCGTCGTCGGCCCCGGCTTGCTCGAATACACGTTATATAAAAAAAATGTCTGGATTTATGTCTTTGTGAAGCTGCATTGGGACAATGTCCATAGTTAGAAATAAAATGAATTGAATTATGTACTGGTTCCATGATGAGGAGGATAGTGTGGGCCAAATGTGACCCAACTGATATTAAAAATTGCACAGATTTAGCAAACCACATCTGACCCATTTATAATGTTTGGCCTGAATTACTTTTTAAATATGATCTCATCAAGAGTTGTGGTTGAGTTTTGGCATAAGCTAGATGAGACCATCAGAGTAGTATGTGAGCCAAATGAACATGGATGCATATGCATTGGATGTCACTCATTTGCTCCCTGCAAATAGAGTGGCAGATAAAATCGCACATATATGAGTATATGCATATTTGTATTGACAGGAAGAACAAGTACAGGGTTTCGGAGTTGGTTTTTTATTACTGTATCTTGACTGTATCTTAATTTTTATTATTGTAGATTAATGAAAAACATTTACAATAATATGTTTCTATTTTTTGGCACCATAAAGAATTTTATTGTCATCATTGACAGTTTGAGTGAACCAGCTGTTCGGGTTGTGAGATCTGTAAATGTAATGGGGAAAATTAATAAATGACGTAACATCCGTTAAAACAATCTGCTTCTAGCACTAAAATTCAGTTGTCCTGTCCTCTGTTTTGGCTTTGGCTTTGGGGGAAACATTAGTAGTATCTGTATTTGTTCTAGCTGAATTTCAAGACAGCTAGCTACCATTAAAATCACAACGTTCTCTCAGTCCAGAAGCTTGTTTTGTACCATTATTATACACCATTTTGCATCATTTGTACCATTTCATATCTTATACAAACTGTCTCTAGGATCAGATTCAGAACAGCACAGCCTTTGTCTTAAGCCAAAGGATTTCATTTGTCTTTGTGGTGACATTTTGGCTCAAATGTTTCTAGTCTGTCAACTAATGTGCTCCTTTGGCAGCCATGTTAGAGCTAATTTGGTGCAAAGAGGGAATAGTGATGAGATTAATGGCTCTACTGCTGTGCTGTTTAAAATTGCAGATTGGCAGGACAAGCTGCCAGGGCAAACAAGGTCAGAGAAGGATGTGAGAGATGAGCCTGGCAGAGGATGAGAGAAACTTATTGTGGCTAGTCTCAGATTGAGCTAAAGGACCTAAAGGAATTACAGGGATGAGGGGGGAAATATCCATCCTCCCTGTGCATCCCGTTCCAGATTTGAGAAAATTAGAGCATGAGCATAGTGTGTGCTTGTAATAGGATTCTTAGTGATTGAGAGAGTATGAGGATGGATTTGGTGCGTTTGATAGACCTGCTGGAGGCTATGCAGAGGCATTTCTTCTCTGATTTTGCAGCAGGATAATAGCATCCACTTCTCAATTTGCCCCATATCACGTGTGTGCACACACGAGCACTTGACAAAGCTGTACTGCTCCACTGTTATCATGCAGATTAGATTGTGTGTGTGTGTGTGTGTGTGTGTGTCTCACTCTTCAAACTGATTCACACAAGCCAGTGTAGCTTTTCTCTGAATGGATCACGGTGTACCTCCAGATAGACGGGGTTCCTCTGCTTGCCTCACATTCTGATAATGCACACTCGCTCCGAACGGCTCCATCTGAAAACCCCCTCTGGCTGGACCGAGATGGTATAGCCCGAACGTGCCGAGAATGCGAATAAACTGCAGCAGAGAAAGAAAGGACTGCGGGGGGATTCCGACATGACCAAATATGGCCACGGAAGTCTTCTCCTTCACCTCAGCGAGGTGGGATTCATGCTGGCGCAGTCGTGCGGAGGCGGCACACACTCTCCCAGCAGATCAGAACTCATCTGAAATGTAAATGGAAGTATGGGTATGTGATGTGTGTTCACATCACTGAGTCTCCCGGGGTCTGATAGAGCGAGGATGCTTTAGCCAGAAGATTTGTGCTTGCCGTGGATGGAACCAGCGATCAGTGATGGGACGATATAAGAAAGAACCCCCTCCCCCTGATGTATATCAGTGTGAATAAAATGCTACAGCTGGTGCCGAGTTAATGACTCATTGTTATGTGAAAGTGCACTGAAGAAAAAAATAAATAAAAGAATGCAAATGGTTGTCATTAGATTCATACCATCAGCTTTGTTCCATCAGATAAAGGAAGTTGAAGATAAAGTGTTGTTTCCCTTTACATTAATTTGGAATGAAAATGTCCCAGTACAATATTTAAAATAGTACACTGTAAGGAAAAAAAGGTTCTTTGGTGACTCTGGAAAGATTTATAGCTTCCATGAAAGGGTTCTTTAATACATAAAGGTCTAATAATGTTATTATAAGGATGAATGTTAATATAAACAATGATACAAAATTATATTATATACACTGATGTACCAGAGAAACTGGTACAGAAGCCTATGGAAAATACATACTAAGACCACCTATGCATGTAATTGGCTGAATCCATCTGCGCGTATATAAAGTGATAGACGTCTATGGAAGCTTCTAGAGCTGTTTCCGCCTTGAGAATGGCAAGTTATCAGGATTTTTCGATATTCAAGTAGCTATACCGGTTTTTCTGGTACTTCAGTATAAACATTTTTAACATTCAGGCCACATTGTGTAACAGTTAGTCTAACATAGGTCAGTCTTTGTGTGTAATGGTTCCTATCTAGTTCAAACCTTTCATCCATGAGGATGAACAGGAACAGTTTATAAAAAGTAAGGATGCACAGAATGACTGTAATTATACAGCTTTAATGGTAGATACTGATCCTATTCCTGACTTATGACATAATTCGATCAAGAGTTCTGTGTGATCAGATATGTGGAAAAGGGCAAAAAGCTCTTGTTTTATACATGTGATTCTGCATGACCCTATGTATGAAAAGTTGCAGTTGACTGGCTTCTTGTCTGGGAGGAAGCATGTGTTAGCCTTTAATCTTCCTATTTGGTAGCTGTTGGGTGATAAGGGAGAGCTAGGCGGTGGGTTGACCACTGAGGAGAAAAATAGATTGAGGGTTAAGGAACATGGACTCAAAAGCTCAGATCAATAGCTTAGACACTTAACCTTTACATTGTAAAGCGTATCTCATCATTTTTATTGCATTATTGATTAGTGTCATTTTACCTGCATGGCTGTCATTCAACTGATATACAAAAGTTAAGCTCTGATCTGATCTTTATGAGTCTGTTATTCCTTTTTATAGATCTTTTTTATCTTCATGTCAGTCATGCAGTAATACAACACAGGACATGCTGCGCGACTCAAGTTCTGTCTGGATTCTGTCCGATTTGTCATCAGCTGTGCGTCTGTCAAGCCAAATCCTGGATTTCTTGCTCTCCAGCTCTTCACGCTTCTGTGTGCTTCACAGATTATTTCTTGGCTTCCTCCTTTTTTTAGGTGTCTGTGCTTTGTCAGTCGGCCGCCAGCAGCCAGTGTTGTCAGTCTAATTATCACAGCTGGAAAAAAAAGGCACAGCTGAGCTTCTTTTGTGGAATGGCCAATAGATTGCATTACTGATGAGAAGCTGAGATGAGGGCGGCACTGTGGCACAGCGGGTAGCATTGCTGCCTCAGGCATGAGTTTGCCTGAGTGGAGCCTCTCATGGTTTTCCCATGATGGGATGGATTTCCTCTCACCTCTGGATTCTTTACTGTATGTGTGTGAATGAGTGCAACCTTGTATTAGGATCTATGATGGATTGTTGCCCTGTTTTTTTTGTTTTGTTTTGTTTTGCTGCCTCTTTATTTTTGGCAGAATGTGTATTTTTACCTGATTTATTTTTTGGTCTCTGTGTGTGTGCCTGAGGTTAGATGCCTTTGTCTTCTCCTCTTTGAGAACTTCTTTCATCCAATTTTGTCAAATGGTATTTCTCAAAATACCACCAATTTTACTAATGCATTAGTAATGATGAAATTTCCTTCTCTCTGTTTTGATGGATTACTATTGAAGCAATACTAAGCTTGTGTATGACAAAAAGATCCACTGCTGCATAGTCTAAACATCAAACGCTTTTGTGGGAGGCTATCTCTCACCTTGTTTTCTTCTTGTTTTTTTGTTCTTTTTTAAACCTTTCTCAGAAGTGCAACAGTAGGAGGCAAGTTTATTTCGCAAACAGCTTCCCTTCACATAACATCTCAAGTGGAGCACTTGATGTTCACTCATTAACCTTTTCTTCCAGTTGGTGGTATAGTCGTTGTGCAAAAAGCTTTGTTATCCTGCTGCTTTATTGGAATTATTTCCTACTCCTATGCATTAGTTCTGAATTCTTCTGATTCTGACTACATCACGATTTCTTCTCATGATGAGAATTCTTCCCCCATTCCGTGGCATCAAGGAAAACCCGGTGAACAAGCTTGTAAAGGGAAAAGGTCATACTTTATTCTGTGAGCAGCAGCTTCTTCAGTAGAGGGAGATTATTCTGATCAGGACATTCAGATGGAATGTGGAGGGCTTTTCTGTCACAAGGATTTTAGAAGGAACAAATTGACTCGAAAGGGCAGCTGTGAACGTGGGATTGGGTGAGTCAGTGCTGGAGCGCGGTTCACCACGCAGCCTGGTGCCTCCTCACTCCATCCTCAGCAGCCCCTCTGTGCCTGAGTGCCCACCTCTGAATGTGAGTGTGGATGTGAATCACCAGGGACTTCATCAGATACTGCCTTAATCAGATACTGCAGTGATTTCTGGGTACAAACTGTATTAGAAACATGTGCATGAGACATGCGTATCTTGGTTTTAGGTGCTGGGAATCATTAAAGGTGTTAATTGAAACAGATGCATGTTAGTCTGGTTGAAGAGCTAAGGTGGTAAGCAATTAGTCTATTCCTGACTCATGCGACCTTCATAACTTCATAACAAAATATATCTAATGCTTAATTAATATAGACTGAAGTCTGGAGCCTATGCAACATACATAGCAATGCCACCTATGCACGTCATGGGTTGTATCCACCAGCGCACATATAGAGCGATAGACATCTCTGGAAGCTTCTAGAGCTTGTTCCGATGTGAAAATGGCAAGTTATGACAGTTTTGCAATTTTCAACATGGTTTAATAGTTGGGGTTCATGGGTCATAGCATTTCAGCGGTAAAAGCAAAGTTTGGATTTTCACATATGAGCATTTTAAGGGTGTAACATGATTAGGGAGTTCCGGCAAAACCTTGAACTTATGACAGCAGCATGGCCGTAAAAAGACTCTCGGCGAACGTGACCAGCATCTGCTGGCAAGAATTGTTTAACACGATAGACGTGCGACATCGCCTCAAGTAACATCTGAATTCAATGCTGGGGCTTCAAGAAGCATCAGCGTGAGGACTGTGCAAAGTTCCCTCCAAGATCCCGCAGGGGACCTACCGAGTATTCATTGTTATACCAGTTTTTCTGGCACTTCAGTGTACTTTGTACACTTGGATAAAATGTGTGAACATTTTAAAACATGTTTCATTTTTCATTTAGTTTTTATTTACAGCAAGCAGGAAAGCCATTTGAGGGGATTGAAGATTGAACCACAAAAACATGGTGGAAGGGGAAGAGGAAAATATTGTTGCATTGTCAGTGTAGTTATTTAACCTTGGTTAAAGTTGGGGAACTCGCAGTGTATTGTAATGAACAACCATTACAATGCCACAAAACCATTGGATATGTTAGTATGTCTAAGGATCCCATTATATTCTCTGTTTGAGTGACTGTATGATTATGAGGATGGCTTTTCCTTTGATTAATTCTATATGCATATCTGTGTCGACTGCTTGTGTGTTTTACCAGAACTCTGTTTCTCTTTCAGTCCATCATGGAGCAGTTTAACCCCTGCTTGAGGAACTTCGTGGCCATGGGAAAGACGTATGAGAAGGCTCTTTCCAGTGAGTACACCAACAAACAAAGTTTTCTATTATCCAGTCACGTGTTTTCTTTCTCAGGTATTTGTCCAGCTCACTTGCCTGGTCAGCTGCAAGCGTATAATCTGAAAGCGTAAAGGGGAAGGTCGAGCATATACAGTACACGCTCTTTGGCTTGCCGAATTCTCGATAAGCTTCTAGCTCAGTGGCTCAAGCTGTTTTCTCTTGCTTGTATTTGGATATAAGGATGCAATGCTGTTTATATGTTATAAATGTACTGTATGTTATAATATGTGTTACTGTGTGTGGGGGGCTTCCTCTGTTGTACTGATATCATCATGAAACGTTCCACGTCAAAATCCATCTGCACCCCCTGGCATCCCCCTTGCCCATGCATGGCTTCATTAACCATCGCGTCAGTTTGTCTGATGGACTCTGTCTTTTTTTTTTTGTTTCGCTTCGTATACGTCGGACGTCAGTTTGCACATGGAAGAGACACGGTAATAGCGAGGCAGGCGTTGGCACATTGCATGCTGGGAAACAGGAAAGGCAAAGTGGAACACGGAGCAGGCAGAAGTAGGCCAGGCTGAGATGTGAGGGTTGATGTAGTCTCATGGAAGGCAAGGTAAAAAGGGAGCAGTGCACTTGAGTATCCGGGACAAGCATGGCTGAAATCTGCAAGAAGTACAAGGACAAGCAGTTTTTTTTTATTGGGTCACGCCAGGTGCATTTCTTGTTATTATATACCACAGGGAGTGTATTACATATGTATAAGCATAAATCTGCCATAACTTAAATGTTAAGTGTTTGTAACATTCTTTTATAATTTTTAAAATAATAATTTAAAAGTCTAAGTCTAATTAAGACTAATGGGAAGACAGTATGATGGTTCAGCATGTAAAGTATTTACTGTTATAAATAACTGCAGAAGCCATGGACTCACAGTTGTTATGATATGGATTAAAATGAAAAGTTTAGATTTAATTCATAATCAGCACTATGTACCCAGTTAAGTTATAATCTAGTTTGTGGAAATGCACTACACTTCACCCGGCAGCTGTAGAAAATAACTCTGTGTGTGTGTGTGTGTGTGTGTGTGTGTGTGTGTGTGTGTGCGCCCATGCAGCCTGATGAGTTAAAAATAGTCCCAAAGCCCAGAGTGGGAATTGCTTTCCATCATGCTGGGCTGGTGCTACCGTGGGTTGAAGGATCTCTTCGCTGGAATAGTAAATATAGCAAATCTCCCAGACTAAGGACAGAGATCTTGTACCAATACACCAGTGCAGATGGGCTCTCTCAGAGTATTTCTGAAAGACTGAACAGAATGTCATGTAAATCAGTTTCTCCATGGGTTCAAACGGGATTAATGGAAATTTAATGAGGGTTTTCACTATTTTCCCAGCTGTTTTAACACTTGATCCATTTCATCTGCTAATTTTCTGGTTTTTTTTTTGTTTTTTTGTTTTTTAAAAATCAGATTGATATGTGAAGGGCAGTGGGTTTTCAGGGCGTGGACTGAGGCAGATTGTTTTAGATTTTAGGTGAGCTGGTTTGCACTAAAGCTCGTTTATGTAGTTGTTGGTTGTTTTGATTTGAGCAGCTACCATTAATCCTGTGTGCTTCTGCATCTGGCATTCTGACTGAGGGAAATGATATAAACGGTATAAATCAATGGACATACTGTGGTTAAAATGATATGCGGTCCCAGTAATCATTCTGCTTAGCCCCTTTTAAGCCAGTTCATTTGCTTTTTGGCAAAAGTCTCTCCACCGTGAGATCTGGTCATATTTCTGTTTCTTCTTCAGACCCACATTCCTAGCACACACTTCACCACAATGGAGCAACAAAGGCCCTGGTATTTTTTTTTTTAGCCCCTAACCTTCCCTGAACCAGGTTATGTTTGTCATGGCCTTGCATCAGTGCTGGATGATGAGTCTCTGTAGTCATACCTGGCTGAAGTGCTTGCGTGCACTACATCCACTGCTTCCACTCACCATTTCATATTGCACTGTAGAATATGCTGCACTGTACAAGCTTTCGTTAGTGTCCAAGAGACACTGATTGCCTGAACTATTGCCAGTTAGGTCCATGTGAATTTTCTTTGGCCTTAGTTAAAATATTCTGATGAGTTGCTGCATAAGCTGTATAAGCTGCTGCATTCTTCTGGCTGCTTACTACAGGTGAGACTCGGTGCTCATTTATGTGGAAGGACAAATAATGCTCTTGCACAGATTGGCATTTCATATTCTGCATTTTTTTGTGCATTCCTAAGCCGCTCTTGTCCATCATGGGATATACAGATCCTTACGTTTTCCCCACACCTGTCCTGATAGGTTAAGGAAGCCATTACGGGTGTAGGGATGCCCGAGGGTCATAGAGAACATTCCCGTTTCTGATGTCCCAAATGCTTCCATGTTTTCAGGTGTGACATTTGCAGCAAAAGGCTACTTCGACGCCCTGGTCCGGATGGGTGAACTGGCCAGCGAAAGTCGCAGCTCTAAAGACCTTGGTGAGTTATAGACCATAGCTGCAGTGCCCCATGCAGTGCCCAGGACTTTGCAAAGGACTCCAGCAATATTCATTTTGGGGATTGTGTAAAAATGTCTGATTTATAACTCACAGTGCGGCCACCCCAAAACTCAAACACACAATAAAGGTTATATATATATATGTGTGTGTGTGTGTGTGTGTGTGTGTGTGTGTGTGTGTGCTTCTCCAGCACAAAAACCTTACATGCTTTTCACTATGTCTGCTGTTCTGTTTTATCCAGAAGGCATCATTGTAGGTTATTACCACAAAACTCATGCCTTTCTTGCATATAGGTTTAGTTTACATCAGATGACCAAGAATATCCATATCTTATCTTTCCATAGAAAAATGTATATTTGATATGAGTGCAGAATGTTCATGTCCACAGCCCTGTACCTCACACATGAACTAACAACAGGCAAACCACAGACCTATACAAGTGAATGTGAGTTTGAGTAAGCAGAACACAATGTTTTTGTTTTATAGTCACCTTGAATACCATATAATCCTATAATAATCTTTAGAATGCTTCCTGTCAGAAGTCATATATTACGTCCCGTATCTAAACGTGTGCTTACTGAAGAAAAGTAAGTAAAAAGCAATTTGTAATTTTTTAGAGACCTCTGCTGCCTGTCAGGCAAATTGCAAAAGCATTTTAACAACATTACAACATTAGCCTTTTTCTTAATTCTTCTACTTAATTTTTAAGTCAGGATGTGTAAACACCGAAGGCTGAAACAGAGAATCTGCTGAGATCCATCGGATGGCAACAGTACATTTTCTGAAGTATTTTTGAAATGATATATACTGGTATTATTTTAGGCTTAGGAACACTCTCAAACATTGCTAACTGCACCAGTAAAGCAATAAAAATCATCCTTTATTGGATGATTCTTTTATATTAATCCATAATGCATTTGGAACTTAATATATAAATACATTTGAAGTCTCAGCTACTTTTCAGAGAGAAGAAGAATAGATTGTATAGTGATGCACTGGATGCTATTAGGTTTGAGGTTTAGAAAAGAACAGATAAAATTTGCATTAGGTTGGTTCAAGGTCCAATAGCAAGGTCTAGTATCTATTGAGGTCAATCTATTGATATCAGGGCATGGCGCATTGGAGTTGTATAGCTCTCTTCACTCTGCTTCTTAAAGCAAATCTAATTCTGATACCAAATCTTACTGGAAGAATATGAAAAGGTAGGAGTAGGCGCTGCTTTCTGACTGCATTGTTTATTTCAGGTCTTACAGGTCACAGTAGCTTCAGGTTATTCTTTTGTTAATGCTTATTTAGTACACTTTACCATTATTGGAAAGTTTATCATTACCTCTAATCTGTTAGGAGAGTTAGGAGTTAGGCAGGTGTTTTTTTTTTTTTCTACAACCTCCAGCAGTTTTTCAGTAGTCTAGATTTACAAGTGCTTATTGTTCAGTATTCTAGATTCAGTATAGACTCACAAAAGGCTTCTAAAGGTTTACTAGGCTCTCTAAGGTTGGTTCAGTTGTATTTTTTGGGTATAGGTTCACAAAAATGTTCAGTAAAATCGATTCGATATACATTTTAAAAAAAATTGGGTTTTTCAGTAGTATTGGTTCAGAATGTATTCACAAAGGTGTGTTTTTCCAGTAGTATTTGTTCAATAGAATGTAGCTTCCCTGTATAGATGAATCAAAGTGTTTGTCAGTAGCATAGGGTTCGGAAAGCGTGTTGTTCAGTTGCCTCACTATAGGTTCACAAGGTGTTTTTTAATTCATTTTTAGTTCCTTTATTTGTGTATAATGTGTAGGGGGCAGATTTGTACGATGCTATGAAGAGCACATCGCTTTTAAAAATGCTGACAGGCAAGGATAAACTGAGTGATAAACTAACTAAGGGATACTGATGCAGCATAACAGAATTGTCTGCAGCTTATCTAATAAACTGTGTGTGTGTGTGTATGTGTGTGTGTGCGCACAGACAGCATCTTTCACCTTCCATCTCCTAAATGCAGCTGGGCACACCCTCCTCTCTCTGTTCTTCATGCATCAGTTCCCTTGTTTGCTGATGTCCCTACAGTAGATATCTTCCGATGCTACCTGTAGCAGAATGTTTACTATTCTTCTTTCATACTGCAGTGGGTCACAATCCCAGAGTATGATCAGCAAACCATGCATTCAAGTTTATAAATGCTAAGTAATTATGCACAGAGATTCTCTGATGCAGAAGGCTAGGTGATATTGAGAGGCTGTTAAAAAGCGGTGTGTGTATATGTAGCAAACGACTGCATTGGTAGCAAGGACGACAAAAGCCCGAATACGCTTTTTTCCCCGCTTTTGTCTGAGAATATGTTGCATTTTGTGTGTGTCTTAGCTCACAACTCAGCGTCGAGCGAAAATGTATTATAATTCTGGAGAATGAATTACAGACAGCTCGACACGTCACATTACAAATGAACCTTGAGTCAACTTCTAAGCCATACACCATGATTCTCAGTTATCGACTCCTCCGTCTTCACATTCTGAAATGTGTGATGCCACTCCCCTCACACACACACTTTTATCTTAGCTGCTATATAAAGCCAGATCTCTCTCCAGGTATAAGACAGGGGCTTTGGTGGCTCTGACAATAGTATCAGCTGCAAGGCAAATCACAAATTTGTATTAATATGCTCATTTGGATATGTTTTTTTTTAGAATACCAGTTCATTCACACAGAAGTAGAGGCATACACTTACAGGGGTTAGACAATGAAACTGAAACACCTGTCATTTTAGTGTGGGAGGTTTCATGGCTAAATTGGATCAGCCTG
>JAOTRJ010000055.1:7451175-7461475 GCA_028564905.1 Leptodoras praelongus
GCAAACTCCACACAGAAATTTCCCAGGTCGCCCCACCCGGGGATCGAACCCGGGTCCTTCTTGCTGTGAGACGACGGTGCTATCCACTGCGCCACCGTGCCGCCCTACTGCCTTACAGTAATGACTTTAAATGCATTATGGCTGAAAAGAGGATGAGGATGGTCATCTTACGGAAATCTGTTCGAGATGTAAAGCGCACATCATGATCTTACAAAATAAAATAAACCGCATATGACTAGAATAATAAAGGGTAAGTCAGGTATTTAAAAAAAAAAAAAAAAGAAACATCATCTAATGAGACATGGTGAGATACACTGAAGTACCAGAGCCTATGCAAAATACACAGCAATGCCTGCTGTGCAGGTACTGTATATAAAGTGATAGACATCTATGGAAGCTTCTAGAGCTGTTTCTGCCATGAGAATGGCAAGTTATCACTACTTTATGATTTTCAACACGGTTTAATAGCTGGAGCTCAGGAGATGGGTCACAGCATTTCAGAGGAAGAAGCAAAGTTTGGATTTTCACATATGAGCATTTCAAGGGTGTACCGTGATACAAGAATTCCCGGCAAAACCTCGACAGCGGTGTGGCCACAGAAAGACTGTGAATGTGACCAGTGTCGGCTGGCAAGAATTGTTTCACTTTATAGGCCTGCAAGGTCTCCTACCAAGTATTAACTGATATATTTAAAGAAGTCACTAACTTAAAGGAATAGATAAAAATAAAACTGTTTCTATATAATAGTGCAACAAAATAAACTTCTGCATTTTTCTGTCCTGTTTTAAAGTTTATAGTTGTGAACAGCACTAAGCTCAGGCTTTACGCTCATTGTAAGTGGACTTTCTCTGTTCACTGGATCAGCAGACTCCTTTAGTTTTTTCTCTTTAATTAAACATTTACAAAGTTCAAAATGACCTCAACTAGAGATATCTGCAGGACTACGTTTTGTAATCACACACGCATTTATTTTTTGTATCTAGTCATACTATTTCGATAAAGAATTTAGCGGATTCGAGATGATTTTCCAGAATATTAAAACTAGTAACCCACTTTAAACCACCGCAACCATTACCAGGTAGGTACAAGAGTTGATTGAATCAAGGCTGGAAATGCATTGCACAGTGACTCACATTAATGAATGTGATCTTTCTATGCCTGCATGAAAACCTCAAGCTTAAGTAACTTTTGTTTATTTTTGTTTGTTGCTCCCATAGACCCTTGCTCTACACTTCTAATCTCAACCAGATGTCCTGGGAAACCTTTCTGGCAAGCAGTTTTTCTTCGGCTTAAAAATAAAAGCATATAATGTGCCTCTCCTGTTGGTATCAAATCTACAATTGTATTCCTTTAGAACATATTATTCTGACATCATTCAGAATGAGGCATTCATGGTTGGTTATATCTTTATAAACCCAGCTCTCATTGTCAGAAGAAGATGCAAGAAGGCTTTCCTTTTTGTGTTGTGCACAAATACTTGAGCTGCCTTTGTTTATGAAGGAACGGCATGAAAACCAGAGAAAGAGTATTTTAGTTAATGACCAATTTAACCCTACCCTTAGCCTTTCTATTACTTCTGTCTGTTCTTTAGCCCTCTTCTTTCCCTTCTCCAGGTGTGGGACACATTGGGCCAGAGGAAGATGAGAAAACCCAAGTGTGTGCAGCATTTTTTGGCTGGAAGACTTACAATGAAACACACTTTGTGAACACTGTGCTTTTCTTCACACTGCCACTGGTGCCAACAAATGAGACCAAGAAAGCTGGTAAGTGAATACATTTTGATAATGCCATATTTAACAACAGGGCAGTCCCCACTGTTTTGCACTCAATGTTAAATGCACTACTCTGACAGAAAAGGAACCAGACACTGGCTTTATGGTGTGCTGAAAAGTTCAAACTGTAATTCAATGTACACCAGGAAGTCAAACACGAGATTCAAAGGGAGCTAATAAAAGCACACAAAATCAAAGAAAATGAGCATGTAATGACTAAGAAAAAGGCCTGTGCAACCTTTAATAGGGAGTTTCAATTAAAACTCAAGAACTCAATAACTTGTACAGTGCGTTGAAGGGTCCAGTGATCTGGACAGTTGTTTCATGAGTGTTTTGCTTTGTGAAATTCCACCAAGTGCTTATTTCAGCGCAATGTTTTTTTTGTTTTTTTTTTGGAAAACAGGATTGTATTAAATTCAATCAATATACATATAACTATGGTTCAAAAAAAAGAAAAAGCCTCAGTGAAATTAAATAACAGCATCAGTATTAATCTGCATATTATTTACACAACACATCTCCAGGCTGTGAAAAATTAAGGGTGGGGGCATACATGTAATTCCAAAATAAACAAATTCAGCAAGTTTCATCGACGTCCAGAACGCAACAAAGCCGCCAGCGCATTCTGGACCGCAGAGAGAAAGAAACCTTCGCCAAGTGCTTTACCTAAATCAATCCCAGCATGCTTTGTGGCCACTGCAAAGGGGCTACAGGAACACAATCATCGTTAGCTTTGGGCATTGGCAGAGCACACCACTGGCATTCGTATAGCAACCCGGGACAGGCAGTGATGAAGTGGGTGGAGTTCTGATGGGGCAGGTACGTCAGAGGCGGGGCTTTGAGAACAGGTTGAAGTCCACTCCTGCTGCTGTCTGCCAGGGCGGTGGTGGTGTATTTTTAACTACGGGGCAGGCTGCACATCTCACAGTGCTCTGTGCCTGGCTGGTTCATGAAGGTGCAGTGGAGGCAGGACCACATGGCAGAGGAGGATGCTGGGATAGATGGGCCACCCATGGCGTAGTCAAGTGAGCCTCCCTGCTGCCCTCCCACTGTGCCTGTGATGGACAGAATGCAAAACATTAAGAACAGCAACAGAAAAAATACAAACATTTTTGTTATTAATATTATATAGTGTTAAACATCGGTGTAATTGTTTGCTGCTCTCAGTTATCTGTGCACTTGAACTGTGTACATGCTTGGTAATTTACAGGTGATATACAAATGCAAATAAGAAGAATATCTGCATTTCTGATTTAAATTTCATTTTTATTATATTACATTTTTATAATAAATATTCTATTTTAATACAATATTAAATATTGTGTTCTATTTGTCGTACACAATAATAAACACAAAACCAGATGTGACCAAGAGTGTTAAAAACTCCCCAAACATCCACTTACTACAGAGTTGCTCGATTGTAGCCCACTGCTCAGATTTCTTCCAGGTTTGTGCCAGTTCTTCATTCGAAGTCTTCACAGCATCCAGTAACAACCCAATACTGTCCTGTAAATAGAACAGAAATATAATACAAAGCACAATTTCCTTACAGTAGAGCTGTGGTCCATGTGGGCCAGCACAACTGTTTATTAGCATGAAGATTCATCATGAAAAAAAAAAAAAAATAAATAAATGTTATATCCAAACACTAGCATAGGTAGAGTAGATTACCAGTTAATTATTAACACTCAGCCCTGGTATTATGGTGCCATCTGCTAGAAAGTGTATTTAGCAAGTAGCTAATTCCTGGGATAAATACATATACTGCATGTTGGATTGACTCATGTTCACATTAATAACAGTAGGACAATGCAACAAGACCAGGTTAACATTAATTAGCTAGTGTAACTAACATGAGAGAAAAATGTGTGTGTGTGTGTAATTAGCAATACTTACTCGCAAAGGCATGACCTCATTAGTGACCAGAAAGATGAGCAGATGGAAGTCAGATACAATGTCCAAAAAGGATGAGGAGGAGCTCTGGGAGAGATATGTAGCTAAACTGTGGAAATCCTGAATCATCAAATGCACAGAACATTAACAAGATTAATGTAGAGTTTAGTAAATATAAAATGTACTGCATTAAAGATTATATTTAGTTAGAGATAAAATAAAAATACATGAACTACAGAGATAAGATACAATACAGGAATATACGACATAATGGTTTGTGGACATTATTTAACATCGTATTCCAGACAGAAACGACACTGTTGTTATAAGGAAAGCTTTCCAGAAGAATTTGGAATGCGGTTATAGGGATCTGAGAGTCACTGAGATCAGACACTGATGTCAGTGAAGAGTTTTGGGGTTCAGTCAGTCTTCCGGTTCACCCCAAAGGTGTTCAGTAGGGTTGAGGTCAGGGCTCTGTGCAGGCCACCCAGGGCACAGGGGCACCGTCATACTGGAATACGCCTCTTAATTCCATTCATTCATATATTTTCTTGACCGCTTATTCCTTTTCAGGGTCACGGGAGAGCCGGTGCCTAGCCGGCAACATAAGGCGCAAGGCAGGGACAACCCTAGACAGGACGCCAATCCATCGTAGGGAAAAAGCTGCAGAGTACAAAGGCATTCTAGACAATTCCGTGATTCCAACTTTGCAGCAACAAAATGGGTTTAAACAAACTCAAATCCAAAGAGTGTGTATTATCAACAGAAAAAAATCATTCAGTTTACACCTCACAGAAAATGCACAGAGAAACCTATTAGCCTGTTAAAAGGATGACGACGTATCTATGATGTGCCAGCGGCTACCTGGGTTTCTCCCAGTGCATCTCTGTTCTCGATGGGGAAGCGGAGTGTGGAGATAAAGGTGAACACGGGGTCCTTAGGGAAAGTGGTGGGGATCTGTTCAAAGACAGAAGACCTATTTGAAACATAGTTTCAAGCAAAACTACTATATATAGACATACATACATATAGAAGACTGTATACCAACTATACTGTATTTGCGACACTGTTACCTTTTAAAAGTAATTTAAATGGTATTTTATATTAAACAAAACATTTCGTAAGCTACTGTACCCACATTTGTATAAGAAATCAATAACCTCAGCTTAACATTTTTTTAAATATTAAAACAGACTGCCTGTAGCACTTCAGACTTCTGAAGCTCTTAATTTTCATACATTTGTTTGTACATAGCCGAGGTCATCAAATTCAAACCCGTTTAACTGTAAAATAATTTCCCAGTGAAGCTTGACTGACTATGATAGTAGAGTTCTTCCTATTGACATGACAGAGATCACAAAATGTAACAATTTAAAAACGTCAACTACTTTAAACATCAGGGCAGTTTCAGAAGGAAAATTACTTACATCAATAATTAGGTACTCCACTGGTAGAGGTCGGGCCAAGTATGTGATCTCATTGCCAAATTTGTCTTTATCCTAGACAAAGGAGAAGAGAAACTGAATAAGAGAAAGACAAAACATGCGGGCACAAAGAAATCTAAGATCAGGAAATTAAAGTAAGATATTTGAATCTGAGAGGTTAAAAGACATCAGTTGTTTAAAGATGATATATTATACCCTTTTCCCCAGAGGTTAATACAGTTCCCTGTCTGTGACGTTCTTTGGTAAAAATACCACATGGATCAAATACCACAGCTCTCATTTCACCTTCTCTGATCTTTGCTCTCTTTTTGTCTAAAAAAAAAATGCTCTGCATTGAGGTACAAAGTTAGCACACACAAAATAAACTTTATCCACTCGGCTTTTCTGTCCAAGTGAGACTGGGAGACAACATAGTGATGTGTGCTGGTCTGTACATCCCAGTACATGCATTCCTGGTGCATTTTCCTTAACTTCAACCAATGCGAGCGTATCTACAGTGTGTGCAGTGTACAGTCACTACAGTACAGTGTACTGTCACTTTACTCTAGCTGATGTTTACAATTGCACTATTGCACATTTATATCCATGTTCCACCTGTACACAACACCTGTATCATTACTGCTGTAATTCTTGTTTTAGCTAAATTTAGAAAAAGTTCTATTATATTTATTTAGTTTAATATTCTAATCTTTATCTGGCATTCTTGGCGAGGAGAAAAGAAAGAATTTCATTGTACACGGAAACCGGTTTCCTACTGTGTAAATGACAATAAACTCTTTGAATCTTGAGTGGGTATCTCAGCCGTGGGCGGAGTTACTCATGCAGTATGTGGAGATATTCATGGCGCAGTATCATTCTAATTGGATAACTTGTGACAAATGAAACAGCACTTGATTGTGAATGGAACTTTAATGTCCAGGTTTTCTGAAACAGGCAGGGTACAAATAAGTTCTCATATTTCAAAGTTTTCTACTTCTCTGCTCATCTGCAGACTGACAGGAATATTTTATGTAAGGAACTGAAATGAAAACTTTGCTAAAACTCTTTTGTTATCCTGTTTAGACAGTTTCGGGTTCACACAAGTTCAGAACAGTCAGATCCATCAGCCGGGCTTGTTGATCAAACCCAATGTGCAGCACAGTATTCAAAGGGCTCAAGGACTCCAATTCAAAACACTGTTATGATAAACTGTATCTCACCTGTGCTGTCCCATATTACAGTTTAACAATAAAAGCATTTACAATCATTTACAAGTCAAAACATGTCAGGCTTTGTCATGTTCCCTTCTGAATTCAATTACATCAGACATTGCAGAGCAAGCTTGTATAATGCTTGTCCCTTTATTCTGCCGAGTTGTTGTATGGAAAGTACTGTAATGTCCTAAACATGACTAAGCCTAAGCCTTGAAGCAATTGAGTATCAATAGGAAAATGATAGCGTAAGAAAAGGGATAAGAAAAAGGCAGAACAGGCTCTCTGTGTATTCTTTGTATGTATGTAGCCATTTATACAAGTCTGAGTGTGCATGCATTACAGAATACCTTACCTTATAGAAGACGTCAGGGACATACTGCTCACTGCTGGACTCTTTGGCATAGCCGAGTTCAGGAGCGTCTCTGCAGGGCAGCAGACACTCGTCCCTCACCAAGGCCATGCACTGGTTAGACACTTGGTAGCCCTCAAAATGTACCTGGTTATCAGGACCACCTGCGCACACACACACACACACACAGGTTTTAGACCTTGGCATAGACAGGTCAATTCAGTTCAATTACACTATATTCATGCCCCATCTGACTCGTTTTACAACAACCAGAAGAGTTGTTGAACCAGTGCAAGCTGTTAGCATTTAAGGCTGATCACTAGACACGTTTGCGTGTAGCCTAATAATTTGTTAAATGTCTTGCTGATACTGGAGGTATAATAAAAAGCTTTCAAATACACATAATTCTTACAGAAATGCATAATTAATCAGAGATGGCCGATGTTTAGTAATCAGCTTAATAAAATAATAATCACCGTACAAACTTTTAATTCTGTCTGAGTAACTGAAAGGTCAGATAAAGGCTGCACATTGCACTAAAATACACAAATCATTTATAATCTGCGACCCAAAAGTTAGTTATTTGGATTAACAAGAACGTTGGCATGCAGACACAGGCACTGTGCATAAAGTAAGAGCATGAAGACCTGGTGATAAACACACGTCCTTCTTAATGCACACAAAGACTTACACATTACTGGTGAAAGACAGTTGTTATTACATATAACAGGGAAATATGAGAAACCACACACCTGTTGCTACCACTGTGACAAATTTTGATCCAAAGTGGCCATCGGGAGAGAGCCGGCATGAATTGGCGTTTTGGTTCTGAAAATGTCCGGCGGTAATACACTCCTCCGAGCTCAAATAGTACGAGTCCTGCATAGGAAAAACACTTTCATTTACATACAAACGCGAGGAAGACTTGCTTACAGGAATGGGTAAAGGTAAATCACATCCATACACACTTTTTGCTTACCTTGTTTCTACTGTAACGCACTGTGCCTATTCTTGTATCCTCCGACAGCAGGTCCGTGAAAATCCACCCCACCTAGGAGCATAAGAAAATATTTACCATCTAGTTCACTGGTGTCTTGATACACTTTAGTTTTTCCTATTTTTTCTAGTAGTCTAATAGGCATAAACTGTGGGAAAGGAGCAAGTGAACACCAGCCAAACCTACGACCACACAGATCAGGTACTCAGTAGGCTACAGAAGTGTCGGGCCAGTACTACACAATGAAAATGAAAGAGGAGGCACATGAGTTACCTTGCAGAGACCCAGTTTAGCAGCGATCTCCTCCACTGCTGCAGCTCTGGGGTCATCAATGAGCTCCAGACTGTTCTGAGAGCCAATCTGAAACCCGAACATATAAGAAACATTCACCGGCTGCAGTTATACTCTATACGGCAAAAAAAAAAAAAAACATAAAACCCCTGACCATCACACTCCTATGTGCTTACTGGTTGTACCATTCCGGATGTAGATCCTTCTTTACAGTTACAATTACCTCAACTCTTCTGGGAAGGCTTCTCACTACAATTTGGAGCATGGCTGTAGGGATTTGTGGTCATTCAGCCACAAGAGCACTAATGAGGTAAAGAAGTGATGTCATGTGAGAAGGCTACTCAAATTCTTCCACCCCAGCACTGGCAAACTATGTCTTTATTTATCTTGGTTTGTGCACAGGGGCACTGTTGTGCTTGAACACATTTAGGCTTTTTAGATCCAGTGAAAGGAAATTGCAATGCTATAGCATACCAAGACATTCTGTACAACTTTGTGGAAACATTTTGGAAAAGAGCCACATGAGCATGATAGTCAAACGTCCACATACTTTTGGCCATATTTAACAATGTGCTAGTCTGCTATGTTTCTTACTACTAACAGTACTGCTTTTTTTTTTTGGTCACACCCATTGTAAAGCAAATGTAACACTGTCATGCCAGCAGTTTGAGCACATACTTGAATGCTGCATGCCTCAACTAGAAGCCAGATACAACTTTTATACTATGTGACAGATTCATTATTTGCTTGCATCACACTACCAGACTAACAGCTTTAAAACCTTCCCACTAAAGTGGTCACCTGTGGTGGTTCGTAAATGGCGGCCACTTCAGCACGGATTCCCAGTGGAATGTCTTTATGTTCTGTGTAGCGCCCATACAGATAGCCCATCCTCTGACTTCCTGTCTTCCTCCAGAAATCCAAGAAACGGTCTGCGATGGTGTGGTTCTCAAACATGATGTTATCCACGTGTCTGTATTTCTGTAACGCAAACGGTTTTGTTCAAGGCTCTTGCATAGCTTCATAGCTATAAATACACATAGCTATAAAAACACTACAGGATAGCCAAGATACAGAACACTTCAATAATCTCCCTTTCACTATCTAAGCCATAGGTCTTAAAACATCGTTTCCCATAGCATATTACCTTAAATATTCACAAACAACACTTTTCAACATGTTTTCATTAGCAAAATACTAAATGACCCTAAATGACTCTACCTCTAACAGAGAATGGGATTGTGACATCAGCAGAAGAGAACATTGTGGCAAGAGGCACAAGAGGCATTGTGGGACTTTTTGTGGGAAGCTTCCGTAGTGACTGAGTAGTAACAATAATGTAGGTAGACATTGTTATATTATTCAACTTTAAAACACGGTGGAATGGTGAACTTTCCAGCTTGATGCGTTAACGTAATATTGGTTAGTGGGGTGGTAGAGTGGTGCAGTGGGTAGGTCTGTTGCCACACAGCAAGAAGCACCCGGGTTTGATTCCTGGGCCAGGCAAGGCAGATTCCTCATGTCTGCCTGGGTTTCCTCCCACAGCCCAAAGACATGCAGTCAGGTGAACTGGAGATACTAAATTGCTACTAGTTGCGAGTGTGTGTGTGTGTGTGTGTGTGTGTGTGTGTGTGTGTGTGTGCGTGTATATGTGTTTGCCTTGTGATGGACTGGCAACAACCATCAAAGTATTTTTTAAAGGTTTTTTTAGAGAACACATCAACAGCATGCAAACAAAAACTATCTACACGAGGGGTTACAAGAAAGAGAGAAAAAAAAGGAAATGCAATACAAATAAAAGTAATAATATTAATATTGCAAAATAATATTTCAATATAGTCAAACAGATAAAGCTAGTTAATTTATTTTAGTATTCTGTTTATATTTTCTGGCTCAGAAACGAAGCTCCGAAGCTGCAAACTGCTTCGACTTGATGCTTTCGAGTACCTGTCTGTTGAGGGTGATGGCACTGGGTTGGCACTTGGTGCAGATGCCCTCAGGCCAGGGCAAATGGCCCTCGCATCCTGACTTGATCTTACAGCTGATGTTCTCCAGTGCAGCAAACTTGCCTCTGAGAAGGGAAAGAGTTTAAAGGTGTATTAGGTAACATCATTATTATTATGATTATTATTATTACATCTGAATGATACTTGTCCTTGTTCACAAATCTTCACCTATAAGATCTATGATGGCCAGTAAACTATTTAAATAAAAAGTACAGAGATCCCTCTCTACTTCGCGATTCAGTTATCGCTGGTTCAGTGCTTCGCAGGTAAAAAAAAAATTCAATTTAAAATTAAAAATTAATTAAAAATATAAAAAAAAAAAAAATGAAAAAAAAAAAAAAAAAAAACCATTCC
>JAOTRJ010000055.1:7586256-7599630 GCA_028564905.1 Leptodoras praelongus
TGTTTCTTTTTTTTCAGATTTTTGCCATGTTAGTTAGATCCCTTAATTGGAACAGCTTGGATGGGGCTGAAAAAATTAAGAAAAGACAGGTGTTCAGTGTTTTTGCAGATTGTATACACCGGAGCAGTTTCTTACCTTTAAATTCCACTTGGGTCAAATCAGGAATTGCTTGCAGTAAAGTCATTAAAAGGTTCCTTGAATTTAAAGTGCTTCCATCTCGGCTGCTCAGTTGTGGAGTTCAGCGCCCCGTATCCTCCCACAACCTCCCCTGCAGATAAGTGCTGCTTGTCCCTTCTGGCCATACAGAGAGGAGAGTCGTGCATCCCTTCGATCTCTCTGGCAGCCTTCCAGAGCTTCATTCACACCCTGGAGACCTCCATGGCCTGCCAACATGGCCCTCAGTGATCAATGACACACTCTGTAGGCTGAGCACCGGGAGCAGCAGTCACGCAAACCCTTTCAGTGACGAGCGACATGTGAGGCAGCACAGTGTACCAGATGTGATTTCTGTATCTGAAAGATTCTTCGAAACTTGCTTTGAAATCCCAATAAAAGCAGGTGTTCTCTACTTAATTGCTTGGTTTAAAACCTTGTATCTTTTCTTTTTTTTCTCGTTGCTGTGCTGCTTTAGCAGGCTGTGCTTGAACCAAACTGCATTCTGATGCCAGCATAGATGACCCATGTTTTTCTCCCATTGGGTTGAGTCTAGTTCTAACAAGTCTTAGCTATCAGCAGTATGTTGGATTTGGTACAATTTCACTAATGAATTGAAGAGGCTCGCCCTCAAAGATTATGGCCTCCATGTGTGAATGAAGAAAGCAGTAATTTCTGTCTCATAACATCTCTGGCATTTGGTAGTTATTTGATTTTGTGTTTCGCACATGCTTGTTTTTCATAAGCCCTTCCACACATTGCAGCTATCTCCTGTCCATAATGACATGGCTTTCCACCTGGTAAGAATTTTCTCCATCTATTTTTAGAATAGAGTAGATCTTGCATTTTATAGTGGTTTGCACTGATTTCTGTCACTGTACCAATGTCCTGTCTAATTAGCATGCACTGAGGAAAGACATTAAAACCCACTTGAATTGACTTGAAGATGAAGACATCAAGATGTACTGTTTGCAAAGTAGTAGGATATGGTAATGGAGGAAAGGAATCCATTTAGCATTTCACAGACAAATGTGATCAGTGTAACAAACCAGTGAAGTGAGTGTGCAGCATTTACATTTACGCCGTTTGGCAGACACTCTTATCCAGAGTGAGTTACAGTTACCTCATTTATACAGTTGAGCAGTTGAGGATTAAGGGCCTTGCTCAGGGGCCCAACAGTGGCATCTTGGTGGTGCTGGGATTTGAATGACCTTCCAATCAGTAATCCAATGTCTTAACCACTGAGCTACCACTGCCCGTTTGATGTTCTTATTTTTTATTTAAGTGCAGTGTATAATGATTAGAGGCTTGCTTGCTGTATGTTAGCAATGCAAGGTTGATGGAAAACTATATAGAAAGTTTTCAAAGAGAAAGAAAGTTCAGTTTTCTCAGATGTGTCTATGGTCCCTGACTTACTGCCATGGCTTAGATCTGTAGAAGAATGCAAGCTCATTCAGGTTGTCAGTGGATAGATGTTTATTGAATTTGAAAAGCTGAACTACCACCATCCACTACTCATAGACACATGCACTGCGACATGACCTCTTTCCCTTTTCACAATGCAATGCTTCCTCTGTGTTTACATTATGTGCATTGCACTGCCACTCAGGTATGCTGCTTGTATCTACAATGTTTATACCCCAGTGCATATATACATTGAAGTACCAGAAAAACTGGTACTATGCCTATGCAAAATACATAGCAACCCTCCCAGTTCTAATAGGGGACCTACCATACATTAACTGGTAAGCCAGTTTTTCATGCCAGGCACTTCAGTGGATAGCACATGCACAAACCCTTTGCAAATAAGCCTGAGTGCACTTCCAGTCCTTTTTAAATTACTTTTGTTAAATTTCCTTTATTATGCTTCTGTCTGTGCTGCTGTAATTGGTGAATTTCCCTTTGGGAAGAAACTGTCTGTCTTTCTTTTAATCTTTTAAGCTTTAATCAAAGACACGATCACAGTACATATCATTATTAACTCTTATAGCTGTCCTTTACTTGTAATAGTTATTTATTTTAGTTATAATCCTAATTAACAGACTAAGTAAACTACATTGGTTTTTTAAACAAAGTTCTGGTATTTTAATAAACTGCAATTTTTGTGAAAGGAATGTTATTAAAACTGTCTTTTAATGTTTGATATAACATTTAAACTGATTATGGTTTGTGGGCAGAAACTATTAATAAAAAAAGCATTACTGGCCTTGGTAAATTAACAGTATTTGCCTAATATGCTAAATGTCGAATATTTGCATGTAGTTATCATAGAAATCTGTGCTGCATTGATTAAAGGGTCTGTGAAAATGTTTTCACCCTGAAAGGGACATCTCCAGTCTGGTACTACACAGCAAAGGCTTTACTGACCAGAGGAAAAGAAGTATGACCTCAGACCTGTTTTGTATACCCTTCTCTGTATCACAACAGGTGCTCTTTTCCTGTCTTCATCCATGATTTTACAGTATTATAGATTTTACAGATTTATATGATTATCAATTGTAATGATGATCATTAGTTTGACACCTTATGTTCTGCATTATCACATATTGCTGTTTTTGCTGTTAATGTGTGAATGCAGCCTCAGGGCTTCTGCCATCTCCTAAGAGTATATAGGGTTCTGGCACTGTGAAATGCAGTGTTAATGATTGTGGCTTTGGCTTTGTGAATGTGCTGCAGTACTGCCCCCCTACACTCCTCCTGAGAGCCTGAGAACATATTCGCCTCACTTTACCAGATGGCTCTTAATTCATGGTGTACCTTTGTTGACTATGCAGTGTTAATATTGTTGATGAAGAAAATTGCGACCCATTTCCCATGACAAAGCAAAATAACTAAATACTAATTTTATTTTTTTTAACCTTTTAATGGGAGGCAGCTTAGTGGTACAGTGGATAGTGCTGCTGCCTCACAGCAAGAAGGTCCTTCCTGTGTGGAGTTTGTATGTTCTCACCATGTCTGTATGGATTTCCTCTGGGAAACCAAAAACATGTGCATTAGGTGAATTATAAGATATCAAACTCCCCCTTGATGAGTGTGAACCTTATCTAACTAGTATATGTAAAACATGATGACTTCTAATAAATACAATAAAGCTCCTAGTTCATAAAATCAGATTTTATCAACTGGACAATAACTTGACAACTAATACATCATATGCCAGGGTGGGCGATTATGTGGTGCAAGCCAGGGGTTTCTTTTCATTCCTTTGTCTTGTTGAATTCATCATTAACATGTACTTCCTGGTTAGACATTCACCAGCAAGGCAAATGTCTCAATGCCTTCAGGGTAGGCCAGGTTTGAAAATCACATGTCATCTAGTGAACTAATGCCTGTTTTGATAATTCTACTTAAACCTGTTGTGTTATTATAAGGTTATGATGAAGGCTGAGGGAAGCCCTTGACACAGCCCTGTAAGTTAGTAGCAGTCCATGATGCGACCCTCCTGCCCTCTTCGAGACTGCCAAGGCTTTTCCTCACCTAGCAGCTTGGCCCTGGAGCCGAGCCAGAAAATGGAATTAACGAAGGATTTAGACTGTCAGTATACAGGAATATGTGTATTCCCAGGTTAAAAGGCAGGAATGTGTTGACCAAAAAGGATGTGTATGGGCTGTTGGCATTGCGGTTTTTACACAGTGCACTGGGAATGTTATGCAACATGTTAAACAGTGTGCTGACTGAGGGTTGATTAACTCTCCCTGTTCACAGGGCTCACAATGTAATTAAAAAAAAGAGAGGAGGGGTTTGTGCCCTGTTCAAGAGGCTGCTTGCACCAATCATTCTGACTCGTTAAATTAACATGCAGGTAGAGCTGCAGTTCCAGAGGAACAGGTCAGCTCAGGGTTCAGGAGGAGCAAATAGTGTCTGTGTCTTCTCTCAACTTGCGTTCACTTAAGAAATGTAGAAACACAGAACAGTAATGATATGGTGCCTTGTGCTTAATCAGCATGTGACCTTAGTGGCAAATGAACAGGGTGTCTATAACTGGGCCATCATGCCACATGGAGCTAATGCTGGAAAGTCTTGGTAATCATGTGAAGTGAGGGAGCTAGTGCCCTGGTAGAACCTGTAAGACAGTTTTAAAGGCTTCGGTCCTGTTTGAACACTTGCCCTTAAAGCTGAGCTCTCACGACTGCGTCATCGTTTGATTGATTCTGTTCCAGCTAAAGGCTTAGAAGTGCTTGTGCCCTTGCTACATTTGGACCTTTGCATGCATCTTACACTCTTATAAAAGAGTACTAAACTATCTTTCCTTTTTGCTAGAGTGGTACTGTTAATGCACCTTTTTATCTGTAGTGTGTATCTTTTACAATAGACCATATATCTTTTGCAATATATTCAACATGTATAGGTGAAAGATACAGATTAAGCATACAAAAATAAGGGTATCACCCCAGAAACCAGCTTAGTACCTACTCTCTGAGAGTAAACTCCTGTATGTAACTGACAAAGCACTTCCTATTTACTATAATGTATTTCCTTTTGGCCAAAAACCTAATACAGTACAATCAATACGTCAAGACTAATGAGGTTTCTTTTTTTAGGCAGATTTTCAGTAGCCATTGCTGCTGAATGTGTAATAATTAAGCAAACCTCAGTGGAATCTTCCTTCTTCTTCTTCTTGAGTGTTTTATTTCCTGGTGACTTTTATTTATTGACAGTTTTGATTGGCAACGTCTTTTGCCAGTCGATCTCAATGGGTGGGGTCAGTAAAGAGGAATGCTCTGAGCCCAAGAACCCTTGTTCTATGTAAAAACAGTACACTAAAGTTAAGTAGATTTAATTGTGGTAAGGCAAAATTGTGACGTTAACATAATACTTTCCTGAGGATCACAGCTTGATGCAGACTTTTGAATGGAACAGTACCTGCAACTGATGACGTTTCTCAAGTAGACAAGTACATTTACATTTATGGCATTTGGCAGATACTCTTATCCAGAGTGACTTACATTTATCACATTTTATACAACTGAGCAGTTCATGGCTAAGGGCCTTGTTCAAAGCCCCAACAGTGGCAGCTTGGTATTGCTGGGATATGAACTCAGTAGTCCAATGTCTTAACCACTGAGCTACCACTGCTCAGCTACAGACAAGAACGCAGACTGAGAATCGGTTAATGTCTCATGTCACTACCTAGGCTATTGGAAACATTTCTTAAAAATGTATGTTGGCGCAGCATTGTGGCACAGCATGTAGCAGTGCCATCTCGCTGCCTTCCTGTCAGCTCGAACCTGTGTGACCATTATCCTCTGACCTCGCTCAAAAGCAAGACATTTCCACCTGCAGAACTGCTGCTCACTCAACGTTTTTGTTTGTTGCACCATGCTGTGTAAACTCTAGAGACTATTGTGTTTGCAGATCCAAGGAGGTCAGCCGTTTCTCCCAACAAAGCTTTCTGGTTTCAACAACCATGCCAAATCTCACTGAGATCACATTTTTCCACCTTCTGATGTTTGATGTAAAGGTTACCTGAATCTCTTGACCTGTATCTGCATGATTCTATGTATTGTGTTACTGGCACATGGATGTTTGATTGGAGAACAGTTCTGTGTGTAACCTAGTGCAACACCCGCCTCATATCTGCCACATGCTTTAATTTATACCAGAGCATCTAAAGAGTTCCCCTCACCTTCACATACTGAACTGTACCCTAGGTATCTGCAGATATCTGCAGCTTTGCTGTAATTCTTTCCCTCCCTCTTTCTCTCGTTCTGATTGTGTTAGGACTGCGCAATTTTGGTACCCTGTTGTATTTCAATGTGCATATAATAAATGGTACAGTATGATGAATAATTGATTCAGCTACAACCAGGATCATTTAACCCTAATATGGGTTGCCTCTTCCAGGCTCAGTTGTAAATTGATCTTTCAACAACATAATGACCAAAGAAAAAAGTAAAATATCAACACAGGCTTATTTGCACATGTTATTTGTTTAGTATAATAGTTATTTGTAAGATGGGCGGCAATAATTATGGAACAGACTGTAGTTTTCTGTAGACGTTACCATTTTCAAATAAACTCTTTCACATTGTAGGCTATACATTCTTAAAAATGTAAAAGACCTCTCTTTTGCCTTAGAGTTGCCTAAATGAATGTGTGAAACGTTTCTTGCTAAACCAGAGACAAAAAATAAAATAAAAAGTACAGACTGGCTGAAACTGGGATTCTTGAGACTGTCCAGTTTGCACGAGCCTGTGAGTATTGGAATGTCAGATCCTGTTCTTGGCTTACAGAAGTGATATACAATGTGGTCTTCTGCTGATGTTTCTTAGATGCCTTTCAACTGAGATGCAGTAGATGCTTTTTTTTGTTCATTTGTACTCTTCTGTGTAAACTCTAGAGACTGTTGTGTGTGAAAATCTCAGGAGATCAGCAGTTTCTGAAATACTCAAACCAGCCCATCTGGCACCAGCAGCCATATGATGGTCAAAGCCACGGAGATCACATTAATGTTTAATGCGAACATGAACTGAAACGCTTGGCCTGTATGTGTATGATTTTATGCAGTGAGTTGCTGCTACATAATTGGCGTATTGGATAATCGCATGAACATGTAGCAGGTGTATATGTATCCCTAGTAAAGTAGACAGTGAATGTTAAACGGTTTAACACTGTTCCTGGCAATTTCAACTGACATTTTGTCCTGATTCTGATTGGTTTCCTTGATCTGTATTTGGTAAATCCATTTCCAGACGTATACAGGTCAACAATATGTCTTGTGTTGAATGATCTTCTTTTTTCCCCTTGATGAAGCATGACAAACA
This sequence comes from Leptodoras praelongus, assembly GCA_028564905.1. NCBI lineage: Eukaryota > Metazoa > Chordata > Actinopteri > Siluriformes > Doradidae > Leptodoras > Leptodoras praelongus. The sequence goes on from JAOTRJ010000055.1 coordinate 7,593,174, forward strand.
GATTTTATTGTATGTGTGCAGCCTCAGGGAAGAATTCTGATGTGATGACAATTTGTTTGAATTTATTTGATTTTATCCGATTTTTTTCCCAAGAGCAAATTCTGTTAGTTAAAGAAGCAGCACTTTGTCTGCAGTCTTTTGTTTTTTTTCAGAGGCAGCGACCGGAAAATTGTTCTAGCATGCTGTTTTGTCAGACACTTAAAACATATTATCAGGGAGCTCATGATTTAATATACCATAGTCAATAAAAACTAATTATCTAACTTGAGCTAAGCTCACCAATACTGCAGTCGCCTGTATTTAACTAATTGATAGAGGAAGGCAAAAATGATATTCACCATTTAAAATACAATTAATCGTGTGGCCATAGCTGGGTTCCTGCAGTGTTGATGACAAAGAAGGGTAGAGGATGGTGAAAGAGAATTTATTTAATTCTTGCATTTAATGGAGCCCATTGTTTCCAAACCTATCTGCAGTTTTATTCAGGGAGCCTGCTATAGACTTATTGTATTTTCCCATTTTCTTTCTCTCTTTTTACAGACTGAGCAGAGATAAGAGGGTTTGGCCACAAGACTGGATGGTGAGAAGGGGCTAAAGAGTGTGCAAGCTTGGCTAACGGAAAATGTACCCTCCTAGACCAGAGTGAAATAACACCACTCACATAGACATATATATATATATACACACACACACACACACACACACACACACACACACACACACAAACCGTGAAGGCACTGCAAAAAGACTAAGCCACTTTTGCAGTTTATTTCACTTCATCACTTTATTCATTTGTGAGAAAGAAAAGCCTCTCTAGCGCCCTTCCTCCTAAAAGCAGAAAGAGAACATCATTATACTCTGCATAACTGTTAGCAACACTTACTATCTGAGCTCCACACAGTGCTGCTCTAGACCAACACACACCACTCTCACATGGGAGTGACATAGGAGCACACCAACATTTTTTCCCATAGTGTCTCAACCTGTGATTCTTTCACACAGCCATACACTTCTTGCACACTTGCATCACGTACACTTACCCAGGATGCCTTCCTCCTCCTGCGTAATTGGCTGGAGAAGGAAGCAGCCTTTGTGGTGACTGGTGAAGGAAGTGGCACGGCCTCCATGTCGTGGAAGCGGAACTACTTTGCATCTGGCAGCAGCGGGCTGCAGAGCATTTCTAGCCCACGCACTATGAACTCCATCGCCCCCAGCAAAGGCCTGAGCAACGAGCCAGGCCAGAACAGCTGCTTCCTCAACAGCGCACTGCAGGTAGGACTGAGTGACTCCACTCTCAGACAGTTAAATAATATGATTCACAAATAATAGTAGCCCTGCACAGTCCTGCTTTAATTGATGTCTTGGTGATTGATGAGTGGGGATCGAGTTGGTGGATGGGTTTGGTTTTCCTCTAGCAGCAAACCAGAAGGTAAAAATACAGAAATACATAAATACTCTGTGAAGTGAAATCTTTTAGGGGGGGACAAATAAATAAACATACACTAACATGTATGTTTTCCTTGCAAACAGACTCCAAATCTGTCAGATTGTGAGGGCATGTCCTGTGCACAGCCCTCTTCAGATCACCTCACAGATTTTCAGTTGGATTCAGGTCTGGGCTCTGGCTGGCCATTCCAAAACTTTGATTTTCTTTCTTTGGCTGATGTGGAGATTGCTTTGGGTTGTTATGCTGAAAGGTCCTCTACATCTTAGCTGCGGCCTGAAGATTTTGTGCCAAAATTGACTGATATTTGGAACTTTTCTTAATTCTATCTACCTTGACTAAAAGCCCAGTTTCAGTTGAAGAAAAACAGTGCTAAACCATAATGCTGCCACCACCATGTTTCACTTTGGATATGGTGTTATTTTGGTGATGCTCAGTGCTGTTTTTGTACCACCATTCGTTTTGGAATTATGGCCAAAAAATTCTAACTTGGATTCATCAGACCATAACACATTTTCCCACATGCTTTTGGCAGACTTGGTGAGGGTTCTCTGCAAAATATAACTGGGATTCTGTGTTTTCTTCATGAGAAAAGGTTTCTGTCTTGCCACCCTACCCCACAGCCCAGACATATATAGAATACTTGGATTGTTGGATTGTGTCAAGTGTAGTACTTGCCTGTAGCTCCCTTAATGTTGCTGTAGGCCTCTTGGCAGCCTCCTGGACCAGTTTTCTTGTGTTTTCATCAATTCCGGGGATGTCTAGATCTTGGTAATAATTTTATCCACTTATTGATAACCATATTCACTGTGCTCCATGGTAGATCTACAGTAATACCTTGGAAATGTTTTGTACCCTTCTCCTGACTGATACCTTTCTACAGTGAGATCCCTTTGTTGCTTTGTAAGCTCTTTGTGGACCACGGCTTTTGCTGTAAGATGCAACAAAGTAAATGTCAGGTACATCCGACTAACAGCCACATTCCCAATTATAAGAGGGTGTGCACATGTATACAAACACATTATTTTAATTTTACATTTTTATTATTATTTATTATAATTCACATTAATGGTGGGAAAAAAACTACAATTATTTATCTTGGTGTGATAATTTTTTTTACATCGCAAAAACTTGGCATTTGTATATAAAGAACTCTTTGTCACATACGAGATCTGTCCAGAAAATAGTAAGAATGAAATTCCTGCACTCTGTACGGCTTACACATGGGGATGGTAGTTTAAGGTCAGTAAGAGTGAGATATCAGATAAACGCTAGGACCAGTTTCGTTTGCATTCTAGCCTTCCCAGTGCCTAGACGTTTGTTTAGACGTTTGTATGTGAAACCCTGCTGAAGTGCCTCATCACAGGACCAATGCAGTCGAGTTTTGAGCAGTGGTACGCGATCAAATTCTGTGTGAAAATCTGTAATAGTGCACCCGATCGTTTAACAAGAGACCCCAATATCCTGAACAGAGTGATCACAGGAGATAAATCATGGGTGTTTGAGTATGAGACAAAAAGACTTAGTCCTGAATGGCACATGACATCACCTTGCCCAAAGAAAGCTCACACATCTTTTTTGATTCTCAAGGGATAAAAAATGTTGTCCATGAATAATTTGTACCAGAAGGCCAAATGCTAAATGGAACATTTCACCTTGGAGTTTTGGAGCGTTTGAGGAAGAGGGTTTTGCGTGCATGCCTTTAGACCACCTCTGCATTGATCCTTCATCATGGCAACTCACTGAGTCAAACTTCACTGGCTGTGAGAGAATGTTTGGCTGAAAAAAATTCTAGTTATTCCATATCCACATTACAGTCCTGACTTAAAAAAATCCAATGGGGCAGTTCTGCTGAAGGAAACACCATGCTGATGAGCACGGTCAATGGGGAATGGCCAGACTGGTTTGACCTGACAGAAAGGTTAGAGTAACTTAGATAACCAATCTGTACAATTGTGGTGAACAGAAAGAACATATCAGAATGCACAACATCTCAAACCCTGAGGTGGATGGACTACAACAGCAGAAGACCACATCGGGATCCACTTCTGTCAGCCAAGAACAGAAAGCTGAAGCTGCAGTGGGCACAGACTCTCCAAAAACGGGATGGCCGAAGACTGGGAAAATGTTGTCTCATCTGATAAATCTCCGTTTCTGCTGAGGCACACAGATGGTACAGTTGGAATTTGGTGCCAACAGCATGGTTCCATGGTGGTGGTGTAATGGTGTGGGAATGTGTTTCTTTGGCACACTTTGAGCTCATTAGCACTAATCAATCATCGCTTGAATGCCATAGCCTATTTGAGTGTTGTTGCTGGCCATGTGCATCCCTTCATTGGATTTTTGAATGGATACTTCCAGCATGATAATGCACCATGCCACAAAGCAAGACTCATCTCAAACTGGTTTAATGAACATGATAATGGGTTCATTGTTCTTCTGTGGCCTTCCCAGTCACCAGATAAAACACCTTTGGGATTGGGAGATTCACAGCATGAACGTGGACCTGAAAAATATGCAGGACCTGTGTGATGCAGGCATGTTAACATATTTATTATTATTATTAATATTATTATGATGATTAATATTATTATTATTAGACACTCTTGACCAATCCCTCCCTTTCCTGCAATCACTACTTTGCACTGTATATAGTAACAAAGAAGCAATAGAAATCATGAGTACTAGAATGATAGCTGAACACAAACACACAACAATTACAGCATCAGCTGAAGCTATGAGGCATTGAGCAGCTATAAACATTGATATCTCTTCATCCAATTAAGGATGACAGCCAAACCCTGAGTTGTGACTGTGCTCATCAGCACCGTGACAGGAGGCAGAACCCTTAGCAACAACCCAACAGCATATCACAAATATTCCACTTAATTACCGATGTCGGGATGACCAGAACCCAAGGATGTGAGATTGTACAGAAAAGGGTATACAGTAGGCAATTAAAGCTGTTAAAAGATCAAAACTGGATGTAAAAATATTCCAAAAATCATCTCGGGCCAGAATGAAGTACAATAAGAGAACAATAAGCAAGCAATTCATGTTCATAATCAAATGGATAATGCACAAATTGCATAAATAAGACGTAGCAGCCAAATCATAATACATATAATGCATCTCAAAAAGTATTGTGTATAAATATGCTATTTTTGCAAACTTGCACTGATGCCAGAGGCTGCAATGATGTAATGGCATATCTGGTGACTACAGAATGTAAGAATGTAATTTTCACACACCATCACAGATCATCATTTAACATGCTGGGATGACTGAGCTCCTGCAGAGTTCATACAGAAGATGATGAGCTGATTCATTGCCTCTCTCTTTCTCTTTCTCTCTGTCTTTCTTTCTCTCTGCCTCACTGTGCAGAAAGTGTGCTGTCACTGCTTCTCATTCTTAGCATGTATAGCATAGCATACAATTATCTAGGTCTTTCCTGCAGGCTGTTCGCACTTACACCTTTCAGTGCCTTGCCTAGGCGTCTGCTGACTATGAATTATACATTTGTCTGTGCTCCAGCCTGTTAGGGCTGTGATCTACACTCTACAAGCACACTGGACTCTAAAATGCAGCAAAATAAAAAAGTGAAGGACAAAAAGAGAGACAGGGGGAACACCAGCAAGCCTGTATATATGTATGCTCTGTATGTTCGAACCTCAGTGTCATGGTGTCTATTGGACATATAAACAGCACTTGTGTGTTCTTGCCCTTATCTGTTTACTTTAATCCACGGAGTAAAAATGACTATGCCAACAGCTAGTGCCTGCCTTGGTTAATGTATGCAGTGCAGTAGGAGGTGGGATTCAGAATGGGTTTTGTGCGCTGTAGTTATAGCATCGAAGTGCATCACACCACCATGAAGCAATTCAATGGAAACCTAATGTATCTGTTTTCCACAGTATTGGTGAAATGTCTGTTGCATTCTTTGGTTAACATACCACATGGATTAAATACTACAGTTGTTTTTTCATTGTGTCTAAAAGAGCTCTTGGTTTAAGTGGCTGTTGAGTTAAATAATAATTAGATACTGTTTGCCCACCCCCCTGCACCCCCACCCCCCTGGATACATAGATTTTTCTCTGGGTAAAGCGTGATATAACATTTACATTTACCAATTGATTTTAATGAGTCATGTTTATGTTTATGATATATGTGGAGTACAAAATTTTTTTGTATCCAGTTATTTTGAACCTCAATAGGCATAGATCAATGCTAAATGCTCGAGGAGTGTGTTTAGGCTTACATGAACTGAATTACTTGCATTCCAAATACACGAATGTTAAGTAATTGTAAAACCCTCAAGTTTTTTTTATTCCTGTATTATCCTGTGAATGTGTTATACTGACCCAGGTTGTAAATGTATTTAGCCCACACAAAGTTGGCATCAAAAATAAACTTTATCCACTCAGCTCTTCTGTCCTCTGAGGCTGAGATCTGATTTTTCCTTAACTTCAACTTAATGCCAGGGCATTCTTGCAGACTTGCAACAAGAGACCAGAGACCCAAATGTATATGCACAAAACCTTAAAAAGTGAATTTTAAGTTTAAGGCTTATGTTTTAAGCTTATATATGTTTGCAATATTTTTATTTTGTGTGAAAGATGTTGAAACGCCAGTTTATGCTTTCATAATGTCACACTTAGATTGTTTCAGCATATTCAGATTTCAACTGCTTGTTTCCTTACCCATACCAAATATTCAGCACACATTACGGTCATACTCCAACAGTTACACCGGTTTCACAGACAATTAAATACAAACTCCTTCTTTTCACTTTCAAAGCACTGAATAGCCTTTCCCTGCTCTATCTCTGAGCTCCTGCTGCCCTACTCGTCTGCTGAGACTCTGAGGTCCACCAGTTCTGTTCTACTGGTGGTCCCTAAAACCACCCACTGGTGGCCTACTAGACTAACCCCAGGCCCAGTGGATAGCGCTGTCGCCTCACAGCAAGAAGGACCCGGGTTCGATCCCCGGGTGGGGCAACCTGGGAAATTTCTG
>JAOTRJ010000055.1:7631930-7643366 GCA_028564905.1 Leptodoras praelongus
AGTAACCTGACTTCTGCACAACACAACTGATGGTCCCAACCCCATTGATAAAGCAAGTAATTCCTCTAATGAACCCTAATAAGGCACAGCTGAACACCATCTTGAAGCTCACTGAGAGAAAGCCAAGTACATAACTCCAGGTGTTCATTCATAGTTTTGATGCCTTCAGTGAGAATCTACAATGTAAATAGTCATTTATTCTTCAAATAAAGAAAACGCATTGAATGAGAAGGTGTGTCCAAACTTTTGGCCTGTACTGTATAGATCTAAAAAATATAAGACATTGTGCACTTTCACCATTTCAGGATAGCATAGGAGGGTTTATTTTTGTATCGTTAGCTGTGTAGTCTGGAACTGCTGGCTGGCAGTGTCAAGTGCACAAGCTCAGCTGGATGGTGGATTTTTAGGTGATTCTGCAGGAATGCACAGTAAACAAAAAACAGTCCATTTTCAATAGAATCCTTTTACAGATCACTTGTCTGCTGTAATATTCACACATCTTACACTTTTTCTGATGATCTGCTGTATTTGAGCACAAAAGAACAAAGAACAACATATTTAATCACTTTATAAATTTAACATTACCATTAATGTTATTTATAAAGCATTAGATCTGATACTTCATACTTCTACAGACCTGTTTAATGCTTTTAAGTCAACTTTTTCATCTTTTTTCTTTTGATGGCGTTCCTAAAAAATATAGTTAATGGACATTAAGGGATTTAATAATGGGACGTATCTAATGTTAGCTGAGGGGCAAAAAAAGCCAAAGTCTCAAAGTCTGGCAGATTTCACAGAAATCTTGAACATCATACATAATCTTTGCAGACATTACCAAGTGCACCATTATTTCAGTGTTTTATTTAGAAATGATGTTTGTCTGCATAATTCTACAAATGTCGATTTGTCGATAACTGAGATTTTGCTAAACATGCATTGGGAACATTTTTGCCTGTACAAATAACACATTTACATGTGTATTGTCATCTGACTGCACAAAAAATCTTTTCACAAATTTTTGGTTTATTGTGTGCAGCTTGCACAGAAAATCAATGGAAGTGTAGCTAATATTAGTGCAATGCTAACCCAGCTTGAAATTAGCTAGTAGGCCATATCTCACTTTGGCGGTAACTAATAATGCGAGTTTAACAGAAACAGTAGGAATGTTTTCCACAGGCTCTGATAAATATTGCATCACAATCCTTTACCCATTCAGATGAAAATCTGAGATTAAGAGCATAATACAGGTTAAACATGCCGGAATATGTACACACACTAACTATAAAAAGTGTGTGAGAAAAAAGAGTACATTTATGTGTACAATGTATACGTATATACATTTTAAAAATAATAAAAGACAGTCGGTCTGAGAGTTGAAGGGATATTGATGTAGCTTGTAATGAATGCTGTGGAATTTTGGCAGTAACAGAATGCTTGTTAATGCACCTTTTCTCCTTCACCGAAGTATCTTGTCAATATCAGTGCAGTAGCCGAGCATATAGCCAGGGGCAGCTCTCATAGAGCTCACTAATCGCATTGATCTGATTTGTAAGAATACACATTACTGCTATCTTTTGGGAGATTTGCATTGGAACATTTTGTTAATTAGTACTAGAAATTGGAATATGTAGTTAATTATCTAGGGTGTGTGTGTTTTGTCAATGTCCTTGTGAGTTGGAGGATTGCAGAGAATATGTTGGTGTCTTGTGTCTTTGAGAGCTTAATAGCTCACAGACAATGCCTTAGGCGTGAAAGTTGTTTTCTTGACCTGCCGTGTCCCAGGACTCCTCTATGGTCCAGACACTGGTCTAGGATTGACCTTAAGTAAACCTCAGTACTGGATACAGCATGTGAATGAAATGTTTTAGAGAAAACCCTTTCCAAGAACCTTTGTGGAATCCTTTATTTCTACATCTTTTATATCTTCAGTTTTCTTGGGGTTCATCTAATACAGCAGAAGCGATGCATAAAAGTGCACTGTAATTTAGAGCGTCTTTACAACTAAAAGTCTGGACAAAGGTCCCGAACAGAGGTATATGTATACATTTGATCTGGTTAGTTTTGATTTTGTGTTGCAATTTTGTGAGCGCACTAAAGAACTTACAAGACATACCTCCATCATACCATCATCATCTATGTGGGCTGCATCTCCCTGTATCTCCCTTAACACTGATTGGTTTGTAGATGAGCATGTGTCTTACAGCGGCATGTTCTCACTTTAGTTCAGGTGGCATTGCTCGACTGTCCTGTCATATCCTTTCTCTCTCATCCTCTCAGAAAACAATATAAGTTATGGCATTTTGATGCATTTTTCCCCCCTTTTTTCTTTTTCAGACCAAATTACAATTAAATACTTTGTCTCCTTCTCTAAACATGTGATCCTTCAGCTCATTTTACCTTTCTTCTGATTCTTTTTCTTCTTTGGCTGCCTAACGGGTGATGATAGCCTTCAAATTTCTGTAATCGTCCAAACCATCCAAAAAAGTGTTTTCACACTGAAACAAACCAAGCCATAGTTGATCCAGACCTCTCTTGTTTGTTCCAAATTTTGGTCTGGAATGTGGTCCGAGGCACCTTTCACACCTGCTATTTTTATTTGGATCGAAGTCAAAAGGTCCAGACCAAACGAGGTAGGTGTGAAAGCACCCTTCGAAGAAATCCCTCTGTGTTAAGACAAACATGTAATGACAATGTCATCCTACGAAACAAGCCTAGAAATAATTCTGGGTTTAGGTAAAGTGTAAAGTCATCATCTTCATACTCACACATTGATGGATTCCAGGTCAAGCTCAGATCCAGAACTGTGTTAGTAGCTTTCCCAGTGCTGATCTACTCACTGGACCTCCCCCCATATCAGTCTTATTAGAGCAGAGAATGAGGCAGGGATGGGGTGTGTGTCTGTGTATGTCTGAAGGAATGTATGACGTGAGTGAGATTGTGTATGTGTGTGTATGTGAGTGAGAGAGAGAGTGAAGAGAGAGTGAAGGACATTAAAAATGTCAGCTGGTGAAAATTCCGTATTCTGCACAGAGGATCACCCTCATGGTTAGAGGATGGGAGTGATGGAATGTGGTAAATTTACCATCATCTAGCTTTCCCTCATTGAGAAAGTTACCCCCTGCCTCTCTTATTCCCTCCTTCTGTAGATTCTGGCTTGTAGATGTGCTGTATATTCTCACTGCAGTCGTCACCCCCCACCCAACGCCCCTGCCCCCTCATTTCTACGCCTACTAACATATCGAGCACATAGCACTCACTATATATATTTGTGTGTCCGACAAACTAGAGGTAAAGTCTAGTGATAAAGCCATTATGTCACCATTGCTTTAACTGCTAATGTCAGTGTTTTTAGTCCATTAACAATACTTATCAGATGAGCTGAGATGAGAGGCCATTCTCTTACAGCACTTGTTCAGAAGGTTCAATAGCTGGCCATGTGGTGATGGACAGGGTGATGGATTGTCTATTGACGGTTTTAAACAATGCCTGTGTATAAAAGTACTCAAACAATGGGCTACAGTAAGTTTAAACTGCAGGCAAATGCTTCTCCTTTTCATCACAGCAACTCCAGAACAAAGCATGTGTATGTTCTTTAGGGGTGTAAAACATGGACAGGATCTGGATCTACGTAGTGCTCTAAATACAGGAAAACGGGTTTTTGAATTCGGAAATTCTTGGAACGTTGGAGCTATGTAGCGACCTGGCCTGCATTTCGACCAGTTTTGAGTGGAACCATTGTAATTGAGAATCCACCATCTTTAGAGGGTTTTGCACAATGAACAGCAGATGTAAACAACAGTAGTGAAGTCAGGGATTACCTGGGCAATTTTGTTCTGACCTAGACTTTGTGATTTTGGGGCAGTCAAGTCAAGACCAAGTTGACACCAAGACCTGAAGGCAGCTTGAAATAATGGATTCATTTTATTGTTCATTTTTATTATAATTATTTTGAAAGTATGAAAAAGGGAGATGTTCTTAGAAGCTTGTTGAATGAACTCCAAACCGACACTAACACCAACCCAGAACTAGCACCTAGTTCGTGTTAGTGGAAAAGAGGTATCCAGTAGATCCAGACCTCAGATGAGACAGGAACACACCCTGAATGGGATGCCAGTTGATCACAGAGCACCATGCAGTCATTCACACTTAGGGGCAATTTAATGTAGCGGAGGTGCATTAGGTGTGGAATGGCTTTTCACTGTATTGCTTTAAGTGCAAAGTCTCAAAGACTTTCTGTCTCATCTGAAGACCTTTATTGCTAATGTGAAACCATTTGTTTCAACCACTGATGAAGTTCAACACTTAACAACTAAATTGGGTTTCTTCTTGTTTCTCATGGATGTTAAAAATGTTCAAAGGATTGTAGCATTAACCAAAGCGGGTCACTATGCAGTGATTACTGAACTGATGGTTTGATGTTCATGCTAACTGTGCTGATGGGATGACACATTCATGAGGGGCTGTTTGTTTGTTGCAGAGCATCTTTGCCCAGTTCCAGTACAGCAGTGAGAAGGTGCTGCCATCAGATGCCCTTCGCAGTGCTCTGGCTAAGACCTTCCAGGATGAGCAGCGCTTCCAGCTGGGCATCATGGATGATGCTGCCGAGTGCTTTGTAAGAACTGTTATCCTGCATCTTCCTGTAATCCCCAGCGACTCTGCTCTGATTCTCTTTTCATTATGTTTTCACCCTTCTCATGCCCTTCTCGTTCAAATTTCCTGTTTCTCTGTTGGATTGCATTCTTATCGATCTGATATTGATCTTGTTCTTCTTGCATGGATATTTGTATAAGCATGCATGCTGGTTTGTGGAGTATAAGCAAAGAAAGTAGGTGGGTTGGCAGAGTAGGGAGTCTGGAGTAGATAATAATGTTTAACACAACCTTTCAGTTGTAGGGTTTCCTACAGTGACAACGACGGTGTCTTCTATCATATTGCTCCTTCATTTCTTTTTTTATTGCTGCATTCATTTTTTGTGAGTTAATCCGTAATTACACGGTTTGTTGTAGTTTTTTTTACACGGTATGTGAGGAGTCTTGTAACAAGCTGCGTCAGAGTAGACTTCATACCCTTGCCCACTTCACTAATCCCAAACCTGATTATTCAGCCTGCACCTGAATAAGGTATGAGCGTTCGTTTTTTCTAACATTTATGGCCTTAAAGGATACACTGCTAATACATCAATATTGATAATTGCCTTTAAGCAAGTAAGCAATTGAGCAGCGAGGCTGAGATTCACATCCACAGAGTTATTCCGTCCTAAATAGGCATTTATATGCAGCCGATTTTTTGTATGTCAGGACTTTGTACACTTCACATTCGAGAACATTTTTTTCCCTGGGCCACAAAAGAAGACGTCATCAGAGTGTTATTTAGTTCAATTAGCAGCTCGCCGGGAGCTCTGCAGCGTGGTGCTGTTTCAGGCTTCGGCTCCATATTTTTAACCTAAGAGCTGTTAAATCTGGTCGCTACTGTGGACTTTATGTGAGTAGCTCATTTATGAGGCAGAGACAGGCACTGGGCCAAGCGGGGACTCATTGTGCTCTGTACCACACTCATATGACATTGCCTCCCAGTGTGAAGAAGAGACAGAGGCTGCACATGAGCAGCACTCTTCCTCTGCTTTAGTTTGGTTTTGTGCTCCACACATCTGCGCAGCTGTGAAAGACAGAACTCCATTATTATCTGAGCAGGAAATGACATAAAGGTTGCGTAGAACTACTTGTTGAAGACTAAGAGAAGATGGTGACGTATAGTCTTCCACGTCTCTAGATGAAGGTATAAACTCTCTCTCTCTCTCTCTCTCTCTCTCATCTAGCTTCTTTCCTTTTTCTTCCATTTCCTCTACATGCACTTTATCTCTGTCTCCCCCATTGTGTATCCCTGCTCCAGGAACTAGCAGCGTGATCGATTGATTTTAAATTTCTACAGCCGGGGAATCAAAATGGCTCTTATGAAATATAGATGTGTTCTTTTCTCTTGATCAGATTAACGTGAAGTGAGTGCTGACAGTGAAAAATGTATAAACGAAACAGACCGACGTAGCTTACTCGACACACACAGATACACAACTTGCTTTCAAGCTTACAGCACACAGCAGCAAAATATCCTAGACATCCCAGACCGCTCAGGCGAACAGAAAGCTCACACGCACAGCTTCACACTAACAGAGGTGAAACATTTTTTTTTTCCTCTGGATAGGAAAACCTGCTCATGCGTATCCACTTCCACATTTCCGACGAGACTAAAGAGGACATCTGCACAGCCAAACACTGCATCCCACACCAGAAGTTTGCTATGACACTGTTTGAACAGGTCTGTTATACAAACACTTAGTGTGTTTAACTAACAACCCCTTATGATATTTGTTCTGCCAACTCCAGAACTATTGGCACCCTTTGTGTAAATGAAGCAAACTAATATTTTTAGAACTTTTCTTTGGTAGTTCATTTATTCTGCAAAAACTGGTTCAGTAGAAAAAACAGCCAAATAAGGGATGGTAGATGTTGCACTCATCTGTTTTTCTTTTCTTTTTTTAAGTTCTTGGGTTTAAAACAATACATATTTTGTAAAATGCTCATATTTCACCTTTCATCATTAATAAAACTATTGATCTATCTTGACTAACCCAGATCACCCAGAATTTTATTTAACAAAATGAAATAAAAGAGAATGCTGTTTTCTTTTTTTGAAATTTTGAAACGAAAAACGAATGGAAGTGATGCACCTGAATTGAAGAATAATAAAAACTTGCAGTTAGTAAAACAAACACTGAAGTACCAGAAAAACTGGTACTTTAGCCTATGCAAATTACATGGCAATGCCACCTATGCACCTACAGTACGTCATTGGTTGCATTTGGCAGTGCGTATAAAAAGAGATGGACATCTATGGAACCTTCCATAGCTGTTACAGGAACAGTACAGGAACAGGATCTTTCAATTTATAGATATTGGGATGTTTGTGATATATGTATAATATGAAGTACCAGAAAAACTGGTATAGCAGTTAATGCTTGGTATATCCACAGGATCTTGGAGGGAACATTCCACAGTCCTCACGCTGATGTTTGTTGAGGCCCCGGCATTGAACTCCGATGATGCGTTAGGCAGTGTTGTACGCCTATCACGTGAAACGATTCTTGCCAGCCGACACTGGTCACGTTCACCCAGAGTCTTTTTATGGCAATACTGCTGTCATTAGTTAGTAGTAGTCAACATACACTGACGAAATACTCAGACGTGAAAATCCAAACTGTGCTTCTACCTCAGAAATGCTGTGACCCATCCCACAAGCTCCAATTAATAAACAGCATTGACAATGGCAAAATCATGATACTTGCCTTTCTCAAAGCGGAAACAGCTCTAGAAGCTTCCATAGATCTCTTTATCGACACACTGGCGACTGCAACCAATGACATGCATAGATGGTGTTGATATGTACTTTGCATAGGTGAAGTACCCAACAGAAATTTTGAATACTTTTGAATATTAACAGGGGTTATGGTTAATAAATCGAATTAAATCCATAATCTCACCATCTCCAAAGACTCAGTCATGACATCCAGTCCCCATCACTGCCCAAGACCGAGAGGACCACTACAAAATATATTTTTTGTGTCTCACAGTTATTCTTCTTAATTTGGAAGTTAATATGGAAGTAGCACACCATCAAAATGTGTTAAGAACTGATTTAATGGCATAGTATTCCTGTGATCATTTGAACGTACAGTGCCTTTCATAAGTATTCACCCCTTGACCTTTTATATTTACACATTTTGTAATGTTACAACCTGGAACTGAAATGGACTGAAATTAAGATCACGGATCATGAATGTACAGAAATCAGTGCATAATATTGAACTCGGAGGCAGAGTTCAGGATATTTTACAAAGTAAAAGAAACGTAAAGATTGGTGATTGTCTAAGTGTACAATCGCATCACTGTGAAACCCTTAGATTAGTTTTTGTGCAACCAAACTATCAGACTTCATATAAGTGTGCTTATGCTGTTTTTAATGATCCATATACAACCAACATTTAACCTAGTTTACTATGAGGTTATTTGGGTCTGTTTTGGGACTCGTGGTCTTGGGTATTTGTGAAGCCCTTGTAGCAATTTCACCAAATTGCTTTTGTGTGAATTTTATTTTATACAATAAAATTTGCCCATTCTTTTGAAGAGTGCCAATAATTCTGGAGCCGGCTCTATATATCCCATATATCCTCCCAATAGAATCATAACAGTAGTCATTTCTCTGCTATAAATCATAGCTTGTCATGTTTTATATGTTTGTTTCAGCGAGTATGCATGTTTCGTTAATGTTTTCTTCCGTCTGTCAGTGTGTGTGTAACAGTTGTGGAGCTACATCGGACCCTCTCCCCTTCATTCAGATGGTACACTACATCTCCACCACATCTCTCTGGTAAGTGGTCACACAGTATGCAGCACACACACAAACAAACGCACACCAGGTATTTCAGCATGAGCCACACTTCCTTGTTATGGCTTCAATTCAGCTGAGTGGGACTGACGGCTGTAGAATTGATGGCAGGGGTGTGTGGCGGGAGAGAGTGAGGATAGAGGAAGTGAAGACCAAGCTCCACTCCCAGCATGCCTGCAAAGCTGAAATGGAGCTGTATATCACAGGTTATTAGCCGTCATTGCACATATCAGACCCCTGAGAGCCATTCTGTAGAGCAATGTAAAGGAAGTCTTGGCTAGATGGGATTCCTTCCCAGTCCTGCACACTTACCTACATAATCACTCACCTACGTAATCACTCACTCGTTTACTACTTTTCATTCATTACACTACTTTTACTGTCTACTCAGTATTATTATTATTATTGACTGTTATTATGATATAGTGTATTCATTTACCTAGAATTACATACAATTACAAATCACTTCCAGTTTTTCTGACATGTACAGTGCTGTGGAAAATATTTGCCCCTGCCCAATTTTGTCTATTTTTTCAACATTTTTACTAAAAATGTTTCAGATCATCAAATTCATTTTAATATAAGATAAAGACAACATGAGCAAACAAAAATGCAGCTTTTAAATAACCATTCCATTCATTACAGATAAAGATATGAAAAAGTAATTCCCCTCCTAATCCTAAGAACTGGTTGTGCCATCCTTGACAGTCCTGACTACAATTAACCATGTGCAATAACTTGCAATAAGTCTTTAACATCTACATTTTGGCCCAATTTTCTTCACAGAATTGTTTTAATTCAGCTATATTGGAGGTTTTTGAGCATTAACTACTGTTTAAGGTCTTTCCACATCATCTCAATGGAATTCAAGTCAAGACCACAACTCTAAAACCTTAATTTTGTTTCTTTTGAGCCATTCAGAGGTGGACTTGCTTGTGTGCTTCCTGATGCATAACCCAACTGTGCTTGAGCTTTCAGTGGACATTCTCCTTCAGGAATTTCTGATAGAGAGCAGAATTCATGGTTCCATCAATTATGACAAATCGTTCATGTTCTGCAGGAGCAAAGCAACCCCAGACCATCACACTGCCACCACCATGTTTGACTGTTGGCATGATGTTTTTATGGTGGAATGCAGTGTTAGCCCTCTACCCACTGTAACAGGACCGATGTCTTACAAAACGTTCCACCTTTGACTCATCAGTCTACAGAATATTATCCATATATATTATAAGGTCCTGTGGGCCATCTGAGAATCAAGTCTTTATGTTCTTTTTGGTCCTGGAGTTGTTGATATGCTTTTTTGTTTGTGAAAATCACTTAACGTTCTCACATGTTCTGTTAGAGAGCAGATTTCTTTGTTCTATCAATTATGAAAAGTTGTCCAGGTCCTGCAGAAACGAAGCAGCCCCAGAACATCACACTACCTCCATCATGTAGTGGTGGAATGGTGGACTTATGGTGGAATGTGGTGTTGTTGGCTCTCCACCAGATGTAACAGGACCGATGTCTTCCGAAATGTTCCATCTTTGACTCATCAGTCTACAGAATATTATCCCAAGCATCCTGTGGGCCATGTTTTTTTGGCAAGTCAGAAACGAGTCTTTGTTTCCTTTTTGGTCTTGGATGAGATGTTTTTTTTGCAGTTTTGGTGAAATTCTGGTAGGCTGGCCACTCCTGGAAAAGTTCAGTACTGTTCCAGGTTTTCCCCATTTGTGGATAATTGGTTCACTGGAGTCCCAGTGCCTTAACAATGGATTTGTAAAAATTTCCAGACTGATAGATTTTTGCAACTGCATTCGAATCTCATTAGAACGTGGCATCATGTGCAGCTTTTTGATACCTTCCAGCCTGTTTCACATTGCCAGACAGGTTCTGTTTAAGTGATGTTTAGAACAGGTCTGGCAGTAATCATGCCTGGGTGTGGCTGATGAAACTGAACCCACTATTCAGTTGAATTTCGTTAACTGGTTGATTTAGTAGCTAAGAGGACAATTACTTTTTCACATACAGTAGGTAGGGCTGAACAGCATTTTTCCTTCAATAAATGGAATCACCATTTAAAAAGCATTTTGTGTTTACTTAGGTTATCTTTGTCTAATATTAAAAGTAGTCTACATATTAACCTGAAATATTCAAGAGTGACAAATATGCAAAATGTAAATTAATTGGGAAGGGGTCAAATCATTTTTCACAGCACTGTAAATGTTTTTGGTACTTGCCAATTCTAAAATCAGCAGCATACTTAATGTATATATATATTAATGCAATATATTATTATATTTAGTATCAAGGGAGCAACATGATACTTTTTTGAAAGCTTTAACATCTGTACAGATGTTATGTTGCAATCTATTGTTCTTCAAACTTGCAAAACCCTAATTTCCATTACGGAAAAGTGCAGTGCAACAAAATTCAGAGTCATGAACTCGGCAACGTCCACCTTTCCCGATTTCTCTGACATAGCGCATCTGATGTCAGAACAATACGACACCATGCACTCACCAGCACACAGATTTCCCTGTGCAGTGTTTTCTACTTGATAAAACTAGATTTTACTTGATATGTAGCTTTTGTCTTGTGTATGCTTTTTGTGTACATGTTCTTACACCTAGCCAGCATCACTGTGCAGACTAATTAGTGTGCTCCTAACGATGAACTCCTCATGCCGAGTTTTCTGTTGAAAATATTTTATTAGCTTACTTGCTTTTGTAGGAAGATTGCTGCAGTTCTTCATCTTGATATTGTCTCAGAGCACAGTTTGCAGTCTGCTTTGCTTTGATTGCTGACATTAATCTGCATTTATTCATTTTGGCAATTAGGTGACATTTTTTCTTTTGAATGATTATAGATATGATGAATTGTGCCTTTTGACTTATATACTCCCCGTTCACACCATGGGTTACTGGCCTCAAGTTGTAGTCTGAGTCCGAATGTATCTGAGGCAAGGAAAAAAAGAGAAAGATGCCCTGTGTCAGAGTGGTGTTTATTGCAAAA
>JAOTRJ010000055.1:7657334-7671698 GCA_028564905.1 Leptodoras praelongus
ATAAAAACCAGAGGGCAGCAGATCATGTGAAAATATAATATTTGTGTCATTCTCAAAACTTCTGGCCATGACTGTATGTTCTTTATCTAGGTGATGTCCTGAAAGCTCCTCAGTCCCAACCGCGGCCATCCTCTGTAGGACGATTGCCCGATTATAAGAAAGTGGCATCGGGTGCTGGTGGATCCGAAGCCGAGCCACATGCCAGGGACTGGGAGGATGAGAGCACCAGCAGCGAGTCCAAGTCTAGCTCCAGTGGGGGACGCTACAGGCCGTGCTGGAGACCGAGGAGAGAAGCGCTGAACATCGACAGCATCTTCAGCCGTGATAGGCAACAGCCAGGCTCTAGTCCACTCCCTGAGGATGCCAGCCCTCAAACGCCGAATGAATCCTTCCCTGGGATGGGAGCAGATGTTATGGATTCCTCAGAGGCACAGCCCATGGATATAATGGGAGGTGGGTCTAACGTAGGAATGGGGCACCTTCCAGTCCCAGCTGTTCCACGCGGTGTGGCTCAGCCACCAAGGTTAATCCAGAGGATGGAAAGTGGATATGAGAGCAGCGAGAGGAATAGCAGCAGCCCCATCAGCATGGACATGCCTCTCAATGAGAACCTCAGCACCAGTGTGACCAGGTATTAAACTCATATTACTGTAGGGCTTTTTAACACTTCAGTACATCAGCCTTCAAATTAGCTGCTGTTCAGCAACACTTCTGAGATTCATTAATGATTAGAAAGCTTGGCAGCTAATTATCATGGATCTTGGATGTGGGTACAGTTCACAACTGTACACAGCTGAAAAAGCTGTTCACACCCTCTCTTCTACCTGCTACTTTCTTTCTTCTAGCTGCAAGGCCAAAGTGTTAGAAATGAGTTCATATTGTGCACAGCTATAATTAAACTTGACACTTTCTGATTTCACAATTCTGTGAAACAAAAATGATTTGACAATTGGACCTTTGGTGCACATTAACATTTACATTTTACATTTGTTTAGTAATAAAAGAAACTTAATTTACCCTGTTTTATTATGGCTGCTATGGTGATATGAACAAGTCCTTGAATGTCCAGTAGCAGGCTGTGGGAAAGAAAAACTAAGCTGGCTTTATATTGTTTTTAAATGAGGCATGGGTCATATCAGTGAAAGCATGAATGCAGACGAATAATAGTGACTGTTTACATGCACTACAGTGTCAGACTATGTCATCATTTGTTTCACTCCTGGCTATCCCCTTGTTCTCACCACAGGGAGGCCAGCAGTAAAAGGCAGATGACATCAGGGCCGTCCTGGCGAACGGTGCCAAAATCCAAGAGCAGCAGTGCCATCTTGCAAGACGTGAGATCACCCAGCTGCAGTAGCAGCCCTGTAAATCTGGGTAAGCTGCAGCAAATGACAGCATTCACTATTCAGAAGCCTCTATTGAACTGCTTAGAACACTGAATGTATATGCATTCATGCGTGTATGTGTGTGTGTTATGTACAGGAGAAGGCCGCAGCGAACTCGATGAGCTACAGGAAGAGGTGGCACGCAGAGCAAGGCAGCAGGAGCTCCAAAGAAAGAAGGAAAAGGAAAGAGAGGCAGCCATGGGCTTCAATCCCAAACCCAGCAAGTTTATGGACCTGGATGAACTCCAACACCAGGGTAAATACCACACAGGACAGGCGACAGACAACTCTTCCTGCCAGTTTCATGCTGTTTTTTTTTTCTTCGTCAAGACACAGATGGGAGACCTTTCCGAGAAAAAAATAGGGCGACACACTTGGTCAACTTCATAACTATTGGCACCTTTCATGAAATTGAGCAAAAAAAACCTACACGATACATTTTTCTCTTACGTTCTGTATATGACCTGGGACATGGTATCATTTTATTTTAGCACACTAATTTCATCAAAATTAAGTCATCTTAAGTAGTGCATTAGACTGCAAAACACTGGCTACACTCTTAAGCCACAGTCACACAAGATTTTCATCAGCAAAATGAAATTGTGAGTGAAATGACCTTCGTTTAAAAGGAATTTGACTCGAGGAGCACATGGGGGAACTACATTTTGGGAGCAAAGGTCCGGGGAACTTTGACACACAAATTCGTTTCTTAGACATGAATTTGCTACTGTTCTGTCTGCAGAGAACTGAAGGGGTGGAGCTTTGTATAGCAGTACTGTCGATCAAAAATGGAGTAGCCTTGTGTCAGCATGACATTTTATATAACTCATACCAAAGGGATTATAAAATGGTACATAAGTGCGAGGCGACCTGCTGTGCGGTCAGTTTGGAGTAGATGCTGTTTACAGTTGGTAAAGTAGCCAGTTTGCTAGCAACTGAGTAGGCAAGCAAAGTGGATTTCAATAAATGGCAATAAATCTACAAAATTACTATATAATTTGAATCTTTTCCTTGCTACAGCCCGCCTTCTCTGAAGCGAAAGTAAAGCCATTTTCCCCCTCATTCTCACTGCACTTATCACTAGCCAAGGACAAGATGCTAACTCACTGCAAAGCTGATAACTGCACCAAAATGGATGACTGTGTGCGTCACCGCCAATCTTTCAGGTCCCGCATTGGCCCTGCCTATTTCGCAGAGCGATGCAAACAGCAGATAATCTAGTGCGACTGTGGCTTTACACTTTATATTTGATGAATAGAGAATAATAGAAGCAGTCCTCCTGCACTCCTCCATGTACAACCTTTTATCATTTTGTTAATCATGTTAATTACATTTGGAATTATATAGAGAGATCCACCTACATTCAATTTTTTTTTGCAGGCAACAGTTTAAAGCATTGAATTCATAATATTTCAAGATTTGGCCCCATGAGCTAGGTACTATATTGTTACATTACATTTCAATTTTAAGAAATGTTCTTGCAAGACAGTGACCTTTGGCCTGTTTAACTGGCTAAATGAATTCTTTTCTCGCCGTCCTACCATACAGCTATTTTATTCATCCGTCTTCAGTGGCCATGAACCCTGTGCATACATTTAACCCCAGTCCACCTGCAAGATTTTTTATGAGGTAGGAGGAAACTGTACAACCTGTAGGAAACTCTACAAGCACAGAAACGCTGCATGAGTAATAACCCGAGCTCAGATTTAAACCATGTACCCTGGAGCCATGAAGCTGCAAAACACTCTGGCTGTTCTCCTAAAGGGTGCCAATAATTATGTTGTTGTCTGTGTATTTATGCCCTTGTTCTTTTTACTTCCTCTCTCGGTGTTCAGTAGTTGGGGTGCTGTTTGTGTGTTCCCCAAACAGGAGAGGAAGTAAATAAACAGAGCGCAGCTGGAAGAGGGGTAGACACTCCAACTGACTCGTGTTCTAAATGTGAACCAAATATTTGCCCAGATGTTCTCCTGTCCTGCAGATGAACGAACAGTTGGAGTTAAGCTAATCCAGCAGCACGACAGGATCATCAAGAGACTGAAGCAATACTGTACATATCTTATAATAAGACAGCTCTTGATACATTTAGTAGTCCAAACTCTAACCCGGTGTGTTTCTCAGTACGAGTGCATGCTTCTGTGTCTCTGTGCAGCTACCTGGGTGCATCTCTACTGGTGATACTTTTGCATCATTGTTTCTGCATAAAATGGCAAGGTTTATGTGTGTATCAGGAGCTCGCCGGCGTGCAACAGGCAGTGTGCGTGTGCGTGCATGTTTTCAGCAGCCTGGCCTTGGTGTGTTAATTGCAGGGAAGGGGTGCAGTTTTAAGCGCTGCTTGGCGGAGGCGGATGCTCTGTTAGAGCAGTCGCTGCGCCTGGAGCAGGCTGGAGACCCAGCCACCGCCCTGGCACTCTTGCGCCACGTTTTGTGTAAGTAATGCTGACTGTGCCCCTGCCCGCTGTGCCTAGTACTAGCAGAAAACAAGCCCACCCTCCCCACCACTGCTGCCCCCTGCCCACAGCTGTCCGCTTGCCTTTGTCTGCCTTCTGCTTTCTCCTCTTTACCCATCCTCACGTCCGTCCTTTCCTTGTGCTCATTACCTTTTCTCTTTTCTTCATGTTCTACCCAAATCTCTCTCTCTTTCTTTATCTCTGTCTATCTTTCTGAGCTACTGTGTTACTCATGCAGGCTCAGCTTTGGTGAATTAGTGCTGCCACTGAAGGTCTGATGCTGTTGAAAGGCACTTGCTCTCTGAAACCCGGTGTGTAGACAGAAGAGGTTTGCAGAGCGAGCAAAAATTGATATTAATAAGCAGAAATTAAGCACAGTGATTAATATAACTTTACCAGCCTACACGCCTGGCCCCTCATACAGGTACTTGCAAAGCTACACATTCTAATAGACAGAAAAAGATTCTTATTACCTGACGCTCACTTTGAACAATGGGTTTTCCATGCCTTCTTTTTTGCTTTTTTTTTTATGTTTTTTC
The DNA here is from genome assembly GCA_028564905.1 of Leptodoras praelongus. Classification (NCBI taxonomy): domain Eukaryota; kingdom Metazoa; phylum Chordata; class Actinopteri; order Siluriformes; family Doradidae; genus Leptodoras; species Leptodoras praelongus. Next base: position 7,661,706 of record JAOTRJ010000055.1, read on the forward strand.
ACGACTTTCTCTAAACTTTGCTACTATTGCACCATTATACCAGTTATTATTATACCAAGTCATAGTTTCATTAATTGCAGCTCTATGGTTATATGATCTTTATTATATAATGAGATATCTTTACTATGAGAACACAATATCTCATGGTAATATCTCAAGTAAGCAGACTTGAGACTTCCTGAAAAGGAGGGTGCATTTCTAAACAGATTCAGGTGCAGAAGTGTGAAGTGTCATCACAGTGCGAACCAAAGGCATCTAAACGAACCAAACACAGGATGTGATGTTACAAGATGCAACACTAACACGCCCCAAGAGAAGAGAGTGCATTGAAAAAAAAAATAGGTTCAACTCCTTTATCTATTTTACCACCTTTTACTGTGTTTCTAGTTGGTAAAAATACCGGTTACCTTTTTATTTCTTATTTTGGATGATTATAAATTTGTGAGTGTGAATGTTAGGCAAACCAGACCTAATATGTAACGATGTGTCATTTTCTTGTTTGGAACTGAATCACAGGTATAAACACACCCTTAAATACAGTATTCACTGTTCTTTCAGAAAGTGCTTCCTGCCACTGAGGAAATCTCATTTAAGCAATGAACATGATTTAATAATGTAAAGGTTCACAGGTGCACACCTGTTCATAGTAATGTGACACTATGCGAACTAATCCATAGTGAGGAAGAATATGGCAAAGGCTTTTTGGGCTCGTTATCCACACCCAAAGTGGTTTCTATTCTGTTTTCCCCAATCGGATGTCGATTTCTCTGAGATTCTTATTCCAAGCAGTGGAGAAATAGTGGACTTGCTACCAAATCCTAATCTGAAACTTCAACCTAATATTTGTCTTGTCCGGATGAGTTTGTCCTGAATCTAGACTGGCTTTTCCATCCAGGGTTTTGTCCACAGAAGTGCATGATTAATTAAACGAGAATCATTTTCAGCCAGCCACAACTCTCCACTAAGCTATTTATACCACGCCCCACTCCCAAACTGCTATCCAGGTCAGCAAACACTCCATATCCCTCCCTGTTCTGCTGGGTGCGTGTGTGTATGTGTATGTGTGTGTGTTCTGCAGGGAAAGGGAAAAGCCAGGTTGTATAAATATAGCTTTTTTGAAACCCTTGTTCCATTCTGTCCTGCCTGTCTAACAGTCTAAACCCTGTCAAAGTCATCCAGTTTTTAGGCTTGGAACAGCTTAATCTCTGTCTCTGAGGTGATGATTTCAGTTTGGTGAAAAATGTAGCTGCTTCTTTCGGATAAATGGCCCAGATTAAGGACTTCTGCTGTGACCTTATTGTAGTCCATAAGTGGTACTCTCTCCCTCTCTTGCTCTGTCTGTCTGTCTGTCTCTGTCTGTCTTTCATTCTGCCTCTTTGTGTGTCCCCCTGTCTGTGCATTACAGTGTGTATTCCAGCTGTGCTCTCGCTTGCTGTGTGTGTATAGTGTATAGTTTTGTGTAATGTGTAGTGTGTCTGTGGTGGTGCTGCTGGCCCAAACCCCTCCTGTCCTTTCTGTACCCTCGCCCGCCTCTCTCAGCTCAGATTGAGAGGGGAATGTCAGCAGCAGTTACACTGAACCAAAGAGCAGCTGGTGTTGACAGCCTTAAATGTACTGAAAATAGCACATTTATGAAAGGCAGAATTAATGATCTCTCAGGCTCAAATAAAACAAGTTTCAGGGAGCCATAGCAACACCCCCATGCCATTTTCCATGTAACAGCTGCAGACAGGAGAGCAACCAATGCATATTCTCTTAAAGATGCGTGAATAACCAACAAGCAGTTTGGAATAAAAAAGGGAGACTAAGAGAGACGGTTCTACAAAGAATCATGACTTAATTCTGCATCACAAATCATAATTTAATTGTGGTCAAGATGTCACATGAGAATTGTGACTTTGGTGAGCTTAGCTGCCATTAATAATGTTGGATAGCAGTATCAGTTTTTAATTATTGCATTAAATCATACATTTTAATTGCATGTGGATACTTTGGTAGATTTCTGATTTAGTTCTTTATATGGAGTTTTTATATTATTTAGTATTTAGAAGATACATGCAATTATTGACACAAATTGTTACCAGATTTACTTTATATCTGTGAATGAATGTGAATAAATCTTTATAGTTTTACTTCAAGAGGTAGCTGTTTGGTGTGAGTAGTCCAGAAGCTCTTCATAAACTCCAATCTGTGCCAGGATATTTTTCCGCAAATCCTAGATACATCTACCAGGAGGATACGGCTACATCCACACTAATATGTTTTAGTTTTAAAACGCATCACTTTTGCGATGTTTACACATGGCATCCATACTACTCTGGAGTTTTCATGTACCTAAATGGAGACTTTTGGAAATGATGCTGACCCGGTTTTAGTTTGAAAACTCCAGGGTTGTGTGGTAGTCTGGGCGGACGATAAATGGAGTCGATAAATCGTTTTTGGAAATGATGACACCTCCTGACTGGGTTTCGGTCACAGTGTATCCTTCCCTGATGCGTCACACTCCTATCACGTGACCATTTTCAGCAAGAAAACAGACGCCATCAGCCTCAAATACAGGTGCCGAGTGCAACATGGATAATGAATTACAAGCCTTGCTGACCCTTAGATCTTTGCTAGCAGCTGTCATGCAGTTCATTTCTGCATTTCATAAAGCTACAACTGCCTACATGCACAGGAGGCAAGCTATTATTCCAGTGATTAGACAGTCTTCTTCCTGTTTACATTGTTATCCACATGCCCAATGCATGTAAATGGTCATGTGATATACGTTTTCAGGCGTCTTAGTATGGACATAGATTATTTCTGATATGGAGCTGAAAAACCGCTGCTTTGAAATGAAAACGTTTGGATGTGTGGATGTAGCCTAAGACTATGTTTAAGTTTTTATGGATAGGTCTAATTATTGGGTTCCAGTAATTCTGGAGTTGACCGTTACAGGATTATCAAAGTGGAAAAATGTAAATGATGAAATGCTAAAATGAAAATTTCCCCCAAAATTGGCCAAATAATTATGATGAATTTTTAGTATTGAGCTAAATAATTGAGCAAAATAATTCTGATGATCTTTTTAGCCAATATCATGCAGCTTTACTGAAAAGAACAAGAGAACATTTTGCTAGGATTTTGGTTATTACTGGTTTCTCTCCTGTCGGGGCATCAGGACAGCCTTGTGCTTCTCCGTACCTTGTTTAACCTTATTCATATGGGACGGGTATGTTCAGTGAGCAAAACCCTGCACAAGATTCTTACACAAGAGTTCTTCTTATAGGAGAGAAAATAGACATTCTGCATTTTCAATGGGTTGTGATAAAAAACAGTGTGCAAAGCTTTGCCTATTGAACACAGCCTAGGCCACAGTCTTGGGTGAAAGGTGGGCAATTTCCCCTCACCTCCTCTTCTTTATTTAAAACTCACTACTGTCGTTTTTATAACAAAGAAATGGTCTGCATGTGGGCCCCTCATAACTCAGCTCTTCCTTTTCTTTTTTCTGTTCTGCATTTATTTTCTCTTTCCTTTCTTCTTCTTCTTCTTCTTCTTCTTCTTCTTCTTCTTCTTCTTCTGCTACTACTACCATTTCTTCTTCTTCTTTTCTTCTTCTCCTTCTTTTCTTCTTCTTCTGCTTTATTTCCTTTCTTCTTCCCTTTTTTGTTGTTGTTTTTGTTTCCTTTTCTACATTTGTAGCTAAATTAAGATTTTCCATGCATGAGGGCAGTGCTAACACTCATAGCAGGACTATGGCTGCTGACGCCAAGCTGCAAAAATGCATGAGGAGAGCTCGAGGCCTACAACAGCGCATTCAGCAGCAGCAGCAACAGCAAGATCAGCCGCAGGAGCCCGGCCGTCCACAGGGGCCTCGCAGGTACCTCCACTGTCTCCTCCCCGTGTCTGTCAGGCTTATTGCCTGTCCAAAAATACTCAGCCTGCTCTCTTCTGTCTGTCTGTCTGTGTTTTCTCCTGAGAAGCAGTTCGCCAAAGGTTTTCAGACCAAAAGAAAAATGATGTGTTCTTATATTAGCTTGCCCTCTAGATTGTGTGGTGATGTGTTGCTTGTGTCTCGACCGTATTACAGTGACACAGAACTTATTTCTGGAAGTTGATATTTTATGCATTTAATATTAGGCTATTTAATCTAGTAGTTCTACAAAAAAAAAAAAAACAGCTACACTTTCAGTTCATGAAGATTAAAAAAAACAGTAGATGAGAGATATAAATCTGGAACAGACTGTGTAGTTGTGCAGGTGCTTTGAGCTCTCTGATATTAACTCCTACTGCTGGAAGCCCCGCCCCTTCACTACCTCCCATTAGTATTTTCAACTGGTGTTCTCATCTTGACTTGGTTTTTACTTGAAAGTGGTGCTGATGAAGGAAAATGTTCTGGAGTTTCTTTCTAAACGCCATGAATAAAGGTTTCACCTAGTTAACATTAAAGAGATATATAGTTTTGTTCAGTTCAGCATGTTTTGTGTTTTTAAAAGTAAAGTAATTCAAAGTTAACATTTAATATTTATTATGTGTAATCAATTATTTAGACCTATTTTGCATATTATTATTTAAAATTGTCATATTCTTATAAAATGTTTTTTTTTTATTAGAATTCATCAGCATGGACAGACTCCTTACACCTATACTGCAGCCAGCCACAAGGGGCGATACAGTGTTGGTTATTATGAGTCATCATTATTGTGCATGTGGATCGTGTACAAGGTACACGAGAGCTGTGGTATGCAAAAGAGCTATTGTACACAAAAAGGTACATGAGAGCTACCTCATTCTTGCATGAGGTTATGGCACAAGCAGCGTTCTCTTTGTAAAAGACGGGAAATTTGTTTCAGCTTCTCCTATCCTAGGCTACATTTACATTTACACTTTCTGCATTTAGCAGACGTTCTTATACAAAAGTGCTTGGTCATTACCTTGGAATATCCAAAGCTAGAGCTGGTAGACCCGAATTCAAGGTATTCTGAGCTATGATCCTGCTAGAAATGAGCCATGCAGTACCAAATACAAACAGTTACCAGCAGAACAAGTCCTATAACCTGAAAGTACTCTGCAAACTATGTAAAAGCAGTGTAAAACAAGACATAGTCAACACAATAACTGCTGTAAGTCCAGTAAGAGCGTTGAGTTAGTGCTCATTCAAGTGATCTCGAAAGAGGCGGGTCTTCAGTTGGCGTTTAAAGACAGCGAGCGACTCCACTGTTCGGACACTCAGGGGGAGTTCATTCCACCACCTTGGTGCCAGAACAGAGAAAAGTCTGGATGCTTGCCTCCCATGTGTCCTGGATGACGGTGGGTCGAGTCGAGCCATACTTGAGGCACGAAGGGCTCTGGGTACGCATCTGGCTTTGACCATTGCTATCAGGTAGGGAGGAGCTGGACTGTTTTTGGCTTTGTAGGCCAGCATCAGGGTTTTTATATATTTTATATCTGATGCGAGCTCCTACAGGAAGCCAGTGAAGGGAGCGTAGCAGTGGTGTGACATGGTTGAACATGGGAAGGTTGAATACAAGTTGAGCTGCAGCATTCTGGATCGGTTGCAGGGGCCTGATGGCACGCATAAGAAGACCAGCTAGGAGGGAGTTGCAGTACACTTGAGATGACAAGAGACTGAACAAGTACCTGGGTGGCCTCCCTCGAGAGAAATGTTTGAATTCTTCTAATGTTATAAAAGAGAAATCTGCATGATCAGGTCAGGTTAGCAACATGAGCCATGAAAGAGAGCTGATAGTCTAGGCTACTGTAATTTAGTACACAACCAGTGAAGTATTGTGAGTGTGGAAGCCTCCTATATCAGGTTGTGTAGGTTACTCACTACTAGTTAATAATAATAATAATAATGAATAAGCCGATAGATGGATTTATGACCTTTAGAACCTGTGGGTTGGTAAATGCTATTTACCAACCGCCTATACTGTGGGCCTGATGTGCCACTTGATGATTGGAGCAGCAGCCCCTTAATGGTGAACCCTGTATACACACTCCGGTTGTGTATTGGACAGTATTTTTACACCATCTGCTCACTTACTTGTTTGGCTGTAAGCTTCTTAGTGGACTGGGGCTATAAGATGGGTAAAGATTTTTGGTAAACTTGAGAAACTTGAGAAGTAGAGGTCAGCCACCCACGCTGCCAGCACAGCTTTGTCAGGAGGACAGCACATCACTTTTCAGCACAACCGCTACTTTCATTATAGCCCTGGGCTTATTACAGAATCTGCGGCGCTTGCTGCCACTCTTGTCAGACGATAGTTACACTACAGGGGAACCGGCACTGCAGTCAGTGGGGGACGCTGCAGTGTGATCAATGTGCAGTTATTTCACTCCCCACTTATTTTTTATTCTCTTATTCGCCTCTATCGATCAGAAGCGCTGATGTGATGTATGGGCTGACCCAGCCGAAGCCCCCTGGGTAATTAGCTAACGTGCTCCTTGTGGAGTATTTAAAGGGAGTTGGTACACTAGCACATTCATCAGGAATGTTTGTGCTCGTACGTCACTGACTGCACCAATCGACGCTGGAGCATACAGACTAAATGAGCTGCCCTTTAAGGACACTAGCACACTCCTAAATGCTCCTTGTTAAATATTGCATTTCTACTTAGTCATGACTTTCTTTAACATTCTGAAAGGAAAGTGGGGCTTCCACTACCAAAGCTCTGAGTTAGGCTAGAAACGGTAAAACTTTATTATTTATTTGTATTGAGCCATAATAATTAGTTCTGCCATTGCTTTATTAGTCTGTAGAAACAGCTTCTCAGCACCTTATGAAACTAGAAGAAGGATTTAAAGATTGATTCGTGTGTGTTTGTGTGTTTTGAGGACTTTTAAGCGTGTGGATATGATTGTAGAAGAAACCAGTTATTCCGTCCTACTGATAAATGGACAGTAAAGCCTATAGGCATATTTATTATTTTACATCAAATCTTTTTCATGCAGTGTCTATGAAAATTATGTCAAGGTCAACCTGTGTGTGTGTGTGTGTGTGTGTGTGTGTGTGTGTGTGTGTGTGCATGTGTTCGTATGTATGTCATGTTAACCGAGATGAAACCTTGAGCTTGGTCTCTTGATGACAAAGTGCCTTATAAAAGTGCCTTTGGCCATATCATAAATCTTTTTACAATTAATGAAAAAACACGGGTTTGGAAAGTGAGCCCTTTCTTTTCAAGGTTTAAAGGGTTTACAACAGACTACTCATCCATGTCTCCTACATAAGTAATGAAATGCAACGTTAAAAGACTGAAGAAAAAAATAATAAAAGCCACGATTTACTAAAATGTTTTGAAACTTTGTGTTCTTTAGTAACCGGCTGCTGACACTGTCACTGTTGGATTCGTTCGTTTGAGGAGTTTGTCCTTCCTTTTTTGCAGTGAACAGCCTGGCTCGGTCCAAATACTGCTGACAGACAATCAGGAGGAGGTGTGGGAAGTCATTCAAGACGCATCCCTTGGCCCTCCACCTCTTGTCCAGACAAAGCCACTCACCTCAAATTCACTTTCTGCTTTGAACCGCCTGTCACTTAACTCTCCCCACACTCCCATACCTCAGCCACGCCCACAAGACCCTACTCAAGGAAGTGATCAGTCACTGAAAGACACAGAATGGGGTGGTGTGAAACTTTATGATGTGATGCAGGCCTCAGGTGGGCAGATCAGACCCATCCATAAGCACCTGGCAATCTCTTTGCCATCTCTTCCACTGGAATTCTGGGGTGTTCTGGATGAAGATGAAGAGCTTTCCCAGCACCAGCAGCCTTCCTCCTCTACACCCCCTGCTTCATCCTTATGGAGAGGCACGTCTGACAGCCCCCATCCTAATGTAGCAAACACATTGCCTCAGACTGAGAAGAGTGTACAGGAACACCCCAGAGCCCCAGTATGGCAACCATTACGCAATCCTCCCTTCCCCCCTTCACCTGTGTTATCCCGCTCCAGCCCCAGACACACCCCTCCTCCTGTCACAGCTCGTCATTGGTCGTCCTGGAGCCTGGACCGCCCTGATGCCGTGGTCGTGCCCCATGAGACCCCACCAGATCAGAGCCACCTGATCAGACCTGCTGTCTCTCCATGCTCATATGGATGGAACGGTCCACCCCATAGTCCAATGAGCTCCAGGAACAAGAGTATCAAAAGGTTTGCCAGCTCTCAGTTTGAGCCGCAATTGGAGGCTGAGGCTGCAGAGTATGAAGAAAAGGAGCTTTCAGAGCTGGACTCACTGTACCAGGCTAGCCTGCGAGCAGGCCGTCGTCTTAGCCCAGCTGCTGGGAAACCACGTATGTCTTTCATTTGCTGTGCATGTACACATTATCATTTTTGGCATGTTTTTTAAGAAAGTTAGTTTTTTGTCTTTTGCTCATATTTATCCTATACAGTACTGTGCAAAAGTTTTAAGCAGTTGTGGAAAAATACTGTAAACTAAGAAAGCTTCCAAACATGGAAGTGTTAATAGTTTATTTTCATCAATTAGCAAAATGCAATGAATGAACAGAAGAGAAATTTAAATCTAATCTATATTTGGTGTGAGCACATTTGCCTTCAAAACAGCATCAATTCTTCTAGGTACATTTTCACACAGTTTTTGAAGGAACTCGGCTGGTAGGTTGTTCCAAACATCTTGGAGAAGTAACCACAGCTCTTCTGTGGATCTAGGCTTCCTCAAATCCTTCTGTCTTTTCATGTAATCTTAGACAGACTTCTTGACGCTGAAGATAGTTCTTAATGACATTGGCTGTAAGTTTGGGATCGTTGTCCTGCTGTGGAATAAGTCCCTGATGGTACTGCATGATGGATAAGTATCTTCCTGTATTTCTCAGCATTGAGGACACCATTAATCCTGCCAACCAAATCCATTTGCAGAAATGCAGCCCCAAACTTGCAAGGAACCTCCACCATGCTTCACTGTTGCCTGTAGACACTCATGGTACATATTGTAACACTCTCCAGCCCTTCAGGGGACAACTGCCTTCTGCTACAGCCAAATATTTCAGATTTTGACTCATCATTCCAGAGCACCAGCTGCCAATTTTCTGCCCCCCCCAGTTCCTATGTTTTTGTGCATAGTTGAGTCGCTTGGCCTTGTTTCCTGTTCGAGGTTTGGCTTTTTGGCTGAACTCTTCCATGAAGACCACTTCTGGCCAGACTTCTCCAGACAGTAGATGGGTGTACCTGGGTCACACTGGTTTCTGCCAGTTCAGAGCTGATGGTGCTGCTGGACATCTGATTTTGAAGGGCAATGAGTATTTGTCATCTGGGGATTTGGAGTTCTTCATTAATGAGTCAGTACAAAAAGATTTTATATTTACAATTGTTACTTTTCCAACAAATAAATAAAATGTTACGCAAAAATGTGTGTCAGTATCAAGAGCAACACATTATATAACAGACCACTTTTCAGTCAAAAACATAATGAAGGCTGCTGAGTTTTGCATGCAAATAAGAAGTAAGTCAAAGTCTCCAGAAGAGCTGTGGCAGGTTCTCCAAGATGCTCAGTAAAACTTAACAGCTAATGTCCTTCACATATTGGACCTGGCAACACTGTTTAAGAAAAAGGCACTCCAAATATTGACTTCCTTTAGTTTATTACTGTGTACTGCACTTCATAGTGTTTTCTTCCTTGCATTACAGAAAGTCTTATGTTGTTATGTGCCTAAGACTTCTGCATCATTCTGTATAGTAATTAGCTTTTAAGTGTTACTGAGCGTCTTGGAGAATCTGCCACAGCTCTTCTGGAGACGTTGACTGTCACACTTACTTCTTTTTTTGCATGTAAACCCCACAGTCTTCATTATGTTTTTGGTCTTTTTGTACTGACTCAATAATGCAGAGCTCAAAAGGAAGACCATCAATAACAAAAGTAAAAACAATAGGGTGCCTAAGACTTTTGCATAATACTGTATATACAGGGGTTAGACAATGAAATTAAAACACCTGTCATTTTAGTGTGGGAGGTTTCATGGCTAAATTGGACCAGCCTGGTGGCCAATCTTCATTAATTGCA
>JAOTRJ010000055.1:7697644-7709080 GCA_028564905.1 Leptodoras praelongus
GGGAGGAAACCGGAGTACCCGGAGGAAACCCACGTGAACACGGGGAGAACATGCAAACTCCACACAGAAATTTCCCAAGTTGCCCCACCCGGGGATCAAACCCGGGTCCTTCTTGCTGTGAGGCGACAGCGCTATCCACTGCGCCACCGTGCCGCCCGCAAAATGCACGTTTAATGCATTTTCATAAATAATTAAGATAAGGTTTATTGATACCTTTATGCTCACTGCAGATGTGCAGGGTGAGCCTGAGAGGCATGACAATTTTTTAAATGAAATAACATGAAAATGAATCATAACTTATTTATTTGAAAATACAACCATTAAAATAACTTTTTTTTTTGTGGAATTCACTGCATGCAACTCTATTGTTCAGAGCAAGCCTGCAGATGCCATCACCACAAAAATGATAATAATGCCAAAAATCATATTTCAGTGCCAGTAGATATGATGTTATAATGCATTATAACAATATAACATGTTATGAATGTGTTCTTAGTTTATTATAGATGTGATCTGCACTGAAAGTGTTATCAAGCAATATTTCAGTAGCATGAAAAAATATATGCTGCATGTAAGGAACAGTAAGTGTAAGCAGTTACAGAAGCAGATTATTCTGGTGTGTGGCTTTACAGCACGTGTTGGACAAGGACGACATCTCCATGACTGAGTCTGTCCAGTCTAATCATCTGCTCTACACTGTAAGTGCAAAGCCTTTGATTTAGTGACTGCACTGAAATTTGTTCAGTGTTCAGCAATGCAGTAATAAAGATCAACTTTATTTTCTGAGCCTGAAACGGCTTTCCTGATCATTTTTAATGTTGAGTTTCAAAGAAAATCTAAGCCTTTGTTAATTCACCCAAGCATATTTCATTCGATCACTATAATGCTTCACTGAGTAAATCAACTCTTGCGTGTTTATAAGGGTTATATTATACATATATAGCTAAATATATGTTTATATAATAAATGTACAATGAAGGAACAAATCAGTAGAGTGATAAGATTTGTGATAAAATGCTCAGGTATGGCTTGGGGCTCAGATGGTTGACTGGTTTAGCTTATACCACAGTGTTCTTGTATTCTTGATCCTGATTGGTCAGAAGGTATTGATTTATTTTCTATAACAGTTCCAATGAAGGTTGTGGGCACGTCACATGTTTATATTGATGCATTTGTTCTAGAAGAACATGATGTGAAGAACATGATCGTTCTTCTTGACTGGTATAGAAAGTGTTCAACCATTAACCAGAGCCATTAGTTGCCTCTTAGCATTTATGCAGTGTATATTGTCCCTGGCAGTTTTATCTAGATATTGTGAGTCAATGTAGGAATAAAATTGAAATGAGGTCTGAACAGTTGTAAACATATACTTATAGTATTCTTTTCTCTGTCTTTTAGCCGTGTGTGATCTCAGAGCAGGCAGAGAAGCTGACAGCTCCTGTTCCCTCCATTGTTGTAACCTCCGAGTCCCATCCCACCCTCCAGAATGACAGGGTCAATGACCACCTTTCTAAATGCCTCCCCAGCATTTCTCCTGTGGCCTCAATCAGCATGAAGCCTCCTTTGATGGACCAAGTGAGCACATCACAGGACTGCATTAATACTGCCAACATTACCATTCCTCTGCATAGTATCTGAAAAACCAAACTGCCCTGTACGTAGCTCTCTTCTCTTATTTTTCCTTTTCAACACAAGTCTGAAAATAACCAATATGCACTTTTTCTTTTCACGTTCAACTGTTGTAATGTCAGTCCTCTTGCTGTAGCAGGTTTTGCTTCCTGTACGATCTTCAAAGATAAGAAAGTGTTGAAGTACAGTTGAAGGTTCCTGCAGTGCAGAATGTCTTCCTATAGCAGGGTTTCCAGGAAGACAGAACTACTTGCAGAGATTTAAATACAAAGAGCTTGCTGCTATCTACTGCTGACAAAGGAAGCAGCACACCATGTCTACTCATACGGAACAAATACTGTGCTTTTACAATGACACAGCGGACAAAATCACGTGAAATGCAGGGCAATAAATCCTCAAATAAGTTCTCAAATTTGAACCTGGGAGAATTTATCACCTGGAGCCTGAAATTTCAACAAACTGCAGTTTGTTCTTACAAAAAATGTAAGTTTTATTTCATCATCGACAGATATTCAGTGTTATACAGGAGAATGAAGTTCCTTTGAACTGCTGTTTGTTCACAGAATATGTTTTATTTTATCAACCACTTCCATTTGGTGTTACAGAATATATTGTTTAAAGGAATATAGAATGAGAATAGTTCAGAGATATTTTGTATTTCTAGTATTTTTTGTCCATATTCTTTGTTTGAATTGTTTTAAATGTATATTTCTTATTAAATTATAGTGTATGGAAAACAAATGTGAAATTTAATTTAATAGTGAAATTAGATTTATTGAAAAAAATATGAAAATGATATATTTTTTCTTTTGAGAAAACATTTTTTCCTTGGATTTTACCCTTGTCTCAGATATTATACTTTGCATCCATGAGTCAGAAGATGAACTTAAATGACTGGGTCTTGAAAGTAGAATATATGTAAGAGTAATGTGTTAAACGTCTCGCTAGTGTTATGTTTCTCTAGTCTCCAGTGAATACAGTGTGATTTTTTGACACACTCCACAAATCCTTATTTATATATTTTACAGTATTTTCTTTTAATCACACCACAATTACTCCATACTGCCCATAAGATGGGAATCATTTATTTACAGTAAATTAAAACTGCGCCTAGGCTTTAAGCACACTACACCCTTAAGAGGAAGGATTTTCCTTTTGACTGCATTTTTGGAAATACTTTAGTGGGATTAATATGGCAGCCTCACGGGTTCCTGGAGGATTACTAGAGAATGCTTTTAACAAGATTGGCTTTTTTTGGAAAGGCTGATCCAGTTGATTTCACCCTTGCTGTATAAGATGGTGGGCTTTAGTACCAGTCAGGTCACTTTTTTTATATGAAAATGATTTGGATTGTTATAGCATGTTTTGGACACTTCATTCTGGCGAGAAGGTTTAAGTGATTGGCTGGAAATCACTCAGTGTATCTATGACCTTTATGCTGACCCATGGTTTGTTTCTTATCAGTCACAGTTATGCATTACATCAGCCGTATGCCATGCTTGCCTACCTAGCACTTGATGTCTGATCCCCATTAGAACTGATACTCCTGGCTTAACCAGGTGATAGATGTGTTATTAGTTTTTCATTCTTTCCTAGTGAGAAATGAAATTCCATACATCATGCAACTTTCTCCATCTATTTCCTTCATCTGTCTTGTGTTAACGTTGCCATTACTTTCATTGGCATCTTAATTTATGCATACACTTCCAATCACAGGTTTGCCCAGGCCTGCTCATAAAAGGATTTTCTTTTTTTTTTACTATAATATTAATGAAGACATGAACACTATCAAATAACACACATGGAAGTATGTAAAAATCCATGTGTGTTTAACAGTATTTATAGTTTAAACTCATAGCACTTCCTGATGAAGATTTGCACACTCTTTGCTTCTTCTTATTGAGCATCATGAAGGACTTCATACAAGATGGGCAAGATCTCATATCAGTCTTACTGGTTCTCTGAAGTTATTACTGCTTAAATATTTTTAGGCAGAATTTTTATTTTTATTTAAACTGTACTTGTTATGAAGTGAAATTATCCATAATACTAACCTAACTGTTTATATATTAAAATATAGAACTATACATCGATCAGCCATAAAACTACTTGCCTAATATTGTCTCCCTTGTGCCACCAAAAATCTCTGACCCTTCAAGGCATGGACTCCAAAAGCTCTCTGAAAGTGTGCTGTGGTATCTGGTATCAGGAAATTAGCAGCAGATCCTTTAAGTCCTGTAAGTTACACGGTGGCGTCTCCATGAATCTGACTTGTTTGTACAAGATCTGGGGAAATTGAAGGCCAGGTCAACACCCTGAAACCTTTGTCATGGTCCTCAAACCATTTCTGAACAATTTTTGCAGTGTGGCAGGGTGCATCATCCTGCTGAAAGAGGCCACTGCTATTAAGGAATACTGTTGGCATGAAGCAGTGTACTTGCCCAGAGCATCACATTGCCTCCGCTGGCTTATCTTGTTCCCAGACCGCATCCTGGTGCCATCTTTTCCCCAGATGAGCAACACAAATGCACCCAGCCATCCACATGACGTAAAAGGAAACATGATTCTTCAGACCAGGCCACCTTTTTCCATTGCTCCATGGTCCAGTTCTGATGCACAAGTGCCCACTGTAGGTGCTTTGAGTGATGAACAGGGGTCAGCATGGAGACTCTGACTAGTCTGCAGCTATGCAGCCCCATATGCAGCAAGCTGTGATGCACTATGTGTCCTGACACCTTTCTGTTATAACCTGCATTAACTTTTTCAACAATCTCTGCTACAGTAGCTCTTCTGAGGACTACTACAGACGGACTAGCCTTCATTTGCCATGCACATCAGTGAGTCTTGGGTGCCCACGATCCTGTCACCAGATCACCACTTTTGGTAGATACTAACCACTGTATACTGGGAACACCCCATAAGACCTACCATTTTGGAGAAGCTCTGGCCCAGTCATCTAGCCCTCACAATTTGGCCCTTGTCAAAGTCACTCTGATCTTTAAGTTTCTAACTCCACTCATCTGTCTCTGTCTGGTATTACAGGGTAATCTAAGAGATTTTCAAGGATAACCAAATTCAGCATTACTTGCTGCTGTACTGTTTTAGGTGGAAAAGTGCCAAGGGTTGTATAATGCTAATTGAGATACAGCCATGTCCATAAATATTTGAACATTTACAAAGTTATTGTATACACACCCCCACTCCCCACCCCGAGTCCAAAAAATAACTGGACAAACTAGCAATCTGGAACCTATCATCACCAGACATTGGGTTTCCTCCTTGGTGATGCTCTGCCAGGACATTACTGCAGCCATCTTCACTTCCTGCTGGGTTACTTCCCTGGTTGGATCCCCAGTTCACTTCCATGGATCTCCTGCTTCCTTTGGGGTTGTACTGTCTTCAGTGAGATGCTCAATTTGTTTCAGGTCAGGTGATTGACTTGGCCATTGCAGAACTTTTCACTTCTTTGCTTTAAAAAGTCTGGTTTGCTTTTGAAGTACGCTTCGCATCATTGTCCATCTGCATTCTGAAGTGCCGTTCAATGGGTTTTGAAGCATTTTCCTGAATCTGAGCATATAATACATATGACTCTATTTGCTTCAGAATTCATCTTGCTGCTTTTGTGACTTCATCAAAAAATACAAAGGACACAGTTCCACTGGCAGCCGTACATGCCCACACCATAAGATTATGCTTTAGTTCTGCTTCAGATCATGTGCACTGTAGTTCCTTCCCTTCTCTATCCTCTTCTCTTTCCATCATTCTGGTACAATTTACAATCTTCCAGACTTTTAGTTCTTCATCACCAGAGCTCACCAGTATCTTCTTTCTTTTTAGGAATGCCAAATAGTTGATTTGGCCACACCTAATGTTTTTGCTATCTCTCTTATGGGATCTCTCTCTCAGTATACTGCAAATGAAATCAGTCCTATCACTGAATCCCACTGATAAAAGGCTGGAGATATTGTGTTTTGTGTAAATGGTGTTGCAGCAGTGTGTTGTACATGGTAACGTTTAAAACAATGGTTTGTGTACGTTGTGACTCGTCCGTTCATTCATGTATTTATTGTCTGTGTATAATTATGTTTGTGCAGTTTCCTTTAATTAATGCTAGTTTAAATACTTAAATTATTATTGCTTCCAGAACATAACTGTAAAACACGGTAGCTTACGTTGTCATACTGTGACTTTGTCTTTGCATTTTTTTATTGTAGACAAAACCAATGAATAATCCACAAAGTTCTCTCAAGTCTGATTCCACTTCCTGTCTGAGACTTGTGTTTGCAGTTTTTCTCACATCCTCACAGTACCAACAATTCAATATTTATTTTTTTTTAAATATGCATAATTTAAGCATTGCATCCTAGATTACATAGTATGACCATTCAACTATGAAGTAAATATATTTAGATTCTATTCTTTAAGTGTAAATCCGATACTGTTGTTACTATTCATGTTACTTGTGGTCTAAATTGTTTGTATTGTTTATATTTTATTAAACAAATCCTATTCAGCATCTGAATTATGTTCACTGGTCTTCAATATATTAATATGGAAGCTTTTAATCTTATCCACAAAGGGCCATTATGGCTTTATGGCTACTGGCTTTCATTCCAACCAATATTAGGTTGGTTTGCCTTCGGTGTCAGATTACTTTCTCATTGCACCAAATGTTTAATGGGAGAACAGAACGTGTTTGATGTTTGATGATCTCCTCACTCAGACACGCTTGTTGTGCTTCAGACTTATTACTGTATATGTGAAAGCACCATCATCTTCTATTCTACATCCTTAATTAGTTGTCTCTGGTCTTCAAACTGCTACAAATTTGTCTCCTAGTTGGTTGGAAAGGAAACCTGGAGCAACACTGGCACATTTGATCGGCACTCACTCATTATCTAAGCTGATTAATGAGCTGCAGGGGTGCTGGAGCCAATCCTAGCGTAAACACCCTGTACAGGTTGCCAGGCCATTGAAGGGCAGACACACACAGACAAACACATTCACACACATATCTAGTATCGCCACTTTGCCTAACTGTAAATCTTTAGACTGTTGAAGGAAACCTATGCAGACACAGGGACAATATGCAATCTCCACACAGAGAGGACCCTGGCTACCAGGAGATTGAAACCAGGCCTTTCTTGCTGTGAGGGAGGTAAAGACTATGCCACCCAGAGAAGACCCCTGAATTAAAAATTAAGATATGATAATGGCTTCAGTGAAGCAAAGGCCAGTGAAAAATAATGCTGTGATCACAACACAAGAAAAAAAGTTACTTTGTGCTCTCTTTTTGGTGTCTCTGCTGGTGTGCTGCCTCTACAGGACCCTACAGTTGACACATATTTCTAAAATGATTAATTCCGGGAAATCTGTGCCAGCTGAGGTCTGATGATTGGACATGCTACTGATTGGACACTTACAGTAATGAGGACAGTGGGACCACCACTACACAGCAACATGTGACTTTTTAATCATGGTTTAACTCTGATTAAGATCAATAAAGTGAAATTTAATGACAAGAAACAGATCCCCTGGGCTCCTACCCACAGATTTTACAGGTGCACTCTTTGTCAGTGTGTATAAGTACTGTACAGTAGTTTCTTTGTATTTTGATGCTTGTGGCCTATGGAAAGTTTGCCTTTGTTACCTTAAATCTGTCACTGATGCCAGTGTATTTACCATTGTATTTATGCAGCAAAGGTGTTGATATGCTCCAACTCTTCAAAACATGCCTGCAGGTATGAATTTATACATTAATGTGTAAAGCAATGTGCCTGTTTGCATGACTATTGAATGCTAGAATGATGCTTAGAATGACAGACTTCAATTGGTCAACAAACTGCTTTTATTTTGTTTTTATATACCTCAATGCAGTCTACAGTGTCTGGCAATAGACGGTACAGTATTCACTGTAATGTTCCACAATTTATATTCTGTGATACAGCCTGGAAAGGGAACGGAATAGAAGATGGAATATGTCATTAGAATTGATCTGCTGTTGTACCACAAGAGTCTTCATACTTGATGATAAATCTATTAAATTTGATAATTCATCACAATGCTAACTCAGAGGCATGTTTACCACTGGGTCACATTACCTTTTCTTTTAGTTATACTTTTTAATCGTTTGGGAATTGAAGATACTAATTATTGCAGTTTTGCCAATTTTCTCACTGTAAAAAAACTTTTTATAGTTTTTACTTGTATTTCAAAATGACAGTCAAATTTAATTAGAATTACAAAAATAAACTGTTTATTAAAACACACGATTTGAGAAAAAAAATGGAACAAATGGAATAGATTAAATATCTGTTTGATATTTTGTAGATGACACTTTTACAGTTACAGTTTATTAATGTATTTAAATAAACAAAAAATGACTCTTTTCTGAACTATGTCTGAAAGTTCATTTAAACTTGGGCTTTTGCAATGTGAATTTATATGTTTGTAATTTGTTTTGTCTTATATTATGGTGCTTTTTGTAATGGCAGGAATAACTAAGCTGGGGACTTGGGGTTAAGGAACCAGCCTAAGTAAGGCACCTTGCCTCCAAGGGATTCACTTTACTTAAGCTTTACTTTTTTATTTTAGATTATAAGGATTGTCAATGTCACTCGGGTCCTTACTTTTCTAGCTCCACTCATCTGTCTCTGTCTGGTATTCAGGATAATCTAAGACATTTTCAAGGATAATCAAATTCAGCATTACTTGCTACTGTGCTGTTTTATGTGGAAAAGTGCCAAGGGCTGTATAATGCTAATTGAGATACAGCCATGTCCATAAATATTTGAACATTTTCAAAGTAATTGTATACACTTTAACTATGATAAAGATAATTACTGTTTTTACTGACATTGTCTGGCACCCCTGCTTCCAGAAAGTTACAGATTTTGGCACTGCTCGACAGTCCAGGGTTGCTGTTGTTTCTTCATGATGTGCCATGCATGTTTTATAGGATATAGATCTGGACTGCAGGCAGGACAGTCAAGTACATTCCATTGTTTTTTATGTTTACAAATATATTAACATTAAGCTTGTCATGGAAACACTGAAAATACTTTCTTTGTACTTTTATCAAAGTTCAAGAGATTTTCCAAATGAGAGTTTTTAATGCATTTTTACAAAGTGTCCCAACTTTTCTAGTTTGTTTAACTAGCGTAGTGGAAAATAACTAGATTAACTAGAAAAGCATTTAGAGGCAGGCGTTGTGCTTGCGAACCAGATGCCATCCCACTTCCATTAACAAATGACTTTTTCTTGTTTGTAAGTTTCTTCCCACCACTCTGGGGTGCACTTTGCTCACTGGATGCCCACAGGGCAAAGAAAAAAAATGTGTTGGCCTAAGAAGAGGCTATATTCGCCCTGTGAATCATAGGGGTTTGGTATCTCAGGGTGTCCCCTTACACACCAAATATGGACCCTGAGGACATGAGTGCTATCGCTTTTTGCAGTGGATGGCTATTCTTAGGCTGTCTGTCCAGGCCATCCGTACAGGCAAGATCTCTGCTCTTTCTGCTTTTCAACAGTTTTTTTTATTACTTGTTTTGATCATGTAGTCAAAAGTGCAGTTAAAGTCAGGTTTTACTCTACTTTAAGCAATAATGAGTCCTGGGTTCTGGGTTATTTTTGTCTCCTGTCTGTGCAGATGTCTGTTGACTAGATATGCTGTGCCCCACTCATTCCTACATTGTTGTTATTGTGTTGCAGAGGCTCCTCGGCGTCTGCCCGTCCCCGGGTGTTCGTCCTGACTGCAGGGTGAAGAGCCACCAAGGAAAGAAATAGGAGTTACTTGTCCCAAGGCGAGGCTTTCCATCTAAACTCTCCCGCAAAATGAGTAATTACACAATAACTCTGTGTGGACCTGCTCCATGGGGCTTCAGGCTGCAGGGAGGCAAAGACTTTAACATGCCCCTTACAGTCTCAAGGGTAAGACCAGCATTTCATTTTTCACATCTTCATATGTTCGACATCTATTCTAATTGACACAACAATTTAAACAGAATGAATTAATCACATTTTTGTCTATTGTCCTTATGTTGCACATATTTTAATATGCAACTAGAAATGTGCTACATAAATATGGGACAGGATTACATAACTATGCACTGCAGCTGTTATGCCTTATTGACATAGTCCAACTCAACATTATGTATCCAGCATTGGGGCTAATAGCAGTCAGAAGCACCACCGCGTTAAGGCTCTATGAATATCCTATAGCAGGTGAGGTTGACAAAATGGACATGTGCAAATGGAGCGTCAGCTATCTGAGGAGAAAAGTGAAGCATAGATAAGCTTATGTACTTGTACAAATATTGAATTTG
The DNA here is from genome assembly GCA_028564905.1 of Leptodoras praelongus. NCBI lineage: Eukaryota > Metazoa > Chordata > Actinopteri > Siluriformes > Doradidae > Leptodoras > Leptodoras praelongus. The sequence continues at coordinate 7,707,598 of JAOTRJ010000055.1, forward strand.
GTTTACGCTTGTGTAATCCTTTAGGGCCTTGGGTTTGTCTGGCCAAATTATACATGCTTTGCTCAACTGCCGCCTGTCATTTGTGTACAGAAGATCACCTTAATAATCACAAGACACTTTGTGATCTGGTGCAACACTGATTTGAGCAGCACAAACAAAAATATTGAATGGCGTCTACACCATGTTTTGGTTAGTTAGGTACATAAAGGTTTTATGTCTTATACTGGAGGAGCTGTCTGCGAATTATTGCCATGTTTCACAGAAAGACGTTTTGGACCTCATTAATCACACATGATGGACCCTGTTTTAGCTCAGGGCTGGTAAGTGCTAACATAGCTGCCATTTTCCAAGAAATCAGATACTGGCACTGATAGAGAAGGTTTTTTTAGCAGGCAGTGGTTGATAGGGCCAACATGGGGAAGAAATGAAGTATATGATGGTAGCAGGCTGGCGTAATTCCTCTGCATACCATTGTGAAAAGGACACACGTCATGAAAGGCATTCTAAACAGTGTACATGCTAAACAGTGACACTTTACGTCATTCAATCGAGTATGACCTGCGAGGTGTGTTTTCCCTCCTCCTGGATTTATAGGCTGTAAAGACATGACACGAGCATTACTCTATTACTCTAGTATATTTGAAGATCCATTAATATTAGCGTTATAGGAATTCTAGTACTTGCAAAGACGCTCAGTACAGAATCTGTATCCAGTATACAGTATGTTCAGATCACTTTTGATATACTACAGCGTTTCTTAGTATACACAGAGAGAAGTACCCTAGTTTACTTTTGATATATTAGCATGTGTATGCGCACCAGGAGAGAAGTAAATTTAGTGTGAAGTACACTTTGTAGCTTATTTACAGAGTATTTATGTTTTCAAGTGTATCTCTTGTCCCAGTTTTGTCTGAAGCATAGGTAGTGCATTAATAATATACACAACTATCAACCTTAAGCTGTTAATATACTATGATATAACATACAACTAAGTGCACATAAAATGTGGGAATTTTAACCTTTTCTGACTGCTGTCTTTAGTTCCTGCTTTTATTTCTCATATTTAGCAGCAATTATCTATAACATATGAAGTGCACATATTATTGCGCAATTGTGAGCCTCTGAGCACAGGAAACGTATTGACTTCTACTTACATAATAAAGGGCAATCATTGTTCATGTTGTTCCATCTGTAAGTCCAGTGCAAATGCCAGGCTTGTTTTTAATTATTGAATTTTCCATATCAAAGGTTTTCGTTTGGAATGAATCCTTAACAGAGGTGTACTGCACATCAATGCTATAATGATAGCACCATTCTAGCTGCTGCACTATACAGTACAGGCCAAATGTTTGGACACACCATCTCATTCAATGCATTTTCTTTATTTTTATGACTATTTATATTTTTAATAGCCACCCATTGCTCTGATTACTGCTTTGCACACTCTTGGCTTTCTCTCAATGAGCTTCAAGAGGTAGTCACC
>JAOTRJ010000055.1:7948241-7960906 GCA_028564905.1 Leptodoras praelongus
ATGGCTGCTCAACACAGAAATTTCCCCTCTGGGATGAATAAAGTACTATCTTATCTTATCTTATCTTATCTTATCTTATTATTATGTAATGACTTCAAAAATAAAATGGCCGAGTTAACAAAATACATAAAGGAAAATTAGACAGTGAGTGTTATACCAACAGCAAGCCAGAAAAGCATACTGTGATGTGATTTATCATGATATGAATATTGCATTGTTATGTTGGCCAGCTCTACATGTTATTGTATCATAGCCTAATTAAAAACAAACAACCGTGCCACCCTGCTGTGACTAGCAGCATCTATTCATGCTGTACTGAACAGCTTTTTGTGAAATATTAACAAGAGTGTGAGCTAAGGAAATGAGTGAAAGTTACCTGGAAAGGTTGCAGGAACTATAGACTACAGAAGTGATTCCCAGTCTTGCTCCTGGAGTGGTAATGCTTTTCCTGCTCTATCAGACACAATGACCTTATGAAAAGCTTGGTAATAACATGTGTGAGCAAGGTAATTACTCATACAGGGATATTTCAGGAGCAAAACTGGGGGGTGGACAGTGCTTTAGAGGGTGTGTGTGTGTGGTGGTGGGGTGTCAGGGGTTACCTGAGGGTATATACCTGAGGGTTTAGTGGAGCAGAACAGGCATTTCAGATGGTCACATGTGACAAGAGCTTTGATGCAGCTACATTTTGAGTTTATCCTCTAAAGTGCGAGAGGCTTGTGTACTTCTTTGGTACGTTACTGATCTCTAGTGGTTGAAATGGTACATGCAAGTCTTATTAAAATCAGTCTAGTGGCAGCAAAGTGCTTTTTGGTATAAATAGTTAGAGAAAATGCCTCTAAGGGTGTTATCTCAGTCAGTCAGTCAGTCATTATCTGTACTGCTTATTCCCAGTTACGGGGCCACAGGGGAGCCGGTGCCCAGCCGGCAACTCTGAGCGCAAGGGCAGGAACCAACCCTAGTGTTATCTCATACAGTCCTTTTTTTAAAGAATCCATACACAGTCCTCTTAAATTAGACCAAAAAGTCAACCAACACAAATGGGACTCAGTTCTTTTTGCATTCACATTGGAAGTTCATTTGAAGGAGAACACACTTGTCTTCCTGGTCCACTTCAGCTCTGGTGAGGCATCAGTCCTCTTTTAGTATACACTATAGTCCATCTGGAGCTCTCAGAACTTCACTGCTTTGGATTATACTGTAGGTCGCTTTTACTTGGAACAAGTTGGCTGCTGCTATAATTGTGAACAATAGCATGTGATCTGTCTGCAGCAAGCCCAAAAGTCTAAAATACAATGGTCAAAGATGAAGCGAAGCTAGAGCTCTTTGTGTTCACAATGCATAAGCAAACTGCAACAGGGTCTGAGTTCGTTTGGAGTGTTCACATATGCCCAAAAATGCTGACTAATCACTTTGAATTTGTTTTGGAAAGCTGAAAGGGACTAAGTGTGAAACCAGTCTGAGAGTAAGTAGAAATCGTTTTCATTATTTAGAGCCCACCTAAAATCAGTATGTCACAATAAACTGATACAAACACAAGTGCACTGGTTGTGTTATCCCAGTGGGTGACTTTTAAAGTGGAACAATGAAATACCAGGGTCCAGGTGGTTGACTTGAAGAGTGTGAAACAAAGCTCTCTGAGTTTGGATGTGGAAATGCAAATTTGACTACCATTAATCGCACCAGGGTTCATTTTAATCAAACCAAAGCTGACAAGTATAAGCACATCCTAACACCGCATTAATAACAAGCCCAATCACAGTGGGTGATCTGACAGTCATCATTCTTGGCAATTATAATCCTTGGCAATTCTCATCCTTGGCAATTATCTTCCTTGGCAAAGGTGAAATTAAAATGTGAGAAAGAATGAACTTGTCTAAGAATGAAAGTACAGACCTTTTAGGGCTACACACTTCTACACTTGTCCTGAAGGGGGAAGTGTCACCTAGGGTTTGGATGCTACAAAGCAACAGCATCAGTCTGATGAGGAACGAAAAATGCAAAGGAGTGTAGATATAGACAGTACACAGTACTGACTGTGGGACAGTGACAGTTTACTGTTTTATTGGCCTTTAAAGGGCAGATAGAATGTGTGTGTGTGTGTGTGTGTGTGTGTGTGTGTGTGTATACATGTTTCAGTTTTACGGTGGTGAAATCAATCCTAACCATACAGCAAAGCATGCATGTTCAGACAGACTGATACGCTCCCCACAGACCTGCTGTGAAACTGATCTACTCTTTTCTGTGTGTTTTGATGATGTGAGCTCTTCATCACCAGATGACCAACTTCTTACTTGCACAATACATGTAATGCTTGTTCCATTTTGTCTAGTTATAATTTACTAAATTTTGTAGCGTTACAACCTGAAACTGAAATAGACTTAACTGGGATTATTTATGAAAAAAACTGAATCTGGGGATTACTGTATAAGTCAAAACTTGCTAATGAAGTAATTCATATCATTAGTACATTTTATTAGTAGCTGAGTTTATGGCCCTGAGTTTATTGCCCTATTTTGCCTAGCTAAATCTTTTTTCTTAATCTTTTAACTGTGGTCCACAAAACAATTTTTATTTAAAACAGATTATAAACCTTTATCAGGCCAGTCCCGGCCCATGAGCTATATGTTTGACACTCCTCATCTAAGCTCATGAAGGAGAGGAACATAGATAATTTCTCTAATCATACTTCCATCATAATCATAAACATGTTTCCTACAAATGGCCTATGTGGCTGTGGGTGTGTATGATACAGTCTCTGTGGTGCTCTTCTTCTTTTTCCCTCAATGGGTTTCCATTGAGCCACTTACCTATATACACTATGCAGCAACTGGCTAAACATGTAGCCAATACTTATTTTTGCATTGAGCTCTGAGTGCAATAACACTTGCAGTTAAATGCATTTGTTTTTCAGTCAACCACTTTCTGCATGCACAGAAGAAATTAATTGAAATCATTATGAATACAAAAGACATACAAGTTAAATAGTGCCATTCATCAACAATGTAATTATATACTTTCTTATAATTTCTCATCCGAAATCTAGTATTTAATTAAAAACTCAGACAATCTGCTGTGAAGGATTTAAATGAAGTCTGAGTTTTTAGCCATGGATCGCATTAGTTCCTCTCTGCTTGAGAAGCACAAAGGTATATTGACTTGAGCTCCACAAGTGGACACCAGTGATAGAGAGAATAGGACTAGCCCTACGGTCCAGCTGCCCAAAATGTGTGGTCGTTTTTTATCAGCAGCGCATGTCATACTCCATGACCTTTCCCAGGTGAGCCAGCTTGCCCTCTGACCACAAAAGTTATTGGCTGATGTCTATGCAGTCTTCTACAAAACATGGACAGAACATTTGTGATAAGGCATCACTGTTGTGAATGGAGAAAGATGATGAGCTTTGTGTTGAAGGAGAAGGTGTATGAATATTAAGGGTTTAAAGTATGTGGCAGTCAGTGAGTGCATATATACAGATGACTGCTAATGGGATAGATGGTTTAACTAAGATTATGAGTAATTAAATACCTGATTTATGTAACATGATGTATGCTTATTCTGAAGAAACAGAAGACAACAATGACTGTCATAATTTCATACTATTCGCCCATCAACAAAAAGGTGCTTGAAAGGGAGACACAATGACAAATGCATTTTGGAGCCTTCAGTAGCTGAAAACGATAGAATTAAACATAATAATGAAGTGGTAATGAGACTGTAGTACTACAATATAATTGAGATGAAAAGGTATAAAGATTAATGTTAAGATCACGGTTAACGTTCATACATTTTTCCAACCTCAGCTTCCTGGCTCATTTAAGCTAAGGATATATTTTCATGAGATCAGGTTCATAACTGAACAAGTAATATGTTAGTACTATTACAAAGTCTACGTCAGATTATAGATAATGTTTTCAACCTGTTTCTCAAGGAGTAAAGCAGTAAAAAATATTTCTTGTTTTTCTGGGCCCAAGTTGGTCATGAAGAGAGCGGTTGGGATGTAAGTTGATGTGCATGTCCTTAGGGGAAGTGTCATTTTCTAGATGTGAACAATGGAGGTATAGCATTGCATTGTAACATTAGTGAGAGGATGTGCCTGCGGCCTAAACTGTAAACATATACACCCCAAACTCTCCCAAAGAATAAATCATAGCAGGCTGATTTCAGGCCAACTGGCTGGGCTTAAAAAGCCCTAAGTGTGTGGGTGTATTCATATGAATACTGATAAGCATGGGAGAGAACAGCATGAAGCCAAACCAACTGTATAAATCTTCCTGCTTTTGTGCAAGCATTTTGTTGAAACCCCAGAATCTGTACTAATTAATTAATGTTGGTAATTGGTACTATTATTGCATGTAAGTGGTAATGTATGAGTGTGTATGTGATTGTGGGAAAATATAAGATATTGTTTTTTTATGATTTATTCTCAGCCCACACAGAGCTTGTCTGGGTTCAGGGCATTGGGTTTCAGGACAGGTGGAGGAGGGGCAACCAAAACAGGCTAGCATGTGTCACAGAGCAGAAAACTCATTTCAACAGCCCACAGTTTATATGCAGACTGAAAAAAGCAGGAGTTTTGATTGTGCCATTGTCCAAATGTATTTTGGATGAATGTAGAAAGTGACTAATCACTGTAATGTGATGGACCAGATCTTACATGTTATTACAGATTCACAGATTACAGATACACAATTAACATTTATTTACTACTCTTATTTATTTACAACTCTTTAAGTCTCAGGATTGGTCAGTGGGTTCAGAAGTTCATTCAATAATAATAATAATATTAATAATAATAATAATAATAATAAGAAGAAGAAGAAGAAGAACAAGAACAAGAACAAGAACAAGAACAACAAGAAGAAGAGGAATAAGAATGAGAATAATTCATATTAGTTGCTTTAACACAAAATAACTGAATATGTTTTAACATTAATTACTTGTTAAATGTTTTAGTCTTTACTTCATTACATGTCTTCACTCTTTCCAACTATAGTTACATTTGACTTTACAGTCACAATAACAAGAATAAAAATGCAGCCTGATCAGTTTATTTAAAGCTCTATTACACCTCCTCACCATTAATTGTAATTTACCAGATTCCTGTAGATCCGATTTCACAGATGACACCACCAGTTTCCCCAATGAAAAGCCCTTCAGAACTTAACACTTTCAGTGAAATAGCTTCCTTGGGTACACATACAAGGAGTAACAATGTTTTAACTCTACGTGTATTATGCTCATCATGATTTGTCAAATTAGGACCCTCAAATCCTTCTCCTGTTCTAATGTTTATAACACAGGACCTGAGTGACACAGGAAACCAAAGCCTCCATTAACACCTTCTCATTAGCACACTTTTAGACATATCAACACGGGTGTGACAAACTTGTTTAACATTGGACACTTCCATGTACCACGTAACACTCCCCTTCAACATAAATAACACACAAGAGAGGACCTGCTACAAGTGATTCCCTGCTATAAATTTTCAGTCTTATGTGATGTAGCTTGATGGAGATGGCACATGGGTTGGTGCAAGTGTTTGTTGTGTTTCTGAACATGGCTAGAAGTTGAATTGGCAGTGAAAGTGACACAGTGGAAAAGGTCAGAAAGCATGTAGTGTATCATATGCTGCATCCCCCAAGTGCCCCGAAAACCTTGGTCTGCTTATTTCTCAAATTGCTCCCGCACTTTAGGGTTAAACATGTTGACCCACATTAGGCACATGGACATAAGGAGGGGTGCTAGAGGCACAGCTGACCTGGGCTATAATCATGTGAGTCAACTGGACACTGCAGTAAATGATTGGATGTGTTCCAGCAAGTCATTCGCTTTAAAGGTTTATACAGACTCTGATGAATGAGAGTAGGAAATACTGCAGCAAACCTTTTTGATTAATAAGTTAGACTTTTGTTAGATGTCATGTAAGATTCATAACACCAGCAGTGTGTGAGCTCTGAGCATATGGATATATTTTTCACATGCATAAGAGACAAGGGTGACTTGACCAGAGTGTCCATCTGCTGAGAAGCAGCTATGCCTTCTCAATAAAAACCCATAGGAATGTAAAAGATCAGCTACTCTTAAGAGCTGTGGAAATATTTGATTTATATTCAACAGGTGCCATTCATTACAACATATGTGGTGACCAAAGTGTTAAATCCGAATCTTGTTCATTACCATAAGCTAAAATATGTTTGTAGGTAGAGAGTGGATTATAATCTTCCAATATTTACAGAAAGCAATCTATTTCACACAGAAATAAATATTACTTATTATGTTTAAGTGATTAAGAGATGGAGTGTTGGGTTTTCAAAGAGTGAGTCAATATATATATATATATATGAGAGAGCTAAAGAGTGAGAAAGAAAGAGCAGGAGAATGAAAGATACTGCTTTGATTACAGTCTGAGAAGCATGTTCCTGCCCAGACACTGGCGGTGTCACTTCCCTATGCATGCACATTTAATCCCTCTGCCTGCCAGGAGGATGGAGAGGAGAAACCTGATCTCCCAAGGGGCCAACAGACAGGAGGACAAGAGAAGGAGAATGAGACACAGTCAGAAAGAGAGAGAGAGAGAGAACAAGCAGTGACAAGATTTATAAGTTAGCTAATGGTGCAGTGGTATCACTGGTATCATCACCTATGCATTAAAAAAAATGATAAGTAGTTGGGCAAACTGAATGTTCTTATGATGTACCTGAGCAACTGTGGAGGAATTTTAAATAGTTTTTTTAAATTCTTTTTAAATAGTTTAAAAAATAGTTTTAAAACAGTACATTTTTAAAATAAAGTTTTATAATAAGCAAAAAAAACAATGCTTGTATTCGATTAGTGAGAAGTAAACTTATGAACTTAGGGGCCATTATCATCCCCCACCATTCACACACACGCGCACACACACACACACACACACACACACAGCTTAGCGGCAGCCTCTCCCGGTGCTATCAGGTATCGCGTCCCTCCCGAGAGGGAAGGTGAGCCAGCTTCATGAATCATTTAGAGTGTGCGCTGTGAGTGGAGGTCAGTGTGATTGCTGAGTGTAGGGTGTCTCTGCCCATGGCCCCCACACAACTGCCTTGATTTGAACAGAAAAAAGGCTTAGGCCATGGCACAGTCAGCACCAGGCCTCTACTGAAACAGAGCACAGCAGAGCTGTCTGGATTAACAGAGTTCTTCCTCACTCACCGCCCACTGAAACAGGAGACAGGTGCAGATGGAGGCAGAGCACAGGCTGACCTACTCATTCTTACCTCTGGCCCAGGTAGTGATGTAGTTCTTACAGGAAGCCCAACCCCAAAGTGCCAAATGCTACAGTGGAGAACAGCTTCCTCTAGTTGGCAGACTCGTAAGGAAGCTGGATTGCATAATTAGATACTAGTTAAAGTTTGAACTATAGCAGATTTTACATTTATGGAAATTACTATATATGCAGTCAAGTACAAAGGTTTGCCAATCCTTAGGACAAAAAGAACACAAAAAAGAGATATTATCTTTATATCTGCCTTGGTCAAAGCAAGGTTTTTTTTTGTGCTCATCTATATATAAACTGTTAGACAAATTAAACGTACATTCATGAAAAACATTGCAACAAATGTCTACTTTCAATGAATGTCATGAGCAATGTTCTCTTTCAGAATTTCTTAGTCTTCTTGAATTCATTAGCAGGCTTATGTACAGCAGTCAGATCTGGTTTACAGACACTGCCACTGGGTTTAGAAGGACGCAGCATGGTTTGAGGCAGAGCAAACCTCTGAATAATATACAACAGTGTTTAGAATAGACCAACTCACTCTTATGCATTCTTTAAATCAGCATCAGCACTTCTGCTACAGCCATTGCTCATACATGCCCCCCCCCTACCCCTTCCTCGGGAAAACTGATACTGACCATGTACAATCAATCAGTCCCATTTACTGCTAAATCTGCAAACTTAGCCCTGTGTTGGCTAGTGAGTTTGTGTATGCATATTTATTGACATAACATACCTAAAAAGAAAAAAGTAAAAACCTAAAATAAAGGTTCGTTACAAGAATAATTATTGAAGAATTGAGTCTAAAATGAAAAATTAATAAGATTAAAACATTAAAAGATTAAAACATTAATTCTTCCATTCATTCATTAATCTATTACATTGTAGCATGATTACTGAGTATGTATACATTTAGTGAAGATGTATTCGGAAATAATGAAATGAACTATATTCGCAGTAAGCAATAAAACATCCAATAAAACATTCATACATTCATTCCTTCATTTTCTTGACCACTTATTCCTTTCACCGTCATGGGAGAGCCGGTGCCTAGCCGGCAGCATAGGGCGCAAGGCAGGAACAACCCAAGACAGGGCGCCAATCCATCGTAGGGCACACACACACACACACTCATACACTAGGGCCACTTTAGAGACACCAATCAACCTAACGTGCATGTCTTTGGACTGTGGGAGGAAACCGGAGTACACGGAGTAAACCCACATGGACACTGGGAGGACATGCAGACTCCACACAGAAAGAACCCAGACGGCCCTAAACGGGGATCAAACCCAGAACCTTCGTGCTGTGAGGCGACGGTGCTACCCACCGAGCCACCATGTCACCTGCTAATAAAACAATTAAATCAAATAATGTTTGCTGTTAGGTAAACTGTGTTGTGATTTTCTGAGAGAATTAGCTGGGAGAGAATTCTTTCAGGTACATTCTCTTGGATAATTTGCAGTAATTCTTCTGTATCTGCATTTTTTTTTTTTTTTTTTTACATTTTTTATCAGAAACATGATCTTTTACTGTCCCATTCCCACCTCATGCTCCGTCTTCCAGGATAGGTTCTGGATTCACCATGACCCTGCCCAGCAATAAGCAGCTTTTACTGATCTTACTGAAGATAAAGGAAGGAATGAACATCTATCACTTAATATGATAAAGTATTTAACAAAAATAATAAAGCTCTTTTTAACAATGAATTTTCTGAGATCATCTTTATCGTATGATGCATCGTTTCTTTCCTGATGGGAGTGGACTCTTCCAGGATGACTCATTCCACAGGGTATGAGGGCACATAGAATGATTTGATGAGGATGAAAATGATATTGGTTATATGCTATAGTCTTCGCAGTCAAAAGATCTGAACTCAATTTAACACCTATATGAGATTTTGGAGTGATGTGTTACACAATGCTCTATAGCACCACCATCCAACACCAACTGAAGTAATCTTTTGAATTATTGGTCTTCATCTGACCAGTACAGTCCAAGAGACTAGAATATATACCAGTATACAAACACTGAAGATAAATGTTTTGAACACCTGTTTATGTGTTATTGCAGTTCAATCACTATTATTGCCACAGACCAAACAAACTTTGTAGAATTTATTAATGATTACCTGGTAGCTCTCAGATCCTAATGAGACTCTAAATAAGTGATTTACAAAAGGAGACACACTTGGAGTGCAAATCCATTAAGCCTATAGATAAAAGACAATGTAAAACACAAATATGTGGTGCTGTGAGTGCCTAATTAGTGATAAAGATTTTGGCCTTTTCCAATTAGATTAGATCAACAGTCTCAATAAAGTAATGGCTAAAATTTCTTCATTTGTTCAACATTTAATAATAAAAATGTCTCAATATTTATATAATACTTTATATATACAGAAATAAGTTATTTTTATAGTGGATGAGTAATATGTGAGGCTTAAAAATCAATAAAGCTAAATTAGTAGACATCTCACTGTACCCTTGGAAGCAAATGCTTCAGTGTCCATATGAAAAAGTAAGCAGGCCTAATGTTACATTCCAAAATAACTCAACAGCTACTTGATACCAGTGACTTCTTCTCACATCTATCAGTCTAACACGCTTTTGGTGGCTGACTTGTTCCGAGTGGCCGACCCAATGACACTTATGACAACATTTTGTTTCTTTTTTTAAATGATCGTTACAAACTTTAGGCACATTGATTAGTAAAAAAGGGAAGAATCATTTTTAATTCAAACAAATTGTAACATTCCCAGTACTGTTGGCATTTTCAGGAAGGATTAATAGGCTGTTGAATTCATATATCAAATGACACCATATAAGCTGAATATGATTAAAGCTTTGCTGCATTTGTTTCCAGGCAGTTTCATCTAATTGTTGGTTGTTTGCAGCTATACTAGATATGCATGTGCCAGATTTCTCTTTTTTGTATTTAAAGCATGTGCATTCCTGGATTACAAGGCCAATGTGTACCCTATAGTTGGCACTAAACGTTGGTGATCATTATCATGGTATAGGCCTTGGTAAAAAGGATGCGAAGGAAGCCGCAAACAAACGGATAGAGGCGTTCACATGACCCAACAAAGTCAATTACGGGTGCCCCGAATAATGTTCTTGACCCACTATGCCACACATTTTTACTGCTTATTCAATGTTTGAATACATTTCAATGTATTATGTCCTTGTCGTGATGATACACATAACTGCTCCAAAAACTTGCCCGAATGGCCCTTCATGAGGACGCGCTCCTGTAAGGAGATTCGGTTACCGGAGGGCGGGCCAACAGCTCAACACCATCGAGGAAATAATGTAGACTGCTGCGCACAACGTGAAGACGCACAGCAGGAATAAGATCATCTGCACTCTTTATTAGCCTAGATCATGTAATTATCCGATGGAGAAAATTAATCACTTTTACGCATAGCAATTAATGTGACAATCAGCAAGTTTTAACTGGTGCTGTCGGTCATGAATTTTTCAGACACCCCACGAGAATCGAGTTTCGCCCGTGGGAACAGCTCGAATACCTGAGTCACCTGTGTGAAGGTGTGAATGTACGTGAAGTCGTAGCGAGCCAGCGGAACTGACTGAGCAAGGAACGGGACACGAGAAGCGCACACGACTATGGCCGCGGTGCCGCCGACCTTTGGCTTCACGCAGGAGCAAGTGGCGTGTGTGTGCGAGGTGCTGCAGCAGGGAGGGAGCATCGAGCGCCTCGGCCGCTTCTTGTGGTCGCTGCCTGCCTGCGAGCACCTGCACAAGAACGAGTCCGTGCTCAAGGCCAAGGCCGTGGTGGCTTTCCACCGAGGGAACTTTCGCGAACTCTACAAGGTGCTAGAGAGCCACCAGTTCTCGCCGCACAACCACGCCAAGCTGCAGCAGCTGTGGCTCAAGGCGCACTACATCGAAGCAGAGAAGCTGCGCGGGCGACCGCTCGGCGCCGTGGGCAAGTACCGGGTGCGCAGGAAGTTCCCGCTGCCGCGCACCATCTGGGACGGCGAGGAGACGAGCTACTGCTTCAAGGAGAAAAGTCGCTGCGTACTTAAAGAATGGTACTCACATAATCCTTATCCTTCACCGAGAGAGAAACGCGAGCTGGCCGAGGCCACGGGGCTCACAACCACCCAGGTCAGCAACTGGTTCAAGAACCGCAGGCAGAGAGACCGCGCCGCTGAGGCCAAGGAGAGGTAACATCCTCTTTACCTTTCAGTTACCGTCTAATACAAGCTCTAAAAGCAACTCTGTTTTTGCTTTATACTTCCATTTCCGTTGAACTCTTATACGGAAAGCATATTTAACATTTCTTTCTACATTATTCAAGATCATACCAAAAAAGTTTCTTTAGAGCCATGCACCAGCAGAACCATTTTAATATCTAAAGCGCACTGGCTGTTTTGGTTGTTGGTTGACTGTTTGTTTTTAATTAGTCTACTTTTGTGGGTGCCAATTTGAACTGATTTATTCTGACACAAATCTCTGTTGTACTTCTTCAGTTATACACAGCGTTTTTAAAACATACTTTTCAAAAGTTTTTTAGGATACTTATTTTTAGAATCTGCTGAGTATTTTAGGTTACGGTCAAGCTTATGTTTTTTGTCTTACAGCTCAACATAGCTAACATGTTGGGTTTTGTTTCTTCAAAAGACGGGGATTTTTTTTTAACGGAAAAGTGAATTTATGATGTTCATAGTTATTTAGGGTGTATACATCACAAATCCTCATGGTTTTGAATTAACGTTTGCTGCGCCTAGGGTCTTGTGTAAGTCTATCTGCACACAAATAAACGCATAAGGAGCTGATTTAGTAGAGTTCCTGCTGTGTTTATATATACTCCAAATTATATGACACGAACACGAATTACGACAATTAACTTTCTGAAAGCTGGATTTGTGAATGTAATTTGTTGTAAGTCGGACCTCGGGGAACTCGGACTGATGCAGTGATCCCTCTCATTTAGAGATGGAGATCTGCTAAGTCATGCTTTAAACAGACAGTCTCACACGTCCAGGATACAGTAAACTAACCAGTCTCAGACATCTGTATGATCCCGATAGCAATGCCCACTGATTTCATAATCAGTAGATTACTAGATGATAGCAGATAGCAGATTCATCATCATCATCATCATCATCATCATCAGCAGCAGCAGCAGCAGCAGCAACAAGAATAAATATTATTATTATTAGTAGTAGTAGTAATAGTAGTTATACCTATAACTAATATTTTAATTAGGCTTACTACTACTACTACTACTACTACTAATAATAATAATAATAGTTATTATTATTATTAATATATGTTGTCGTTAACAACAACAACAGCAACAATAATAATAATAATAATAATAATAATTATTATTATTATTATTATTATTATTATTATTATTGTTGTTGTTGTTGTTG
>JAOTRJ010000055.1:7974222-7994723 GCA_028564905.1 Leptodoras praelongus
CACACGCACACGCACGCACACGCACGCGCGCGCGTTCACGCACCTCCAGCAGTGTGCAACAGGTCGCTCTCGCATCCGATTTGTCAGGCTGAGGTGTCATCTCTGCGCCTTTATCACAGGTAAGCACCCATTCCAAAATTATACGGACAAAGAAGAGAATTTCAATGTACAATGACGAATTAATGTCATTAAAAAATGTCGGTGAAAGATATTTTATCATTATATATTGTTTTTTCGTGCAGATGTTATAGATGTAGATATCTATATAGATATATATTCACACAATGTTACATAAAACAGCTAAGAAATCTACTATTATTATTATTATTATTATTGTTACTTCTTTTCCAGCATTTCCTGTTATTTATATTATATTGTTTTCATTTACTTTTGTTGTGCTAGAACAAATCTGTTAACAAACCAAAACCCAAACAAAATGAAGTGCTCTCTCTTCAGCAGGCCTACACCTGAATCGATTTTAAATTGTATTCATTAGACTGTATAAAGAAATGCAAGTGTTCAATTTAGAAACAGAATGTTTATAAAATTAAAATGCTGCATGGCACATTAGTAATCAATAGTGGAGCAGATGTGGAGATGCCTGATATCAATGGATGTGTCAGAATAATTTTTACGCGTGATCAATTAAGATGGATATAAAGATGCCACTTAGCCACGAATAAATAAAAAATTAATATCTAGCCCTAATTGTTTAAAGCCACCAACCCCACTCATAAGCTCCTTTCTAAAATATTTATAAAGTGTATGTATAATAACCTCATTAGCTAATCAAACAAAGAGGATCCACCAGTATGGAATTAATATTGATATCTTTATGCAGAAAGCTGGTTGAGCTGATTTTACAAATACTAAATAAAGCATTTTCACATTTTGATCTTTGTCTGTTGTATATTTTAATTCATGGTCAAAAGAGGCACTTTTCTGTGTATGGTTAAACATAAAAAATGATGGAGTTCTCATGAAATCAAATACATTTCCCTGATTTTACAGATTATGAATACACACCATCTGCTTCAATGTGATTTGGACAGAATCATATAAATGAAATCTTTTAAGCAGTTCCTCAATCACACAGTTCTGTAAGCAATCTTGCCGGAGTTGGATAAAAATGATACTGAATCAAATGTCCTGTATCTAGTTTATTATGTGGCTGCCCACATCAGGAGCACTGACTGTGAAAAATCACACAATTTGGCATAAACCTGTCCAGCAAGGTTGGTATACAATTAACATGCGGTCTTTAAAAGGCTCTTTCTCTCTGGGGTGTGTTTTTCCATAACAGCTTCTAAAGCAGACATTTTTCATCTAGATAGTATCTTGCTTCTATCATGTAAAGCTGTCTGTGCTTCTTTGTGGAAGTTTCAGGTGTCTGCATTGCACATTCATGCGTTGTAATCACTCCCTTTTTGTTTCTCAGTCAGTGCTAAGAAATCTGTATTTCATTCTCTTTTCATCACTTCTCACTTCTTTCTTTTCCTTCATAACTCAGTGCAGTGCTATCTGCACTCCACTGTGACATGCACACGCAATTAATAAACACCACTCCTAACAAAAATATTCCATCTCTTCAGATGTTCTTAATCAGTACAGTCAAGTTGTTTAACAGATTATCTTTTCTTCCGACTTCACTGCTGTACAGAATTACACAGAGGTAGCACTGACTTCACCTCTGACCTAATGCTATTTCCTGACTATAAAGCACTGTTATACGATGCATTTTCTTCAGTCTTCAGACTAAAACTTTTTTTTTTTTTTTCCAACCATTGTGCCCGTGTTTCCTCAAGGTCATCTAAAGTGATATCCAAGGTCTAATTCTGAACACAAATCTTCACTGTAATTTGCTTTGCCTGTGAAATTGTCAATCATTCCTTGGATTTCTCGGAGTGATGAACTGTGATTGTCAACCTTTCATCCTTTTATAATGCAGATGGGACCAAGCGTTTCTGCAAGAGAAAAGACAGAAAAACACTAGCCTCAGCCACAGAAAGAGGAGAGGAGTGAATTGGCACAGACTTTCAATACTGAACCACAGAACAATTGTGCTATGTGCTAGCACAAGGGCTAATTGAGGATTTTGAAAGACCACGGACCATAGGCGTACAGCAAGGAGCAGGAGATAGAGGTGACAAATGAAAACAGCTTTACTGGGAAGAGATGCTCCAAATCATTAAACATAACAAAAACACATATAAGACAAACCATAGAAGTGCATAATGAGTGCAGAAAAAGAAAGTGACCAATGAAATGATGGGATGAAATCCCATAAGCACTGAGATAGGTATGCTGATGCTTACACCATTAAGTGCAGTAGCAGATGTCATGTACCAAAAAAGCGCTTAATCCACAAATAAGGTGATAAATAATGAGATTTCCTGATTGACAGAGAAAGAAATGCTCCACAACAGAGAGAAAGAGACCCAAGATCTTTTTCCACATGATTTTATGATCACATTTCTTTCCAACCAATTTCATGCAACTCATTGATCTGGTTCTTTTATCCAAGAGTGAAAATGGAAGCAATGCATGATGAATGCTATTAGACATCAGGTCAAACACAATGTTTTGCCCTTCAACATGCTTTCAACATGCAGTGCAAGTGTTTCATTCAGGAGAGGCTTCACCGACCTGGAGGGTGCAAGAATGTAGGCTAGAATGAAAACGAGCATGCTTTGGCTGAAGGTCAAATTCCCCTTTTCACTCACTATTCTATTCTTCCGTTATTTCACTCCTGAAGGCAACAGGAGGCCTCACTTCTCCAAAAACAATGGAGGCATGTAATCAATTAACGTTTCAATTGAGAAAAGTACCAAGCACTCAATAAATAGGGTTGAGGTCATTAAGTGAAATTTGCTAAGTAAAATGCTCATAGGTTTCTAAAATATTCAGTTTTGTCTCAGGAGGCAAACATGTTGGCCAGTGTGTTGCTTTCACCTACAAGAACTGCTACAGTCTATTTCTCAATCTTTCAGTCCAATGTAAGTCACAGCCTGTTCAGTGTTCAACATAAGTAGATCTTTATTTTGCTCAACAACTCTAATCATTAATGGTTGCATTGCAATGTTCGTAATGCTGTTTTATCTTTCATCAGCCAGATATCAAGCACCAGCTGAAGTTCAGTAGTGCAGAAGATCAAAAGCTATCATGTGATTTTTTTTTTAAATAGATGATTTTAAAATAGTCAGACCCTTTTGAGTTGCTGCATTAAATCAAGTGTAAAAATACCCACCTGGCTATCTGCTTCTGTCTTCTTATCATTTTCTTATTACTGTGAGTTCCTGGAGATTTTCTCAGGGAGGGTTAGGAATGGAGAAATGTTTGGAAGTGCATGACAGAGAGGAGAGCTGTGTGTGCTGGGAAACCACAGACTGGACCAACATGAAAATGCACTCATAAAACAAGCTGATTTAGGAAAGCTGAAGACAGGTCCACCCTCATACCACACTCCTGGTGTCATTAAATAGTGATGGATCACAACTGTGTGCTCATTCTCCAACAGTCTGTCTCTCTTTCAGAGGATTAGAGGAAAGACAGAATAGGACATTCTAATATCTTATGGAAGCAATACCAACGGACAAAATCTGAAGGTCTGCTGAACGCACAAATTATCATAGCAAAAGTAACCGACTCCATCCATGACCCATAAAGGTCATTAGTCCTAAACTTGACTACATCCTCATTAAGTATGATTAGAATAATGGTGTGCAGTTGAGTGCAAAAGTTTGCATAGCCTTTGCATACAAAATGAGGAAGACAAACAAATTTCATTTATACCAGGGGAGGTTTCACAGATCTGCATTTATCATCACAAGGTCAATTAGTGTATGTTTCAATAATGATACCTATATACGCAACATTTTCTCTTATCATTGCTTGCAAACAGTTTTAATGATTTTGCCTTGTGTTTTGGATCGTCACAGGACATACCTGCACTTTATTTTGTATATCCATTTTATTGAAGGTAAATATTAAACCCAGGTACATTTCCTTTCCACTCAAGAGCCACAGGGGATGCAAACCTCTGTTCTCAGTGAGTAAACCAGGCAGCCTATAGACCTGCAATAAATACAGCCTGGGTTGGATTACCATACATACCGTAGGAATCTATATGGAATATAGTGTGTTACAAAATGAAATATGGAATGCAGCCTAATGACTTATACAAAAGCCTATCAAAGTGTCATTGCATTTCCACTCTTGTTTGGTGTTCGATACCCGTCAGATTTGTCAGCTCTATTGTCTCTTGAAGCTGAGGATTCAACTCACTTCAAGTCACAGCTGTAGAAGGTCAAATCAACACAAACAGTGTGTATGTCAAGACAAACAAGTACTGACATTCTTGGGATGCAAACAATGCCTTAGATACAGCTAGTGTTGTAACAGCATTAATAGACGTTTATTATAAAGGGGGCCTAACAGCTCTGCAGGCAGGGCTCCTGATAAGAGCATTTGATTGAAGCTGGATTGGAATGTGACTTGTGGCTGTCTGATACATATTCAGGGCCACAGAGATCCTGTCATCTTCCCCCACGGGGGGATTAACCCTGCAGAACACAACACCACATGTCACTTTCCATAAGATGCACTGCTCTGCTTCTATTGTGCACAGAGTCAAGGGGAGACATGATGGCTACAGCTAGGAGATGAGAGGTTAGGGTTACTAAAGGGTCCAAAGAGTATAAAACAAGCAGTTTGTCCACTTAAATGACATCCATGTTAGCCTCTTGTGAGCCTAGTAAGGCAATAAACAGAAATGATCACAAAGTCATCTGTGCATGTAGCTGTACATTTTTATGATATATCTGTAGAACCATTATGGCTCATTTAGGTCTCAAGAATCTAAACACCTTAAAAGTATAATCATTCCTTGATTTAGCCATGTCTATGCACCCTTGTCTTATAAGCTGTCAGCTGGGATGCTCTAAGAGGGCACGGGAAAAGGCACCAGCAGCACTGCCTCCAGCCACAGTGGCAGGCCAGCAAAGGATAGAGGCCATGAAAAATTCATCAGGCCACTGGGTGGTGGGGGATTCAGCAGGGTTGGTTGAGCAAAGGGCTTTAATTTACCTGGATGGCAGAGTAGGCGCATCCCGCGCTCTAGCACTGCAGTAATTAAAGGGACAAGGCCTGCGGAAATTGGCTTGGACCTCGCTGCAGCGCGCCATCACCCCCGCCTGTCCACTCTCATCTCTGGTCTATTCCAAAAATCAATTATCTCCAGAAAACAGCTGTAAGGCCCTCAATCCAACCTCTCACTCCTGAAGTGAGGAACACATTTGAAAATCATTACCACACGAAGCGAAAGGCCCTTTTGCATCTTTAACAGTATGATTTTGAATAAACCATGTTTTTTTTTAAGCCTGATGACAATTTTACCCCCTTTCAGCCTCCTGGTATGAAAGCCACGCAGAGTGGCTTGATTGAGTTATTTATGAGGCAACAAGAACACAAGGCAGGAGGTGACGGGAGGAGGGTGATTGTAAATTGTCAGCCCTGATGTTTACAATGTTTCTTGTCACTTTGTCAGTTTTTTTTTCTCCAGTACCAAATTAGCAGCAAAAAAGTTTTAGAATGACCTTGTCATGGCTTTTAACTCTCATTGTACAGTACACACCGAGTTTCCGATACAAGGAGCATTTTTTGTGAATGCATGGATTTGTGCCACACTAAGCTTATACAAATCTAAGGTTGTACACAGAGATGAGAAAAAAGAGCCTTGTCAAAGATCTGAAATTCACAAAAAAAAAAAAAAGTTAAAAGAAAGCAATGTGAGATTAATGAGATTTCTTTTCTCGCTCACCTCCACATCTTTTTACTAAGTCTTTTAATTGAGGCTCCCATCATTTAATTTGATTTTCCATCCCCATACAGGCTCATTAGACAGGATGAAAAGTCCACAGGCTCAGCGAGAAATGTTAGCCACCGGACAGGGCAAGGGGTGTGTGGTGTTAGAGATTGACTCATCATGTCTGACTATTCCAGGACAAAGAGATGATAACAGGCGACTCACCAGGGAGATGTCTTGTCTTGCTATTCACAGTCCATTGCACCCTCTGTACTCCAGAGCTAGCCAGAAAGGAAGAGAATATGAGAATCCCTGAATCACAGGAGGGATCACAAACTGGTTATTGAGGGGAATCTTTCGAAGATGAGCTCATATGGAGAAAGACTAGGTGTATGGGTAAGTGTTATCAATGAAGAGAGCTATTATGGTAACTGCTTCACTTAAGGTAAATTCAGCCAAGGTGTGGACAGTGTCTGGCTCAATACAATACCTGATCGAGCAATAGATGTTTTGTATTAATTAATCTGGAAAATGTGATGTGAACTGTTTTAGTGCCACACACCATTACTAAGGATTATCCTTCAGCCATCCCAGCCATAGATGTGGAATACACAGTATACATTAAGTGAGAAATAAAAGCTGGCTTGAAATCAGATTAGTCATTCTGTGGTAATGCCTCTTTAAACAATGTACAACATAAAAAAAACATATACAGTAAATATTCAGGCCCACTTCTTTCTATGGAACTGAGAAGTAATTCATGGCTGCGTGAAGCCTGTTCGTATCCAGCCAGCGTAAACATATCAGCACTTAACGCCTCACAGCTGAAGCAAATAAGCCCCTGAATCAATTAGTCCTGAATGAGGCTGCTTTAGTAATGCTAATGGTGCGCTCACTGACCACTGTGTTATCTGTGCTGCTGGAAAAGTAAGCAGAAGCTACAGCCAGCAGGTGCCCCAAGGGCTGGAGGTGGTAAGAGAACACACACCCACACACACACACACACACACACACACACACAGATTATCCAGACAAGACAATTGGGATGTTATTACATGTTTACCCGAGTCAAAAACTTTAGACCACCATCTGACTTCCTCAGCAGCTGAGATGAGACTGATGGGAAGCAGGCCTTTGTGTTGTGTATCTGTGAATGTTTGTTTGCCCTCTTGTCTCGGCTGAGAGTTCTTAAGGAAATCCTTTCCAAATGGAATGACTAAATTCCCAGACATTGTCCCATCATTCTCCCCACTAGGCAGTGTTGCTGAGCTGCAGGTCTTATTCTGGTACAAGGAGTAAAATGAACACAAGGGATAGAAAGCTCTTCAGTGTTCACCTGCCCAGGAAACTAATACAGAAAGTTTTGTTTCTCTATTCCTCTCATACAGTGAAATGTCATATGTGACGAGTCATATAAACCCTAATGCTTTAGTAATAGAAGCGACCAAACGGTCACTTCTTCACACAAAGACTTTAGCACATGTGTTGTTTTTTATCCCCTCACTGACCTGCATTATTATACTGTTATCCTTAACATACAAGGACAATACGCAACAGTTGTCTAATTTTTGTTGTATGGACATAAAACACCCCAAGGCCACATCTTTACACATATACTGCATGTATCACTGGTCAACAAGCGTACATGTCCTTGTATAAAGAGGCATGAATGAGATAATATATTTCTCAGAAATGATATAATGGGCTGTGTCATAGGGGAGTGACACTGCTTATATTGCATTTCAGGCAACACTGGGTATAGAGAAGCAAAGTATAATATTAATCTGGCTGCATTAACAGTGTCTGACATTCTCTGTGCCTGGACACTGGGGAGCACATGATGTTCAGGTGCTGTAGTAGAAAATGACCAACTGAGTGAACCTTTTTGGTGAATTTATTTTATAAGTCCTTTTGTCAAGATTTCAGGAATGACCATTGATGAATAATTGCATTAGGTAATGTACATCGCACAGCAGGTTGGACATTTATGCCTATTATGCCAATCTCAATCCAGTCTCCACAGAACCCCAGTGCTTATAGCTCCCAGAATTTAGTGAAGAACTCTAAATGCCTTGAGTACTTGGTTCAGGTATAGCAAGAAACACAGCAAAAACCTGCTAAAACAAACTAGGGTCTGTCAGGATTAACAAACTTCTTTATGCAAACAAAGGCTCAAATATGCATCATATCTACTTTCCATGCTTTCTATCAGTAGGCCATCTTCATTGTACCTGAGCCTTAACTACAGAAAGTGTTTCTAGCATTGGATGCTGCATATTTATTTATTATATAATATTATATTTGAATTTACTCAGAAAAGTCTAGAAGTACACAAGGAAAACAGTGCTGTACACACCAAAATACCATGTCACTTACAGCACAGAAAGATGCAAAATTATAGACAATAGACACAGAAAGGATAACCAGTGTGAAAATAGATTTTTTTTTCCTGCTTTGCTGGAATAAAATGAAAGATTTGCCAGGATCAGCCAGATTTTATATCTAGCCAAAGATGTACAACCCAGTGAAAGCTAAAGAACAATACACCAATAATAACGTTAACAGTTAGCTACACACACATCAGCTCCGTGTTTCTTTTCTTTATTTGCGTCTTGCTAATGATGGGAAAGTGTGCCTGAACGCAGGTCTTTATCTCCTGCCCACAGCAGATTGAGTCAGCCCACCCAGCCTACTCACTGCCTCTGTCCTATTGACGCCCCTAAAACCTTCAACAATAGTATTTGCATGCTGGTTTATTCTGTAATAACACAGATATGCCCAGATGGATTAAAGCAGGCCAAACAAATGTGCTTAGCTCTGGCTAATTGTGCTGGGAGACTGTGCATGTGCCAAAAAAAAACCCCAAAAACAAATGAGAGGTTCAATTTGATATAACCCACAGCTTTTCCTTCAGGCATCTTGCTAAGTACTTTCAAGTCTTTGTGAGGAAATAATTGATTTGTGTATGTGCCTTGGGTGTGTGGAAAAATGTATTATGATATTTGTGGAATAATGGGTAGTGGTTAGGAGGGGGGCTGGTTAATGGATTAAATGGCTATTGGAGAGAGAAGTCTCAACAGGAATAAGCTGTCACTGATTGACAGTTCATAAATTGCATATGTCTGCCTGCTTATTGTGCTGATGTTGAATAAAGTTTCACTGTAGGCAGAAATACACAGTAATGTCAGATCTCCATACTGTTGTTCTGATGCACGTAGATTTCCTGTAAGGCATCAGCAAAAGGCAGAGCTGCTCATTTCTCCAGTCTTATTTCTAGTAATGACGCCTAGTCTAATCTGAGCCGAGAGGCAGCGGAGAGGATACTGGCCAGTGGAAAGGTTAATCACCGCTGGTTAGCCTGGGATGAGGAGCTAATTCCTCCAAAAGGCAAATGGCACATGGCTCTGAGTGTAGATAAGCAGTGTTAATATACATAACAGAGTAGAAGCTCAAGGGCTGAGGTGGTGTTATCAGCAAGTGCTGAGACAAGGCAACCTGAAAACTGCCCGTGCCCCCTTACACAATAAACCCTTAGCCATTCTCTCAAGCAGATCTATCACTTAAAACCTGAACCGTAAAACCTGACCTCATTAGTCCATACCCCTTATGCTTCTCCTCACCCTCACCAACACCACCATACACACACACACACATGCCTCCCAAAACCAGGTTATTAGGTGGCATGGCTAATTGGAAGATCAGTTGAAAGCATTAAAAGATAAGGGACTCTAGAAGCTTGCGGGATCAGCATAGCAATGGGAAACTATCAAGCCTTGACACACAGAAAAACCTTTAACAGAAATGCAGCCAGACACATTATCCAATAATAATATTGTCTGTCTAGTCGGCATTAGCGTATACACAGGGGTTACCATGTAAGCAAACTGACAGTCTGTAGGCTATAACCCTTTCTCTTTCTCATCCCACATTGGAAGCTCATCAGCCATTATATCTTGATGTGGCGTAAAATCCCATTTTCTGGTACATGGATATTCCAAAGACCCTCATACAATAAACATGGACCTACATGCAGCAAATTTCACACTTCTGAAGTAAATGCAGCCTTCCTTATCTCCAACCCAAAGGGTCTATCCTGTGAACAGATTTCTACTAAATGAAAGACAAAATATTTGTCGGTTAATACTCGGATAAAAAGAGCTAGTTTAAATTGAACATGAAAATACTGAATTCCTTGCATAAGCAATGTGTCATTTCTTTCTTTCTTTTTTTAATAAAAATGTTTTTCAGAGCAAAGGAATTTTGAGAAGGTCAAACAGACACCTGAAAGGGCTTTCATTTCAGACAGACTTCACTGGCATAATAAATGCTTAATTACAATATATAGAATGTAGTTTGACTACATGGCACATTAGGATTATAAATTCAAGAATGCCAGTGATGTTTTGGTCAAAGGTTAGATTACTTTATCTGTTCCTTTATTGAATAATCTGAGCAACAGATAGCTGTTAGGAAGGCTTTCACAGGACGCCCTTGACTAAAAAAAATAGGTGGGGGAAGGCGTGTCTCGGATTCACATGCATTCTAATGATCATCTGAAAAGGTGAATGAGGGTGGTGTCAAAATGGTGAGGTTATCAAAACAAGACAGGAACCTCAAATACAGAATCATGAATAAAACAAAGATTTCAGATGGAATGTAGACTTGTGTAAAAACAGAATTACCTGCATGAAGAAATTCTTCTGTAAGGGCCATGCATAACCACACAGCACCAGGCTTTCATGACTGCTCTATTTCTCTCCTTAATTGGTGAGGTAACTGGGGTATGTCGCCAAAAGAACAGTGATGGGCTGCCATGGGGAGGACAGCGTGGGACATTTTCCAGAATTGGCCAGGTCAATGAAGTTGTACTTGTACACTCAGAGAGCTGCTAATTTGCTGGAGGAAGTACCGACAAGACATTTTCCTTTCACAACTCCATGCCATTCTTTCTCAGGCAGACCTCCTGTTACAGATCTGGAGTGCAAGGAATCCAGTGGGGCCAGAACCTGGAGAGAGCAGGCTGTCGGTAATGAACCACTTCACATTTGTGCCTACAAGCATGCCAGGGGGAGGATGTGGAGCGCGTATTGGGTGGTGGTGGTGGTAGGGGGAGTCCTGATTCTGGGGCCCTGAGAAAGGCAGGCCTGACAAAGCCTGATGGTGGAGAGCAGAATTTAGGCATTCTCCAGCAGCGTGCGGGCCCCTCACTGCAATGGCCCACTTAACACAAGAGCACCTCTCTCACCTGCCAGGCAAACATGGCAGCCCCCCAAACAGTCTCTGTTTGCCAGCAGTCCCGGTCTGCACCCATCTGCCCCAATTGAGTCCCAATTCAGCCATGCTGAGATGCTGCTAAATATTTGCCCCATTCAGACAAAAGGTGATAGCACCAAGAGCACAATGTAAAACAAAATGTACAAAGAAGAGAAGGTCTGAGTAAACAGAAAATTATATGCATGGACTCCTTTTATATAGCAGTCCAAACAAACAAAACTGGACAGAAAGAAAAAAAATTGCTTGGTAAAGAAAAACTAATAATAGAACTGTAATTATAACAGAGAAAATGATACGTAAATAAACCTGAGGATAAATGTTGAAATAAGTTTTTTGGTAGCAGTTTGTTTGGATAGTTCACCAACAGAGATTTTACAGCAACCTATGCTACACGAATGTTCAATATGGTGTCTGGAAAAAAGGGAACCCTTTTATATCCTTCCAAAAGAAAAAATGCCCCCCCCCCCCAGACACTGTATATATTTGTATGTATATATATATATATATATATATATATATATATATACAAATCTCCAACAAACAATTTCTAAATCATTTTATTTATCTTTGTTAAACATTCTAACCCTAACACTAACTGTCTTTTAAAATGTTACAAATATTCTCTAGGTGTGTTCATGAATCAACACATATACCACATAGACAATCTGTTAAATGAAACAACCAATAAGCTGCTGAAATGTTACAAATGCTTTGCAAAAACTGTGTAGACGGACTATCCAAATAAAAATTGACCAGCCTTTTTTGGCAACTACACTGTAGTTGGGTGGTTGGTGCAGAAATGACAAAGTTTCGGTCCTGTGTGGTCAGAGGAAGTACCTAATCAAACCAGTGAGATTCAACATACCTCAAATCCTCAAACAAAGAGAGAGAGGTCTGATACAAACAGAATACAAGCAAAGTCCAAAAGGAGCCATCCCATTCAGAAATGAAGAAATGTCCTACCCAACTGTTTTGCCTCTTAGGACAATGACTTCCTGCTTTTAAATTAACCACCATCCTGACCCAAGAGGCCCCTGTCTTTATAGAGCAGCCCACTAAGCCCTCCCCAAAGTTACCCCAATTTCCGTTGTGCTTTTGTGCCAAGCATGGCCGTACTGAAAGGCTCAGTCAGGGTATTGTTGTAGAGAGGAGCCGGGGGAAAGCAGGACATTGTACAACATGATCTCCTTTAAGATGCTACTGATTGTCAGAGCCAGCATGGGTCAGAGTCCCGAGTCCTGTACATGATCCGAGAGGTTGCAAATTAAGGAGCTCTTTTTGTACAAACCTTTCATAAATCCACAGTTCACGGCCAGACCTTAAGTCTTACATTCCTCTTGCCTGTTTAAGGAATTTAAAAGCAAGTGCCTTTGTGTAAATCATAACACAATCAGTGACAATTCGATTGTGTTGGGTGTCACAGCTACAATAATAAAGCTGGACTGATTGACTGATGGGGAATTTTACAGTTCATTATCCAATCAGACAGAGGCATCGTAACGGGTGCTTGTCACCGAAGGAACTCTCCCGGCGGGGGCAGATGTCACTCCGATGCTGTTAAGATGACAAGCGCTGGAGGACAGCACTAAGAGAGTGACATTTTCCCTTCCTCCCTCCGATGAATGGAAAGATGAAAGAAAGGAAGCGCAAGCGTAACGAGAGAATGTGGAAGCCGAAGGACTGGGAGGACACAATGTGACAGGCTCCATTTTGACATCTGAATTAAAGCCAAGACGGGGGAAAATTAGCCAGAAAGAATAACAGCGTCTGACAGCATTATCGTTCTGTTTATCCTCACCCAGTTACTGCATGCTGGGAAGAGCTACAACACACACAGCAGCATTACGGTACTTCGATATGCCTTATGCCGGTGCTGAAATGACCTCAAGTGGAAAAAAGTGAAACATCATGATGAAGCTGATGACATTTAGAGTCTACACAGCCAAAGGAATAGCTCTGTATGACTGGGTAGACACAAGTTAAAGAAGAAACGTTATGAGGATGACAAAACAGGGACCCTAGAAAAGTAGAAGATGAACTCTGTAGAAACAGATAGAACAAGATACTTGCATAACTGTTCAGAAAAGACTCACTTGAGAGGGAATAAAAGAGGATGACATTCCACCATTACAATAATAATAATAATAATAATAATAATAATAATAATAAAACTGCCATGAGGCAGCACATTAACTGATTCTCAATATGTCACATTGTGTTTATTTTCAGCATATAATCAAATGCATCATTGAAGTCCACGTGAGCTAAAGAGGGAAGCTGATAGTCTGTAGATTATCTCCTAAAATTAACCACATTAACCACAAACTGCTGACAGATTGGTTAGAATTAGTTGATTGATGACAGTCTGTCGATGGTTTGTGGCTGTTTGTCCACATTGTCCATGTTAGCAAGGATGTCTGCTATCAGGATAAAGGACCTTCAACCACTGCATTGAATCCATCTCTGAAGGTGACAGGGTGTACCCAATCCACTAAGAAATCATTTTATGGACCATTACAGGTACACCATTATTTTGGCCATGACAAATTTAAAACAATGATGAAGCATATTTGGTCTTCTTTATGGCAGAGAACCCAGCAGCTCTAACTGATCCTCACTGGTCACTTTCATATACACATTTCATATACAGAATACATCCTGGTTTAATCCTGGCTTTTGTCATGATCTTACAATCCAAACATAGACATACTTTCAGGAATTACTACAGAAATTAAGATAGAAAGCATAGAAGGTAATAAATAATTAATTTAAGATTTGAGAAGGATTGAAATATCACACACTCACTCACTTTAAAAAGCTGCTTATCCTAATGGGTCATGGGGGTGTTGGAGCCTATCCCAGCACTCACTGGGTTAAAGGCAGGTTGCCAGTACATCAGGGCAGGGTAGACAAATTGGTATTTCCAGTTCACCTAACCTACATGTCTTTACACTGTAGGAAGAAACTAGAGCTCCTGGAGGAAACCCACATAGACACAGGGGAGAACATGCAAACTCCAGACAGAAAGGACAGGGAATTGAATACAGGGCCTTCTTATAGTGAGGCAACATAGAAGGCTACGTTTCACAACAGCTATGTTTTGTGAACTATGTTCTGACGTTCTGTGCAAATTACAAGTGATAAAATAATTTTTTTTTTTTTGCTGAGCAGCTTGTTTCCTGCAAAAAACTGCTGTCATATAAGTTTTGGTTTGCTCAAATTTCATTGCAAATTGTGTAACTTTGGCTTTCTTAACTTTCCCATAACAACTGATAAGGGTCACAAGACAGCTCAGACAGCTGCTAAATATTGTCCAGAGCATAATATCGGTTATGTTCCAGCAAATAAGGACAATTATTAATATTCAAAGAAGACGGTGGTGAAATTAAACAATTGTCAGCCTTATTTGGCTATAAGAAAGCACTGGTTTAACACCAAAATATGCGGGATATACTGCAGAGCAGAACGTTAAGTGATTTTCATGAATGAGACCGAAACTCTCTCGTTTCGTGCTCAGTCCAGCTACAGCTCTCCGTCATGCTGTTTAAGTTAAGAGCTCATATAATTAATCCTGTCACATTAAACTACATTTATGTGTAGATGTGTTATATGTACTGATATTTTATTTCCGATACCAAATGTCAGGTATTGACAAATACAAAATTAAACAGAAAAAAAATTTTTTTTACCAAAAGTTTCCTGTGTCTATACTGACAAACATTTTTAAGTGCTAAAGCATTTTTCAGAAAAAGGCACTTGAAGGTAAATGTAGTTAATGCTTCCCTATACACCAGCATGTCACCCCAGGAATGAAAATCTGTAACATTTTACAATTTTAAAGTAGAATACAATATTTAAATACCTAATTGGCTTCCAATTAGTAATATTTAAGGGATACTGCTGAAACCTGTAATTGTGTATCTAGACAATTTGTCATGAAATTGATTTTATATTGTTAAGAACTACTAGGTATAATTGGATATATATTATATATAATAATTGGGTTCTTTATTTTTAGTGTACATTTTAGTACATGTTGAGGTAAGACTGATGGGTCCACTGTTTACTTTTTCTCCTTAAATATTTTTTTACACACACTGCAACAGAGAGAGAGAGAGAGAGAGAGAGAGAGAGAGAGAGAGATCTCCATCTACTCAGAATGAGGGCCCCATTAACTTGACCACTTGCCCTTTGCACACAAAGGCTTCAGCAGCCCTTTACTCCTCCCATCCAATTATGTGTGATTAGGCTGAGTGTGCTGTGTCAAGATGGAGGAGAGCAGAAAAGACACGCCACTCTTTCTCCCTCTTCCCCCTGCACGCACACAACCACATCGGCCATCACAAAATATCATGCAGTTTAAACAAAACCAACATTCACACATACTGCACTACTGTGCCGTTACATACTTGCATTACATACTGTGTTAACCTGAGTTTTCCCATGTCTAATGGGGCTTCTTTGCATTCACTAATGTTTTTCGTCAATGACTCAAAGAGCAGAGCTAAATGTTGTTTTCAGGGTTTAGAAAAAAGGGCAGAGCCTGTTCAATTAGCAAGCCTTGTTACAAGCTGTGATTAGCGAGGCCTTGGCTCTCACAGAGGCTCCACGTGGCATGAGCAGGGTCACCGCTCATTCAGAGCCCATGAAACAGGGACCCCTGATGTGTCCTTCAAACCCCAAATGATAACAGATGACTGTGTCTTGGGTAATTATTCAGGCAAGAGATTGCAATGATATAATGGCATTATCCAGGCGGGAAAATGCATCAGTTTACAGGAGGAGGAATAATTGGAAACATAAAAATGTAAAAAAAAATAAAAAGCACAGGTATTTTTGTCGGAGTAAAACACGGGAAAAAATACTACAAAAAAAAAACCCAGAAAACTATGTAGGAAGGACGAATGTGGAGGGTAGAGGGGGGCGATATTAAAATTCATGGCTCTCTTTGAAAGCATTTGTATAAGAAAAAGATTATGATGGGCTGGGAAGGGGGTGCTAGCATTATCAGTCCTCCTCTGCTCCATGCTGCCTGCTCTCTCCAGTGAGACTGGAGGGATAAGAGGATAACTGGGTCCTGGATGAGCTGAAAAGAGGAGGCTTGTGGAGTGCAGGTCACCCCGGCTGCTTTTCCACTCATAACCAATCCCTCGTATCCCTCAGACGGTGCTCAGTGCCCAGGAGAAACCCAATCGCTCACTGGCTCCCAGCTTAGAGTTAATGAAATACACTCAAGGCTTTAAATAAGTGGTATTAAAACAACAAAGCATATGATGTTGTGGATGAAGCAGCTTGTTATATGTAAAGGCAGAGAGGTATGACAGAAGGATTGAAGGAATCACTTTTTATAAGGAAATGCGTTTCCCTATAAATGCAGGTGTTTTCCTTCCAATAATAAGATATGCAATAAATACCTGAAATATGTCTAACCAATGGGATCATTAAGAGATTAAGATTTGTTAGGTTACAGGAAGATTAGGGCTTAATAAAACTGGTCTCTAGATATCATGCTAGTTTTGTAGTTCAAACCAATTTTCTTCCAGTTGCTGAGAAATGAAGCTTCATTCTGTCCGTGTACAAGTTAAAATATCATGAATATGCCAAATATATCTAATATTTCCAATAGAATACCATAAACCAAATACAAGATGAAACCTACAAATATTTTTAGCCTTTTTTTAATTTTGGGTTTTAAATGTTCATATTCTATTAGCAGCATTTTGTTTCTTTCTTGAAATACATGCTTATAATTAGCAAAATTATCTGGCAATAGAACAAGATTTAAATTAGGTGTAGTCAATTTATATTGTTCTGTTGTAACCTTAGTTTAGGAAATACTAGTTAAACTGGACTAAATTAAAGATATTTTCACCGGATGTCATTTTTTTGTAGTCTTTCCAAGGCACACAGAATCAGCTCCATCTTAACAGGCTCAACACTGAGATCAACACCGTCTAAAGGAAGAAAGATAAGGGGAACGATTCAATCAGAGACTAATCCTCACCTGTTCCAATCCACGCATATCCATATGCATACCTTCCACATGCTCTACTTCCTCCTGCTAGGGATCTAGTTTCCACCTTTATTTTTAAATAAATGAATGGATCGAGCAAGTGAAGTGATTAATATGTTGACACGTAGGTGAAAAGAGATGGACAGAGAGGAGTGACAGCTTGACTAAGACCACTAGCTGACCGCTGCATGAACTGAGCACAGCTTCTCAAATCTGGAGTGGAGAGCAGGTAACTCTACCTGGGCACTTAATCCTACACTTTAATTTTGGCCGAAACCTGACCTGCTTGCTTGATCCTAGCCCTTAATTGGAGGGTAACTCCACCTGACTTACTGATCCTGTATTCTAATTGGAGGGTAACCCTAGCTGGCCAGTTAATCTGGAGTTTTTGATGCAACCTAAGTGCCACAAATTGTGCCAAGTGTCACAAAAATATCCATCAGTACTGTGTTTGACGGTATTCAGTTTCAGCCTATTCAGAGCTGGTGATTTGAACACAGACTCTCTCACATTCTTACATGCCCCTGCCTGCACTTTCTCCTCCCTCCATTGTATTGCCAAATCATGTAATGCTGCTTACTTTGAAAGCAGAGAAGTGATCAGGAATGAGAGGCAGTTGAGGATCAACTCATTCAATAGTTGTTTTTTTGTTGGTGAGGTGTAGAAATACATTAGAGTTTGTTCATCAAAACACATTTCAATTACAAAGCAAATATCAGCAAAACCAAAATATTGTCAGACAGATGGCTGAAGGAATCTCTCTCTCTCTCTCTCTCTCTCTCTCTCTCACACACACACACACACACACACACACACACACACAGCTAATACTGCAACATCCCATTCAAGGAAAGACAAATAGTAAAGTAGGTAAATATTAAAGCAAGGTGGTAAGTTAGGTTCATATATAATTGGTAGATAACTGTAATACTTTCATTAAGTATTCTCTTAAGAGACCAAAGTAATCTCTTGGGGTTTTCAGTGTGTACAGTTAGAATCAATGGCAAGATATGGGAGAGCATACCCTGATGATATGATTGAAAAATAAAAAATATAATATATATAAAATAAATATAATAAATATATAATAAATAAATATAATAAATATATAATAAATAAATACAAAAAATATATAGAATGATATATAAAAACAATAAACATTAACAGAAATAGTAACCATTAATAAACAAACAAATAAAATTGTATAAGAAAGATTGAGAGAACTTATCACTACAAACATTGTATACTAGTAAACTGATATTCTCTGAATTAATAAATTATATATTTTTTATATTCCCAATTAAATACAAAAGAAATACTGTGGGTCTAAAATATTTAATATTTTTGCTTTCAAATACTAAAAATATAAAAGCAGTTAAAATATAAATCACCCAATTTGCTTATAATAATCAGACATCGTTTATCAGTAATAACAATAATCAGATCTCGTTTCTATTCACCAGGTAAAATGATTCACCTGTATATTCATACACTATTAGATATACAAAATAATTACACTTGTTTTTTTTTTCCAATTCTGCGCTAATCAAGCAAGATCCACAGCTCTGCTATTAAGACGATTAACCTAAAGTACCACATTTACCGCATTTTAATGCCGTCATTAATGCTGTATTTAATTAGAGACCGATAAACACAGAGGGTAGTAACATCACAAAATTATTAAACATCTGGCTCCTGTGCTGTACCACAGCTGTCTCTCATGCCCTCTATATTAGACAGACATCCATCATTTACCACAAAACCCAGGCCATCAGAACAGGTCTTTGTTATAACTGTCATATCCTCTGGACTGGAAACAGGTTTTCTATCCAATGCTGTCTACACAGATTTCCATAATAAACATGCACACACTGAATCCTCAAACATGTGAAGGACACAGCCTTTTCTTCAGAACACACTCGCAAATAGATTCAATCTGTGAACCTAATTTCAAGGTGGAAAAAATGACTAGGTAAATGAGGATGCAGTCACTCGCTCCTCCTATTTTCCATCTTAGTGAATGTGTCTGTGTGTGCGTGTGTCTGCTTGCAGCCAAGCACCTCTCAAAAAGGGGTTACAAATGAGCCACATCCCCCAGAGAGTATTCAATTTGCTCCTTATTTTCGCAGTCAAACGTGTCTCTTTATCAAAGTGAAT
Source organism: Leptodoras praelongus (assembly GCA_028564905.1). Taxonomy (NCBI): domain Eukaryota; kingdom Metazoa; phylum Chordata; class Actinopteri; order Siluriformes; family Doradidae; genus Leptodoras; species Leptodoras praelongus. The sequence continues at coordinate 7,993,470 of JAOTRJ010000055.1, forward strand.
AGTCCGACCCTGGGCAGATAAACAATAATCTCATTCAGTGGTTAATGTTTTCCCCCTGCTCTGCACTATAAGCACAGCCGTGGCCTTATCTTTCAGCCTGGGAGCTGAGGGGGCTCTGCTTAGATTAGCCAAAGGCATCAGAAAGATAAGGACAATAAATCCAAATTGCATATGAAAAATATTAAAGCATTATGCTCTATTAATCTGGTCATTGCATTATTTAGCCTAATCATCAAGGTCCTGGCTTTCTGTGTAGCTGAAAAAGAGAGCAGACATCCAGTTGGAAAAATTAAATCTGTTGTGTGAAAGTTGTGAAATTTCAAAAGGAAAAGAAAACATTCAGCTATAATTTGCTATAACTTGGTTTTGCAGTAAGGGCACCTCTCTTATGACTGTGAAAGATGTTTTATAATAATACTGACTAGGGCCACTACTATCACTAATACAGGATACTACTGGGCAGGCCATTACCCATGGGGGACAGTCTTGAAGTGGTGTGTGTTGGGGTCTTGACAGGGGAAGGGCAAATAAGGCTGCCATTTCACCTCTGTGCACCACATTGTCCTCATATCTCACTATAATCTGCTCTAATCTCTCCCATGTTCACCTCATCTGGATAATGAAACCCAAGTGATCATTTGCAAAATAATGGGAGAACGGCACATTTGCTAAACTACTCAGCTAAAATCGTATGGCATCGCTTAGAGATGCTTATTCTAATCACTTATTACTTGGCGATTAAACATTTAGTGGTATGCATGTCTATGCAGAAGTGATTAGGTTAGAGGGGGTCCAAGTACCTATTTTTCTTGGTTTTTATATTATTGTATATAAAATATAATATAGTTTATCATTTGTTCATTTATATTTTAGGGTATGAGAATGTAGGGTATGAGAATGTCTCAGTGGAGACACCTGAAATAGCTTCTGGAGATGACACATTTACCACAAGTACATTTTCAACAGCATCTTTTACACCAGGTTCATATTGCTAGGACAATACTCCAATCTAACGGATAATGATAAAATATGTCCTTTTTGAAATGTTATTGGGACTTAAACAGTCCAATGTATACAATATTAAAAATGACTAAGATGCAAGTGAATGCCATTGACAGTGATCTTTCAAAAGAGTGACATTTTCTCTTCCTATTGGCAACAACTGCTGGGTATTTGTCATATAAATTGTCCACTTTAGTCAGAATCACATGCATAGCACATGTACATTTCATTCATCATTTTATATACATTTCA